>BMAU01020187.1:0-580000 GCA_019973935.1 Trichonephila clavipes
AACTCCAACGTCACTTGGTGACTAATCATCCTTCGCTTTCAACAAAGATAAAAGCTACTTTGAAGGTCTTTATCATCAAAAATTAAGCAAGAAAAAGTTTTTGAAAACAAGTATGTGTGTCTGAAAAGGCTCAAGTAGCTTCTTACGAAATAGCTGAATTGATTGCTGTTAACTTAAAACCTCACAATTTGGCTGAAGAAATTATATTACCTGCTTGTCGCAAAATCGTAAAAACAATGATTGGTGGATCAGCTGATATTGATATTTGCAAAATACCACTTTCAGTTCAGTTCAGTTCAGTTCAGTGCAAGCACTGAAAAAGTGGAGACCTGGCTAACGCCTTATGCTCCGATAAAATTTTGATCAGTTTCTAATCCAAGATATAACACACAGTTCGTGATTGCAGTCTATCTGTAATTTGAATTATCGAGTTGTGCTTTACCACTTTCAAATGATACAATGCATCGCAGAGTTAAAGATATGTCAGAAAATATTGAGCAAAGTACTGCAAAAACTCTTGCAAATTCGAATTTTGCTCTACAAGTCGACGAAACAACAGATATTACAGGAAATGCTCAATTAATTGCATTCGTTAGATTTATTCACGAAAATGATATAATTAATCAATTTTTATGTTGTCGGGAGTTACCTGATTTTACAACTGGTAAACATATTTTTCAAGTAATTAGTTCATATTTAGAAGAAATTAAAGTTTCTTGGAAGTCATGTATTGGCATTTGCACAGATGGTGCTCCAGCTATGACTGGACATCTAAAAGGATTTGTAGCCCATGTTAAAGAACTGAATGAGGATATATTAGTTACCATTGTTTTTGCATCGAGAAGCACTTGTTACAAAATTTTTGCCATCAGATTTGAAAATAGTTCTGAACAATGTGTTAAAATGGTTAATTATATCAAATCAAGACCATTAAAAGTAGATTATTTAGTAAATTATGCCAAGCTATGGAAGCCAAGTACGAATCCTTGTTACTCCATACAGAAGTAAGATGGTTGTCCAGAGGAAAAAGTTATATCTCGTGTGCTGAAATTAAAAGACGAAATGAAAATATTTTTTGAACAAAATAAAAATTATGAATTTGTTCATTTGTTGGAAGATAAAATATGGTGTACTAAACTGGCTTACTTATCAGACTTTTTGTTATTTTTAACAACATCAATTCAAGTATGCAAGGGCCTAATGAAAATATCTTAAACTCAAACGATAAGCTGGTGGGATTCAAAAACAAATAACTTTATGGAAAAATAAAGCTCAGGAAGGCAATTTAGAAAAGTTTGAGTCAGTCCCTAAAGACAGTTATAAAACTATTAAATTAATTGTTAATCATTTGACAACATTAGAGGAGAGAATTATTCATTATTTCCCAAAATTAGATATTAAGAAATTTGATTGGGTTCGTAATCCATTTCTCATAACGTATACTTCTGTATTTGACTTAACTTTGAATGAAGAGGAAGAACTCTCATTTTGCTTTCCAATAATCGAGATTTAATTTTAAAACATTCAGAAGAATCAATTAATTCATTTTGGATTAACATCAGATGCGATTATCCAATGATAGCCAAAAAAGCTTTAAACATATTATTACAATTTTTTCCACATCTTATTTGTGTGAATTCGTATTTTCAGCATTAGCCAACATTAAAAACTAAAATAAGATCAAGATTGTTAAATGTAGAAGACGATATGAGGAAGTAGCATTGTCATTTTACGACCAAATATAAATGAAATTATCAAAAAACATCAAGCTCAAATTTCGTATTAAAAATATTTTTATTATTAGCTTGTAATTAATCCCTTAATAAACGTTTAGTTATTATTGTAGTATATATTAGTTTATTTCGTATATTTAAAATTTTTGTCATAAACTATTTATGCAGTGTGTTGTAGTAAGTAAATAATTTTTATCTTTTTCTTTGTGTGCCGCCAAATTTTGAAATCGTTAAATATGTGCCGCAACAAAAAAAAGGTTGAGAATCACTGGCTTAGATATAAAAAGTGCTTATGATTCAGTATATATAGATGGTCTCATCTACAAATGTTTACAGATTGGCATTACAGGGAAAATAGCGCTTTGGTTACATGAATTTTTGTCATATAGATCGCTGCAAATTCGATGGAGAGGATGTCTCTCATCAGAAAAAACAATCCTCAAAGGTCTCCCCCAAGGCAGTGTATTGTCTCCGATTTTATACAATATTTATATGTATAACTTTTTTGAAACATTAGAAACTGGAGTCGAATGTTCAATTTATGCGGATGACATATTTATCTATTGCTCACACCAATCACTTGATACTGTTCGACATGAATTACAAAATACTTTAGAAAGAATCAAGCAATGGTGTAAATATTGGAAATTAAGCTTAAGCCCAGATAAAAGCACTATTGCTGAACTCTCGAACAAAAGGATCCACTCATTTCCTAATATATTATTAGCTGGGACCCCTCTTCCATGGGAATCTTCTATTAAATATTTGGGAGTATATTTCTCTAAACGAAATCAAATTACCTATATTATGCAACAAATGAAAAATAAAGCACTGAAAAATATCAATGCTCTCAAAGGCATGGCTTACAAGTATTATGGTCCGAGAGCTGAAAATCTTATCCAGCTAATCAATAATAGCATTTATAGTACCTTTTTTTACACATGTCACATAATAAATAAATGGTCTGACCATCAATTAAAACCTTTAAATGTTATACAAACCAAAGCTCTCCGAATTGCACTAGGTCTTTCACAATGGACTCCAAATATTGTACTCATGAAATTGGCTGGACAAGAAATCGTCTCAGACAAAATCAGAAGACTGGCAAATTTTTTCTCTCTCAAATATCCAATCAAACATTTTCCCCATTATATAGTAATAACCCTGGTTCTCTTAATCTAAAAATTATGAAAGAAGATAAAAATAATATTGATAGAATAGTATATACTTTAAATGTTCATTATAATCATATCACAATCCCCAGAATAACATCTTTTTCAGTTCTACCATGTAAAATATATGTCAATAATTTCAAATTTCAGGATAAAAATTTACCAATTCAAACTATAAAAGGTTTATTTGATGAAACAATTAAGCATGATTTTTAGGATTTCTATATAATAGCTACTGTTGCCTCTAAAAATGAATATATAACATCTATTGCAGGTGTTACAGAAAATCTCTCATTTGCTTATAGAATTAATCATAACTCTATTTTTACTGCAGAGGCTTTGGCTATTTGCCAAGCTATAGATGATCTGGCAGTTTCAAATAAAAATCTGCTAATATTATCTGATAGTCTCTCTGTTCTCTATGCCCTCCAAAGTTATTCAATCAATTCACAGATTAGCTAGCAAGATCTACATACAATCAAAATATACCAATCAGTTGATTCTACTTTGGACTCCGGGACACTCTAACATACTATGGGATGAGCAGGCGGATTATCTCGCAAGATCTGTCACAGAGTCTGACGTTTATATCGAATGGATTGCCTCAGAAGACATCAATAAAAAATTATATCAGGAAAGATTTAAAAAAGCAAACGATGATTTTTTTTTCAAGCAAATATTTTAAAAATTTGGGCAATATTCCAAGTATTAGCAACATCTCTAAATGGACCAATAATAGAAGAGAAGAAATTCTATGCACTCGAATCTTTACTAAAATGATCATCACTCCAGGGCTTCTTCACAAATTTAATTTATCTGATAATGCAATCTGTAGATTTTGTAATTGTATAAATGACTTGGATCATATCTTATTAAGCTGCATTAGATACACTGACCCTCGAAATCATCTAAAATCATTTCTCAAAATTGATCTTCATTGCAATACCACTTTCAAAGAACTGATGGAGAAAGCTGTATCAAACAGATCAACGTTCAAATTTTTTATTCAGAAGATGAAATATTTTGATATAATTTAACAGGTTAATACCTGTTAGTCTACAATGGGATAAAGGAATGGATCTCAAGACAGGCTCTGGGCTCTGCACCCAGATGGTTTTTTGTAATGCAGTGCTATCGCCATCTGTTGTCCAAAATATTTATTTTTGTGAATATATCTCATGATTATTTATCAAACCTCAGTTTAATTTGCAATTTTAGTTAATGAAAATAATTTATTATTAAATATTAATATTTTCATTGATTCATTTCTATTTACCTTCGTAGAATGTTAATTTCCTCTCTTACATCCAAACATATATTTTTATGAAATCATTCTTTCTGTAAGGCCAAATTGCAATTAAATTAAATGTTTTTTTAAATGCAACTATTCATACCACTGAAAGTATTGAATTCCTTCAAAATCTCTTCATTTACATCACACTGTTGGTGATCATGAATATTTTTTAAATGCCTTTTCAAACAGAAAGGGCGATTGAAGACTTGATTGCAAAATGAGCAGATTAAGTCTCTACTATGCACATTTATTTCAGAAAACAATAAGTATGAAAAAATTGATTACAGAAAATGAAAAAACAGATTGACTAATTAAAATAACCCAGAAAGATAACAAAATAAAGCAAAAAAAAACAAGAAACCTAAAGTAAAAATTATTGAAAATGTAAATAAAATGCAAAAGCACTTCCTCAAAAATCGTTCGACTAATACAGGGATACAAAAAAATAGCAAGGCAATCAATTATTTTAGTTTCCATATTTTGTAACAGATTGTGCTAGCACTGCATTAAAAAAATTCAACTGGGTGCAGAGCGCTGTCTTGATCCACTCAACCTTTGTCGCTCCATATCCCACACAAAAATATTAACTGTTAACAGCAGGATATTCTGCACTCTGCCGTTGATGGATTTGTCACATGTCTGCAATGTGTTATCCCCTATGGTGGTGTACATGTGGAACACGTACTGCAAAAATACATGATTTGGTACCAATTTTTTTTTGTTATTTGCGTGTTTTTTCTCTCCTTTATGTACAAAACGCTACCTATCGGCTGTTTTTTAATTATTTCTTTCCTCAGCTTAAAAAAAAAAAATCCCGTTTCATGCTAAACCCACAAACCGTTTTTTATTTTGTTTATTTTTTTTCAGGTTTTATAAATTTTGGTTTTTACGGACTTTTTGGCCATCCAGAATTTCAATGACTCACTAGGGCATAAAAAAACGCTATAACGCCAAATCAGGCAACCCGGAAAAAGCGCACCATTGCACATCTACATTCTCGAGGCGAAAGTATTTGAAAAATCGATATCTCTGTAACATCGCAGCCTGAAATAGACATTATGTACGAACTTTAGTATTTATACTTTCTATTGCTTTATTGAATTTTTTTAAATTAAATTATATTTATTTAAGTGTGGGAAAGATGCCTGACTTTTTGTTCGGTTTCTTTTAATTTTTATAAATTTCTCTAGTTTTTGCACCATATCCGTAAAATTCAATGGTACTTGAGTTCCCTGCTCATGAAATAAAGAATTGATTGTGGTTTGTTATATTTCGTATTATATGCGATATTCTACCATAAAAATTTTGTTATTATTAGGAAACAATTTTGGTTAAAGTGCAGATAGGGGGCATTTGGCGCAGTCTTTTTTTTGTGACTAAAACCGATAGCCAAGGTACTTTTTTCGGAATTATTTATTATTATTTTTTTTAGAATTCGATATCTCACCATGACATTTAGAATAAAATCGCCAAATCCGAAGAAAAATTGCTAAATTCTAAGTGGCCCCTCATACTACACTTGAGTCGGAATGGTTAAAAAATGTTGGTCAAATAATATTGCTGCTTATTCTTGTTTCTCGTCCAGAAATTACTAACCAAATGCTATTAATCATGTTTTTATTGGCTATGATCCAGCAGCAAATCTAAAAATTTAATACTATCATTTTTTAAAAAAAATTTCTATGTTCTTTAAGTGTATTTATGTACAGTGTTGACAAAAACATGATTTTTTTTTTCACTGAAAGAAAATTGGGGAAATTGTTATCTTAAGACATAAGTTTTTCAGCATTTTAATATTCTAAAATATCCCTACTGATACAATATTCAGTTTTTAGTAGTAATGAAACATTTTTAATATTTTTCGTGTTTTTGATATTTATATAATGTTTATTAGCTTTTATTTGAAAAAAAAATGGATTAAGGAACGCAT
Organism: Trichonephila clavipes; assembly: GCA_019973935.1. Taxonomy (NCBI): domain Eukaryota; kingdom Metazoa; phylum Arthropoda; class Arachnida; order Araneae; family Nephilidae; genus Trichonephila; species Trichonephila clavipes. The sequence continues at coordinate 6,130 of BMAU01020187.1, forward strand.
AAATTTTAAAATCTCATATTTGTCAAATTCAAATACTATTTTAATTTTTATATAAATATTCAAATTATGTCAATTATAATTTTGGCTATAACTATAGTTTAAGTTATTTTAAATATTTTTTTTTTATTGAAAACAATTTTAAAATCCCCGTGCACCACAAAGTATCACACGGGTATTTTAAATATTGAAATATAAGTTGTACAGGATTGAAATTCACTCATTTTTATAGAAAATAATTTTAATGTCCCATAGCTTGTTTAGAAAAAATTATTTTTTATTATTTGACCTAGATATATGTAATAGTGCCTTACTAAATCAAACAATACTTTAATAAATTTTTCCTCTATTTGATACAACATAAAAAAAAATTATATAGAATTTTAAGAAATGAAATTTCTAAAAGGCTTTAGCATACACTATATGTATACAAATAGAAATGTAAAAGTAATAAATATATAGAAATAAATGTCACAAGCTTTTACAATTTTTTTTAAAGTTGTGTTGATTTGTTTTGAAAGATGCAGAAATTTTGACTTGTTAATTTGAGATAAATATTTATATCCCTAATGAAATCTTGATTAATCAATTTTCTGTTTAATCAAAAGGTACTTATCAGAGTGATCAGTTTACAAGTACTCCATTACAAGAATCCTATCTTGAAAGAGTCATGATGTTTCCCTCTTTCAGTTGTTAAGAATTCAGGATTTATTTTCCATATATTTACTTAAGGGGTTTCATTATATAGAGCAGAAATGAGTTTCCTTACATTATTCACTGTTTCATGTAATATCTTCAAAAAGTTTTTTTTAAAAAAATTGCCATTTTATTTGAAAAACTATAAATTAAAAAAGAAAAGTGTGTGTGTGTGTGCATTTACATATTATTGCAACCTATTAGCAACATTATATGAAAAGAAGCACATGATTGTCAATTTAGTGCATACCTTACATGCGAAATTAGGGTTGCCAACTTGGCGAATTATCTTGTACGTTGATGATTGTTGCAATAATCTAAGTACAAAGAAAAGGTAATCAAAAAATGAGATAAAATACTGTACTGTATATAATTACATATTCACTTCCAAATTATACCTCTTACTTATTAATGATAATATTAAAAAAACCAGTTTGAAATAATCTATGCTGTGTAACAATTCAGCTGTGAAGCGATAATCCCCTATTCAAATTATTTTTTTGAAATTATTTGGCAATTAGTGATTGAGTGAATGTTATGCGGAATAGGTTACCTGACAATATCATTTATCGCCATGTTTGGCATTATTTTTTGGCAAAAGCTCAGGGTGGGCAGTACTAAAGTTTAGCCATTCTTTTTAAATTAAGCTTAAATCTGTCAATATCGGGATATAAATTGACTTATTTGCTTTGTTTCATCATTCTCTACTGTATTGTGTTTGTCATTAAATGTTTCTCTCCTTTTGCCCATTTGTTGCAGTTGTTTTAAGATAGAATATGGTATACAATTAGGCCCAGTGGTCGAGTGGTAGCGTATTGCGCTTCCACACTGCAGGTTTGAGGTTCTACCTTCGGGCTGGGTAAGGTTGACTCAGCCTTTCATCCCTCCTGCAGTGGGTTGATAAATGAGTACCAAGCTTTCTTAAAGACTTAAAAACTGGGAATCTCGCTTCAGAATGACCACTTGATCGGGACATCTGCTCATGCACCTCAGTGTCCAATGATCACATACACTGAGATGGGCGCAGTAGGCCTTGGCCCTCATGGACTGTTGTGCTACTGAGTTTGAGTATATGGTATATAAATTTTGAGGTCTAAAGTAGACGAATCATTGGTCAGAAAAAGTGGTTGTTTACTGGAAATTTCTCCACTGACTGATGGAAAATTTCGAAAGGAAGTGTTAGTTAAGCCAAATGGAGAAAAAGATTTTCTTCGATAATTTATTTGATGTTGACTCGGAAACTCTTACGGATAGTATAATTTTCAGCTATGTGTATTAATGTTGATATTTATACTTCTGCCTTCCCCAGTTTGTTTCCCATGCAAGAAGTTCTTTACTAGAAATTCAAAATTTGGCTTATGATCAAATTTCAGTCTCCAGTGTAAAAAATGTACATCATTGGAAGTATGTAGTAAAATGCACTGGCGTAGCTAGTTCAGAATAGGCCCCGTATGATAACTCCTTCTGAGCCCTTTCTTAAAAATGAAAGCCCTGTTAGTGGTACTGTAGTTATGCTTGTGGGGGCCCCATATCATTGATATGGCGGTAGCTGCACCCCTGATAAAATGTAATGTTATTGAAAGGATTCAGTATGAATAACTAATACTGTAAACCTCCTTATCTTTTGATTGAGAATAATTGGTAGATGATTTTCTGCTAGAAAAACTATTCAATGTGCTGAATATGCCCTTTCTATCAAGGGCTAGTCATAGGCAATATAAAATGGAGCCTATTTCAAAATGAAATTTTCACTGAACTTTTGACATTGTAGGGTGGTGCATACTTGACGAAAACTCAAATTTTGTAATGGATCTACTGGAATGTTTTTTGTTAGAACTTTGAAGTCCTTTACTAAAAAGCCTTTTTCTTTTGACACCTTTTTTTTTAGATTATTTCATTAAATTCTGGCTACCATTTTCTCAATGGAAAGGAATGCAATCTTTCCAATCAGATTATTCAGTTCAATAAAAGTGCTGAATCCTTTTCATAGTACTATCTAGCATTTCTAAAATATGGAGTTAGAGCCATCTTTTACTCTTTGATTTTCAGTTGTTAAGATATAATTAAAAATCAGTTAGTATATCTTGACAAGATATCTTAAAATGTATCATTTTTCTGTATACTTTTATTATTTTTGTTGTAATTTACTATTATTATTAATATGAATTCAAATTATATTTCTTGTGGTGAAATACTTTTCTTTTTATTAATTTATAGTAATTTTTGGTACATCCAGTACTATGGGCAAGTTAATTTAATACTACTTGTGTATTATACTGATGACCAATTTTGCCAAATGTTATCATTGTATATGTGAACGATTTGGCTTTTTGCACAAATGAGGAAAGTGATTGCTAAAAAGTTAAGAAAATAATTAACTGAAAAATTTTGTGTATGGGTTCTATAGTTGTAGAATAGTTTTGACCTAAATTCATAATTGATAGCTAAATTTTGACTTTAACCTACCAATCAGTGTATTGTTATAAAATGCAGTCGTTTATGTATGTATAACGCTTGTAATTTTTTAAAATTTCATACAATGATTAAAATTTATTTATTTTATAAAAATGTAAATATCTTTTCTCTTTTAGGTCATTAAAAAAGTTTCATATAATTTTCCTAATTTTTTTGTTGAAAAGAATCCCATCAATATTGAAAATGTGTTTATAAACTTTTTGTACAAAGTAGGTCCTGTTTATGTATTCTTTTTGTATAAGTCTTCACTATTTTTTTTCTGTTTTGATGTAATTTTTGTGTGTGTGTGTGATTTTTGTTTTATCCCCTGCAAATATTCTAAATTAATTTTTAGGTTGTAACAAAAATATCTTCATATCTGAATTTGGTATTTACATATTAGCATCACCGCAGCCAAATTGGCACCACATGAATCATGCCATTCTTCATCAAAATCTGACTGACTGGTATTTTTTCATATAAAAACACTTTAGAAATCTTTGTTGTTTTGTGGTGCCAATTTTGCTTCAGTTACGCTGATGCGAAAGCACTCGTGAGGTTTTTTTTATCACATTTTTAAAAAAAATGTGTGTGTGTGCCACATAGTCAGATATCTTAATATCTCTTTTTGTCAAGGACAGTTCTGTAAAAAAGGGAAAGGTTTGTGGGTTCCAACCTCACCCATAGACCAGCAGGTTTTTTTAAATTTTCACATAGAAATAACATCTCATGCAGTGTTTTCGTCTATGTTTTCTTTGAAAATGTAACACCTCCCATGAAAGTAGTCAGTGTACGCTATTGTTCAAAATAAATGTGTAATGTTTAAATTTGAAAAATTCTTACTTTAAAGTTAAGTTTTATTGGAAATATGCAATTTCCTATTGTATATAAAACTCAGCTTGAATAAAAATTGAAATGTTGATTTTGTTACATCACCTTCATTGGATTAAGAAACCAATATATATATATATATATATATATATATATATATATATATATATTAAATTTCAGATTGAGTAAAAAAGGTAAAGAATTCTAATTATTAAAATTTTTTAATTCTTCAGTCATTTTTAATTCATTTAGTTCTAACAATAACAAACTGAGAGATCAAATTGACTAAAAAATCTTACATTAAACAGAAACATCAAAAATTAATACCTTTATTTAAACTTTTGAAACCAACACATGTGTTACCATACTATTAAGGTGTTCATAATACACTCATTGCCAGAAAAGTTTGCACACCAAAAAAAAAGGGTTGTCAAAATGAAACGAAATTTGACTTATGTAAGTACTACTTTGATATTAGTAAGTGATTAAAAAATCAAAGAAAAAGGATAATTTATTGCAGAAAAAAGTACAAATGAGCGGAAGTTTTAGTACTCTGTTGGACCCCCTCTAGCGCAAATGCATGACGCAATACAAGGGGACATTTGAGTTATACAAGTTCCGTATGATGTCTTGAGACATCTCATTCCACTGTTCCTGTAAATGCACCTTTAGTTCCGTCAAACTCGGAGACTGTCCAGCTTGCCTTCCCAAATGATCCCAGTTATGCTTGATTGGTGATAAATCTGGAGATCGGGTAGTCTAGGGAAGGGTGGTAATGTGGTGGAGGCAGTCTTGTGACATCCTTGCTGTGTGTTGTCTTGCATTTTCTTGTTGAAAAGGGGCTCCCTGGAACCCTTCCATGAGTGGTAACACGTGTGGCTGAAGGATGTCATGGATGTACCGCTGGACTGTCAATGTGACATTGATCAATATTAGGGGTGACCGTGTATAGTAATTAATGGCACCCCATATAATCACTCCAGCTGGGGGAGTGGTATGTCACTGTAAAGCGAAGGCAGGATTGAGGTGCTCACCACGGGGCCTCCACACACAAACATGATTGTCATCACTGCTGAAATTGAACCTAGATTCCTCACTGAAAACAACCTGGTTCCATTCCATTGCAATCTAATCCTGTCCTGCACAACACAAATCCAAATGGAGGTGTTGGTGGGTGGGTGACATTGACAGCACACCTAATGAGCGTTGTGATACCAGACGTCCTTCAGCGAGGTGACTTGCAAAAGTTCGGAAAGACCCAGGGGCCTACAGTGAAGGTGCTGTCTGTGTCTGGTCAGTGGTCAATTATGCAATTGGCTCTACATGTGCATATTGTATGATGTGACAGTTTTCTCGAGGACTGGTCTGTAGAGGGCATTCTGAGCCTGGTCATTGTATAAATGACGTCTCTTCTGTTCACTGGTCCCAACACTTCCTCGCAGTCAAATAAGAATAGCCTACTTGAGGAGCAACTCCCCGAGCTGACCACCCAGCTTCCATCATTCCAATGATTCTTCCCCTCTCGAACTCTCGACAGCTTCTCATATTATCTTCGATGGCAGCACATGAGCTCAGTGTTTCCTTTGCAAAAGATTAAGTACACTCAAACACAAGCTCTGGTTACCTGTTATATACTCCAAGGAGAACAAAGTTCAGCACCCTCTAGTGGCATTACACTATGCACAATCACGCTGCATTTCTAATCATTTGCATATCTGGCCGACATGAACCTTCATGCCAAGTTTCGTTACGATATCACAATTATTTCTGGGTATGCAAATTTTTATGGCAATTTATATTTTACATATTATTCAGAAATTTTAAAACTGTTTTATCATTTTAAGTTTTTAAGTTATTAGAGCTTTAAAAGCAACTTGCATTTGTTAATATTTTAGCATGTTTAAATGCACTTGAATGACTGGTTTTAGTAAATTGACTGGGAATGCAATGTTGGTCTGCTGGAATTCTTTCTTTTCTTTTTCAATCTGCCTGAGTAAGAAAAACAGTTTATTAGTTTTTTTTCTATGATAAAAAATAGAGGTAAATGAATTAGTTTAATTTTCTCTTTTTGTTTCTTCTCTATGAATTGGAAAATATTCAAGTTGAGTTATTTGAGTTTTAATATGTGCTTAAAGAGTGACTAAAAGTTATGATAAATAAAAGTATAGTGGAAATAAATCTGAAATCTTTTGAAACATATTTGAATGTTATTCAAAAAATATTAGTACTAGTAAACAGAAAACATAGGATTCAAATTTTATTAAGTTAGAAACATTTATCCTCAAAATTACTCTAGTTAAGTTTTTAATTTTGGTTCTGTAACAACACAAAATTTAGTAATCAAGTGGCAATTCTAGATGATGCAACAAATGTTTTAGCTGCTTAAATTAAACTTCATCTTCAAGAAAATTTTGCAATATATGCATCAACTGTGGAATAATATAATCAGGGAAATTCCCTAACGCTATGAGTTGTATTAATTAAAGGGAGGATTTTTAACCACCTCAGTATTGTAACAATACTGAAAGTTTTTCAATAGAATTAAAAAAAAAATACCAAAACGTGATGCACTGCGTTATTTAGATAAAGTGTTTGAAAAAAGGATTAGTTTGCAGTTTAGAAAATAAATTATATATATAATGAGAATTTCATTCCAAAAGTAATTGAATCCACATTCACACACTTAGACAACAGAAAAGATTAGAAAAAAGACTTGTGTGATCTCGAGCAATATTGCAATCCATAAGCATTAAAATTTAATGAGAATTTAGTAGAATATTATCTAATTACATAGAAATTGGACCGATAGAGACTATAAAATTTATGCAAATAAGTTAATTATTTTTTAGTATGAAAAGAATTTTTCCCGTTAACATGTGAAATTTTATTTTATTCCCTCAAGATTGTATATTTATATGAGGGAGTTTGACCTAAGTGTGTTTTTATTTTCTATTAAATATTTGGATATAAATTTTTTTAAAGGAGGCTGTAGAGAATGAAAAGCAATTCAGTTTTCTTAAGCATACCTGTGTTTTTGTAAGCCAATAATATGATGGCCCTAGTAAATTTTCTCGTAGAGAATTAGGGATTATTCTTTTTCAAGAACAATGCTTTTTTCAGAACTCGTGAGCAAAATATACAGAAAGGAAATTTACTGCAGTAAGACACTATTAGCAATCAGCTTATTCATCAGTTTGTGTTTCTTTTAAAAAAATACCCATGTGTGAAATTGTGCTTCAATTATTTTTACGGCTTTTTCTCTTTATCATTCTTTGCTATTATTTAATTTCTTATAATATAGAATTTTTTTAAAATTACAACTAAAAAGCCCATTGAAACAGAATTTTTCAAGCTCTTTCAAATGGTATTTTGTTTCAGAGAGTGTGATATGACCAAAAGAGCTTGATACATTTAATTCAAGCACATATATCAGTAAATTTCTTCTTAATCCTTCAAAAATTAAACTCAACTCAATGGTGCAACAGCCGATAAAGGCCCAAGGCCTACTGTATCCTCTCAGTTTTCATGATCTTGGGCACTGAGGTGCATGAGCAGATGTTCCAGTCTGACTTGAAACCCCTAGTATTTAGTTTCCATAAAAGCTTGGTACTCATTTATCGACACTCTGAAGAGATGAAAGGCTGAATCAACCTTGCCCAGCCCAGGGTGGGAACCTCAGACCTGTGCCATAGAAGTGCAATATGCTACCATTCAGTCCCTGAGCTTCAATTCTTCAAAAGACCTGAATTGCCCTTTGTCAAATTTAGACTGATTGATAGAGAATTTACTAAAAGGATTTACTTCAACAATGATAGATGAATTACTTGATTGTAAAATATATATACAACAGAAGGTTAAGGTTCATATATGATCATTAGATGAACTGTGGGAATTCTTTTGATTCATGCTTGTATCTGTATTTGGTCACACTGGATTCAAGCTGCTCAGGTGTCATTTTCTTCTTTAACCATGTAAAGTAATGAAATCCATCTTTAGAAGCTCTATGCATATTGATTCTAGTATAACATAACAATAATTCAAGGATGAATCTTGACATTATGTCCTTTCATATTTCAATAGATAAATATCAACGGATTATTTTACTGAATTCAGATAATCTTCACTTGACAAGTAATAATAAATTTCTGTACACCTTTGGAAATCGTTACTGCAAAAAGTATTATATTTATCACTACATACTACTTTATCCTATTTTCTCCAATTTCACTCATGTTAGATCAAATTTTAGGATTTGGCTTCTTTGAAAAAATCCATAGCTTTCAAAATTTTGAATACTGGGGATAATTGCTTGTAAATTTCTTGGCAAAATATTTGTTCACATTGAGTTCAGATTCCAGTAATATGGGATTTTGCTTATTGAATGAAACTAATCTTCGATGTTCTTACGAGGAATTGCATTTATTATTTGAGCATAATTATACTTATGAGGTCCATCACCATTTGTTGCTGTCATTATCAAGAAAAAAGCATGTTTTTGTGAAATTTGAAAAAAAAATTACTGAAAATTTTCTTTCTACTTAAAATTGCCAATGTATTTCAAATAAGACTAGTATGATGAAGTAACTATTTTATTCCTTAGATTGATGTATTACTTATGTATAGCTTACTTTGAGGCAAGACAAGTCTGTTCCTAATTGGTCTTGCATTTTTGAACAACAGGTAAGTAACGAGGAGGACGACACCTGAGCTCTCATCAAACTCTCTGAACTTGAAATCTTCTATCTTAGATAGAATTACGATACATCTCTTCTACATAATAAGATTTTCGTTGCTACTGCACTTCAGGCTAGGGAATGTAAAAAACAATGCATTTCACAAAATTGCAGCAAAAACTGTTCAGCTACCATGGCCTCTGTATTTCTTGAATGAAATTATTAAGTTTATTCGTTTATGAAATATTAATATATTTCTTTCTTTGAAGTTAGCATTTTTATAGAATAGTCCAATTCTTGTGTAAATTATCCTCTTCATAATAAAAGTGATCAAATGAACATAGCTAAATTTTTGTCTAATTTTAAAACCTTAAGAATAAAATCTATAAATACCTTTATTAAAATTTTTTGTTGTAATTTCAGAAGTCTTGTTCTATGGTGAACTAATATATTGTTTAAAATTTTGTTGTCTGTTGCCAATAGCTTTTTTGTTATTCTGAATCTTGACAATAATTCCAGCCAATAATCAAACATGTGAAATGTTTAACATTTAACAGGGTTTTTTCCAGTTTTATGTATACTTATTATTTTTGTACTGTGATGTGGTATGTACCCTTTTTGAATTTTCAAAGACAACATATTCATATTCTGTCATGATGTTTCTGCAGTTTCCTACCTAATTGCTTATGTTAATCTGATTGTAAATATTAATTATCGCTTAAATATATTTTTTGTAACTAATATTCAATGTATATTTTAGATTTTGATTGATTTAACAATAATGCTATCTAAAAGCTAGCTAATTTCTTCAGATATCAGAATAAATTTTCTAAGCTGATTTTTTAAAACTGTAATATTTGTCGAAATTTTTTTCCATGCATAAATTATAATATAGCATAAAAATTCCACTGATGTGTTTAACATTATATTGAAGAATTTTTTTCTTTTTCAGAAAGATGTAATAAAAACTGATATCCTTAACAAGAGTGCATAAGACCCATTTCCCTCATTTATTGATTTTTCAAAGAGATTAATGTCATCACATCCTTGAAAAAAACTAACACGTTTGAAATTACCAAAATGGCTTTCTCTCTACATGATAACTCAAGTGATCATTTACTTGTTTGTGATAATGAAAAACCTCATGTTTGTGAAATATGCAACAAGGGCTTTTCGCAGATTATTGGATTAAAAAGACGTGCACTTTTTCATATAGAGGAAAAGCCTTATGTTTGTGAAATTTGTAGTAAAGTTTTCTCTCACAATTGTAATGTAAAAAAACATCTGCTTATTCATACTAAAGAAAAGCCTCATGTATGTGAAATGTGCAAAAAGGGTTTTTCTGAAGCTAGTAATTTAACAAGACATATACTGATTCATAACAAGGAAAAGTCTCATGTGTGTGAAATATGCAACAAGGGTTTTTCTCGTATTAGTCGATTAAAAAAACATAGACTTATTCATACCAAAGAAAAACCTCATATATGCGAAATATGCAACAAAAGTTTTTCTGAAGCTCATAATTTAATAAAACATTTATGGATTCATACCAAAGAAAGGCCTTATTTTTGTGAAATATGCAACAAGGGCTTTTCTGAAACTGGTAATTTAAAAAAACATTTACGTACTCATACCGAGGAAAAGCCTCATGTATGTGAAATATGCAACAAGGCTTTTTCCGAAACTGGTAGTTTAAGAAGACATTTACGTATTCATACTAAGGAAAAGCCTTATTTTTGTGAAATATGCAACAAATCTTTCTCTGATACTAGTAATTTAAAAGCACATTTACGTATTCATACCAAGGAAAAACCTCATGTTTGTGAATTTTGCAACAAGGGTTTTCCTCAACCTAATAAATTAATAGAACATTTACGTATTCATACAAAAGAAAAGCCTTATGTTTGTGAAATATGCAACAAGTGTTTTTCTCAAAGTGGTCATTTAAAAGAACATTTACGTGTTCATACCAATGAAAAGCCTTATGTTTGTGAAAAATGCAACAAAGCTTTCTCTCAAAGAGGTAATTTAAAATCACATTTTCGTATTCATACTAAGGAAAAAACTTTGTGTTTTACTTAGGGTTTTCTAAACTGGGCATGCAAATCACATTTACTTATGCTTAGGAAGGAAAAGTCTCATGCATGTGAAATATGTAGCATTGCTTTCTCTCAAAATGCTCCTTTAAAAAGAAACCTGCTTTTTTGTACCAAGGAAAAGCCTCATGTTTGGTATGCAACAAGACTTCCTCACAAATTCATTGTTGAAAAACACATTTGTGGATTCATACCAAGATAAAAGTATGTGAAATGGGCAACAATGTTTTCTCCCAAACTGGTATTTTAAGTAAGGCCCAGTGTTTGAGTGGTAGCGTATCGTGCTTCCACACCACAGGTTCTGGTTTTATTCATGGTCTGGCAAGGTCAACTCTCAACCTTTCATCCCTACTGCAGTGGGTCGATAAATGAGTACCAAGCTTGTTTGGGGACTTAAACACTTGGGGTCTCGCTTCAGACTGACCACCTGTTTGGAGCATCTGTTCATGCACCTCTGTGTCCAATGGTCACGTATACTGGGATGGACATAGTAGGCCATAGCCCTCATAGGCTGTTGGGCCACTGAGTTTGAGTTGAGTTTGATAATTTAAGTAAGCATGTGTATTCATACTAAAGAGAAACTTTTTTTTTTGTATATGCAACAAGAGTTTTTTTTTCTGAAACTGAAGCTCTTTTTTTCTTTAAAGCAGAGGTCGCCAAAGTGGTGGTCCACAAGAAAATTTCGCTGGTCCCCAGAAAAATATGGAATATAAATTATAAAGGAAATTCGTCACAAAGCACTTAATTCTCGAATATTTGAGGCTCTTTTTGAAGAAATGGGCCCCAAGTATACTCATCTTCGTCATGTTGAGGTGAGAAGGCTATCAAGGGTAAAATACTGACCCAACTATTCGCCTTGCGGGAAGAAGTCAAATTATTTTTCCCAGAAACAAAATAATCCGAAATTGCAAAAATTCTTGTCCAACAATGAATGACTAACAAAGCTTGCATACCTGGCAGATATTTTTTCTCTGTTAAATGAACTAAACATATCCTGGCAAGGAGTGGCCACTGCAGCCAAGTGATCAAGGTGTCGGATTGTGGCTGGTATGTCACATGTTCAAGCCCAGCACCAGTAAAAGACCCGTCGTGTAGAGCAGCAATGCACGTTAAATCTGTCGAGAGCTCAAAAGTCTTCCTGTTGGTGTGGTAGTTAGGAGAGGGGGTAAAAGCTCAAGTGTCGTTCTCGTCACTTAACCATAGTTCAAAATTACGAGGTCCATCGCCAAATGCCCGCGTGTAGCTGAACAGTGACATTAATATTCACTTACTCACATCTTTGCAAGGATAACTTAAGGACGAAAGAGAATATTACTGTGGAAAACGCGGTTGATCAGCAAATGTTTTCTTATTTTGATGAATTCTTGAAGGAAAATTATGCTGGCCCCAGCAAGAAGTAACCCTAGTTAAAAAGCTCTTGGATTCACTTACATAATCTTTTGCTCGTTATTACCCAAAAAATGAAGATCCAAAACATGGTGATATGTGGATAATAGATCCGTTTGCAGCGAAAATTCAGAATAATAATTTAAGTATGCATCTAAAAGAAGGCCACATCGACCTATCATCCGAAGAAACTCTCAAATTTAAATTTTATTCATCCTTATCAAGATCTCAGTTTTGGCTTTCCATAAAAAGTGAATACCCTTTTCTTAGTGACCAGGCAAGGAAAATTCTGATTCAATTCTCCACAAGCAGGGCCGAACCGTGACCTTTGGGGGGCCCTGGGCTAACAATATCTGGGGGGGGCCTAAATAATTAAATTTTTTGCCATTGCCCTAAAAAAAATTTTTGTGCGGGAAAATTTAAATTATACGAAACCTAAGGGTTTTTTTTTAATATTTTCTTTATTTCAAACGATTTAAATACGTTATAAACTATAACATAATTTACAAAAAACCCCTTTTTTACACTTTTGTGCTGTAAATTGTTTTATTTGCTGATCACATTTTAAGTCTTCGGTGAGATCAGTATTAATAGAAAGAAGTCATAAATAATTAAGCCTAGTATTTGTCATTGTTATCCCTATATTTGTTTTCTATATAGGACATTTTAGGGAACACACGCTCCGCTTCATAACCAGTAATAGGGAGCGTTATAAAAATCTTTAAAATGGTTGACAAATTTCGAAAAACGTCCACAAATTTCTTTTCAAAAAATAAATTCATTATATCACTACAAGTATAGGACTCAAGATCAGCTTGTTTGAGATCAGTTTTGAATCGAACACCTTCATTTACTAAATGTTTGGTCTATGTCATCTGAATTGAAATCAATAATAGCACGTACACTCTCCAGGTCGACTTTCTCCTTACATTGGGATCTTGCAAATCCATCAAAAATTTAAATTCCTTACTACATTCTGCATATACTTGACTTCTTGTATTTAAATCAAGAATTAGCTTATCTAATGCAACTATAAGCGTGTCTCTTTTAAATTTTTCTGTCCCATACGCACCTTTTTCTGTGGATTTATCCACAAATTTTGAAATAACCCTTCTCTTATTTGCATTGTTATATTCTGTCTCTAAACTAGGATGCAATTTTTTTCGCTGCGTCTTGATACTCCTTTAGTTTTTGATCTGATTCATGTCGTACATTCCTTATAAACATTTCTATAGTGACATAATCAACATTCCCTTCATAGATGTCAAAACCAGGAGCCTCTGTAATTTTTTTAACTGAATTAAAAATCTTTCAAAAATTTCTTCCCAAAATATAATTAAAATGGCTGTTTCCAGTTTTGTTAATGTATTAAATAAATTTACTGCATCTTTTCGAAAATCAGTTTTCTCATTTTCTTTGTCACTAGATATCTTAAGAATTTTCAGGATATTACCATAATTACCTTTTAAGGCTTCAACAGTATCGTAGTGACAAGACCACCTGGTTTGATTTAAACTTTTTAAGGTAAATTCAGTTTAATTTCACGATTTAGAAGTTCCCACCTATGGGTCAAAGTAGAAAAGAAAACATATTTGTTGCACTAAACCAAAATAGTTCACGATTTCATTCTGCACCAACCAGATTCAGAGAATGCGCAGCACACGGCGCATAATTAGCAAACTTATTTTTTTCTTTTAGAACAGCTTGCACACTATTATATCGACCGAACATATTGGCAGCCGTTGTCAAATGACTGTCCCCTACAATTATATAATAGCAGTCCATTTGTTTCTAAAACTTCTTGTAGAGAATTAAATCAGTATAAGCCAGTGTGACTACTAAACTTAATTAATGAAACACATTTTGCATACACTTTTCCCCGAAAACAAAACCGTAGTATAATAGCAAGTTGGTCATTGTGGGGCAAATCTGGTGTTGAATCCATCGCAATTGAATAGTACTGTGTGTCATCGTTATTTACTTGAGTTGTAATTGTTTTAATTATTTGTGCTTGCCCATGATCTCAATTATTTGATCATATATTGTTTTTGGTAAGTACGATATTAACTATTTTGGTCATAATTCTCGCTGTTCAATTTGTTCACGAATGAATGGGCCGAACTCTGCTAGCAGTTCCAGGGCACCCATAAAATTACCATTATGAGCAGAACCAAAAACTTCCTCGGTAGCTCTAAATGCTATACCTCTTATAGCCAAATACTTTACTACTGCAGCAACACGTTTGAGGACATTGTGGTAACATTCTGTATCTTTTCTTAATTGCTCCTTTCACTGTTTATCTAAAACAGATTTATTTTCTTTTCGCGCCAACCAAACTAACATTAAATTTTTATGTTTAGTAGAATTTTCACGATTTTCTAAACAACTTGTTACGTGTTTCCAAACAGAAAATCCGGCTGTGTATTGAGAATTTGTTTTAGAAAAAAGTTTGTAGGGTCAAACAAAAAACACTACCAACACTTGTTGAATAACATAGCCAAGATCTTTCCAGCATTTGGCCATTTTTAAGTTTTTCAATGAAAGGATTATTCGAAAGTCATCACTTTTGTTCTTTGTATTCTCTTACAGAAAAAGAATACATATTGTTCGGATCTTTATTTTGAAAATAACTAATTTCACATGTGAAAGAATATAATCAATAAAATTATTACTTAGCGATGTGTGTGTGTAGGCCGCGAACCCACGTCAACGTATTTCTCAGACTCAAACCCAACATTTTCTTAACACTTTTCGGTCGGAGCAATACTGATGTCCTCTAGCTGAACAATATCTTTTTCAGAAGGCTGCTGGTAATCGAGATTTTGCATATTTTCATCATTAATATTTGCTTTTTGGGCTTTTCAGTTTTCTTTGGCTAAGTTCCTTTCCCTTTCGCTTGTTAATCTATCTGCGTTTGCTATATTCTTGTTACTTTGTTCCATTGTAAAAAAGGTTGAAATTTTGATAGATTTAATTTCTCTTTTTATCGATTTAAGGCTACACAGTACCCTTTTTCGAAAATTGTTTTTGGAGACAGTAACAGTAAAAATAATTTCTTTTTTATATTTAGATTATATTATTAAGCTGATTCTATAAGTAAAAAGTCAGTTTGAATAATCATTTTTAGTATTGAAAATTGAAATTAATAACCACTTCACTCTGAAAGAGTTCATTGTATTCAAAAATATTTCTAATTACTTTAAGAGTGCTTTAAAATGAAACCAAAACCTAAGCTCTGAAAACTTCAAATATCTGAATAAAAAAAAACTAATTTGTTATCAGATCTGAAATATATTTGCAAGCTGCACAATGATATAGACCACAAGAAAATGCAAAAAGAAAAAAAAAAATTGGGGGTATGTTTGAGATTTGTAGGGTACAGTGTAGCCTTAACAGTAATTTTCCTTTTTCCGCTCCACTTATATTTTCTGTGCCAGACTTATTTATATTGTTAACTAAGGACTTGATTTTCTGAAAATAAATTTAAAAGTTTAGGTCATAAAATTACGATAACACAACTGACTGTATATGGTATTTTGGGTATTTTATTTTTGATTTGTATTTTTTTTACTGGTTTATTATTTTATTAATATTTTGATTGGAAGCGTCTTTTTCTGTTTGTTATCTTCTACGGAGCCCTCTAGAACCAGGGGGCCCTGAGCTGCAGCCCATATGTAGATCCGGCTTTGTCCACAAGTTATGTGAAAAGGCATTTGCATCTGTCGCAGCCATCAAAACACGGTAACGATCTCGGCTTGAAATATAAATGCAGTTCTTCGTCTTGCTGCAACACCACATTGAATCCAAATATCCATACTCTTATTTCAAGAAAGAAGGAACACCCCTCACACTAGAAATGCATAATGCCACAAGTTTGATATACTTGAAAATTTTTTTTACTTTTATTTTTACAGTTTTTATTTATTTTATTATGGTTTATTTTTATTTTTTTTTATAATAAAGCTTTCATAATTTTGTTATAGTTTCATTTTATTAACTAGGTACATTTTATGTGTTCTTAGATCCCAATTTTTTTTATAAATAAATATATTTGTGGTCCACAGGATTTAAATTAAGAATTTACTGGTCCATGAGGTCAAAGTTTGGCGACCACTGCTTTAAAGGTATATTTATGTATTGATGCCAAGGAAGGAAACTGTATGTTTGTGAACTGTGCTCCCGAGGATTTTCCATAACTGATCATTAAAAGCACACTTTCATATACTTAGGAAAGAAGAGTTTTATGTCTGTGAATTATGAAACATCGTTTTCTCTCAGTAGGTAATTTAAAAATACGCCTTACTCTTTTTAAATTAAAGAAAAATTTCAACTGTAAAGTATTTATAAGAAAATGTAGTTTTTCTTTTGTTATAACGTTAATGACTTATGTACCCAACTGAAAACTTTCTATATAGATATTTCCATTGTTTAGAAAACATTATATTTATACTTTTTTTACTTGTAGTATTTTAAGAAACTTTTTTTGTTCAAAACATCATTGTTTTAATAGTAACTTGGTTACAAAAAGAAATACATTTCTTGTTTGATTATGACATATATTTTTAAATGAAGTTAACATAAAGTTCATTACTGGTTTATTTCAAATCACACACATATCACACACATGTATAATATGATCGTATAATATCAAAATGAAAATGTAAATTTATGTTAGAAGCATTAAAATTATTCACATGTATCACTTGAATATTTGTTAAAATAAAGGCTTTTAAATGTGAGTGTCTTGTGATTGACCTATATTTCTAAATTTCGTTTTGAATTATGTCTAAAATATGAGGGCACACTTTCAATTGGATGATGCGTAATAGGTCTCGTGATGAAGATATTTTTTGTTTTCAATTCCTACTATTAGGTCACATTCTCTATAAATTTATTTATCTTGGTGGAATTTTCAATCATTAATAAAATACATTTTAAAGTGTTCAATTGAGTTGTAATTTTATATACATGATTATTTTGAATGACAATACAATAATTTAATTATAATTAATAAAAATTAATTGATTAAAACTAATTATTTAAGGAATTAAAAATACTGCCACGTTGGTATCCTTTTTGGCGACTTGCGTCAAAGCTTGAAAAGGTTTTTTTCTCGAGTTTTAAAGCATTCAGTTGAACTAAAATTTTATATACACGATTGTTTGGGATGACAATACGATAATTTAATGATAATTAATAGAAATTAGTTACCACTTAATGTTGTGATTCTGTTATATGTATATACATATTTATATTTATTGTAACTATTTAATAAAAAGCAGCTAAAATAAAATTTTTCTTTGTTGATCTAAGTAGGAATTAACTTAAAAACAGAAAAGAAACGAGTCTTGCAGTAGTCGCATATGATGTGTAACATCTGACCTGTTATCGTGGTAAATACGCAATATTAACTTTTTCCTGAAAAAAATATGAATTGGGTATGATTGGAAATAATTTTCTATCGAATAATTATATCTTTAATGAAAATTTTATTTAATAACACAAGGAGTAATGCAATTTTTTTTTATCAAAAATATTTACTCTTGTTCAATTTGGGGAAGAGCGGAGACGATAGACTTATGATAACTAAAATATAACACATATACTTGTGATTTCGAAGTATTTAAAAACCGTTGAAAAACAGCGTCAATAACAGTACCACTGTTAGCAGTCGAAACATTCTAATTTGTGTTCATTTCGAGCTTGAGTTCATCATTTATAAAAGCTATGAGCGGCTCACCTTTTGGCAAACTGAACTAAAGTTAAAATCACCCCTCAAAAATCAGGGGAAGCGAGTGATAATTTTTTTAAAAGAGAACCACCTTCGTTATATGGTAAAAGTACAAAATGCAGGAAATCTTAAAATTTTTTAAACCGTTTGATTCGAAGAAATGTATACGACCACCGAAATCACCGTTTGTCCATTTTCAAATAAACATTCAGCCTCACTTATGTCCCCCAATATCGTGACTATCGGGTTTAGAGTCGAGTGCTTGATGGCTACTATAGTTGGACCCCATGCGAGGGTAGCGAAAAGGCACACAGCCACGCACTCTCATTGGTCAAATCAAGTAGCGCGCGCTTACGTCACATCCTTCCCTTTTCACGAAATCATTCCCAACCAGTGGCGCACACAGGGGGGGTCCGGACCCCCCAAAGCCCTTGATATTTTTTCTGATTGATTATAATTCTAAGTATATAGTACGTAAAATTTAATTAAGTATTTGTTATTAATGATTAATTTTATTAATTAATGCTATTTATTTATTTAATAATTAGTTTTTTACTGTATTTTGTTCCCGAAAATCGACAAAATCAAAAGGAGCATGATACAAGAATGTTGAACTTTCGACCCCCTCCTTGAAAAATTCATGTGTGCGCTACTGCTCTCAACAAATATCCAGCAACCGAGAGGAAAGATGTTACACACCAAGGAAAAAAAAATTTTTTTATATTACTTCTTTATTTCAAAAGTTCTTTTGTTAAAAATGACTTCGGGATGTTTTCTCAAAGAGCAGGCATGTCAAACTCGTGATATTACGGGCTGCAAGTTCTAATATTTTATATTCAGTTGAGGGCCGCATGTTTTAATATTAAAAATAATGAATATAATTTAAATAACTTGTTTAGAAGTATAATAATAATAAAAAGTATAATTTTTAAAAAGTTTAATGAATTCTACCTATATTTTTTTTGTTATTCTGCGTCAGTTTACTTTATTCCATATTATTGTGTACCGATATATTGGCCGGGATGCAAAAATGTACTTTGCGGGCTGCGAGTTAGACATCCTTGATGTTGTGGGTTGTGTGAATTAAAGTACAGTCGGACCTCGATTTATAACGAATTCATCGGGACCGAACATTTTGTTCGTTAAATCGGGGTTACTCGTTATATCGGTGTCCTAACAAAACGCAAATTTTTTGCATTTTCCATTTAGAAATACTACAATAAGCAACAACACAGAAAACATCCAGGGTTAGAAGTTTTATACTTTTTATTCAACAGCTAAAAATATTATCGGGAAATTTTAAAATATTGACTGATAAATGATTGAAAATGTTTTTGATTCTTGGCTCGAAAGTGTTTTTTTTGGAACTTTATGCGGAGAAGAAAATACTGTGTCATTTTTCAGTGCCGGTTTATCCATTGGGCGCCCAGGGGCCCGGATAAGCGGGACTTCATCACATTTTCTGATTATAAATTTCATTCCGCCAATGCCAAGGGGCCCCGAAATGAGCTTAAATCGGCTCTGTGTAATTTACAACCTGCTGCATAAGATATGCTTTCACAATTTCCAAACAACGTAAAGCACTAGAAAATTCTACAGTTTTGATAAGAATTTCGTTATTTAACACGAAAATAAAAAATGTCAACAACTCTTGCCACATACAACTCAAGACTTTCTTTTTCAAACTGAATATTCCATCTCCTTATCTATTGCCATCGAAAGTTCCAGAACTTTCCATAATTAAAATTACAGTTAATTTTTATAAATAAAAGCACGCGCGCTCGCATTAATATAAATCATTAATAAAAGCATTAATATAAAGCACGAAGAAATAATTACAATTTTTAACACGCTGGGATGAATGGTTAAATCATTACAATAAATAATTAATAAATATTACCATTTGTTATATCCTCCCCCTCTGGTCCCGACGAGGAACCAGGAGTCTGTGGGACCTTTGGTGGACGGCCACGTTTACGAAGAGGAATAAGGGGTTTTACTTTGTCATTACAAGGAGTTAAAACAGAGGTGTGGTAAACACCAAAAGGTTCCCCCGGATTATCAAGACTAGCAATCTCGTAAGATGATGGTGATCTTTGTGTTAAAATCACGTAGGGACCGTCTCTGCGTGGCATTAGTTTCGCACTTCTTCCTTGCTCAGCGGATGCGATGCTACAAAGATATGTTCTCCAGGTTGATATGTTGGAGCAGTTTTTCTCTTTTTATCTGCGTAAAACTTCCTACTATCCTGTTGCTCTTCAACCGCCTCTCTAATCTGAGTGGAAAACTTAGCGAATTTCTTGAGATAGGGAGTTATCTCTGGCACAAAATTATCGTTCTGGATGACGACTCGGATATCATTAACAACTTTACTTGGTGTGCGTAACTCTCTACCAAAATTCAGAAAGGCTGCCGTCTGTCCTGTCGTTTCGCATTTGGCTGTGTTGAGAGCAAAGCGGATGAAGGGTAGCTTCTCTGACCAACAGTCATGCTTGTCTTGGACGAGAATTGCCAGCCGTGGTTTCAGATCCCTATTCTTTCGTTCAACTGGGTTAGCTTGTGGATGGTATACAGGGATCAGGGATCGATGGATGTTTAATAGGTAGCATATTTGTTGCATCACTGCTGACACAAACTAGGTTCCATTGTCACTGATAAGGCGGCGAGGAATACCATACCTCAGTAGAACCTCTTCAATCAAGGTAATGGCACATTCTTTAGCTGTGGCATTGGGTAGTGCAAACAGTTCGACCCACTTGGTGGTACAATCCTCAATGATGAGGATCCATCTTTACTCTCAGGTAGGGGCCCGAAGAGATCAATGGCCAAGGTTTCAAAACGTTGGGCTGGCACAGGTATCTGTAATAGCCCGGAAGGCTTCCGATTTGAAGCTTTGTATTTAATGCAGTCAGGACAGTTCTTTACATAATCAGTTATGTATTTCCTCATACCAGTCCAATAATAGTTCTTTGCTATTCGAGTATAGGTGCCTTCGGCGCCATAATGACCAGCCATTGGGGCATCATGATGGTTTTTGAGGATCAAAGTTCTTTCATGGCTAGGTACCACTAACTTCACTCTCAGAGTCTGGAGCATATCTGAATAGGACATTCTGATTAATTAAATAACCTCTTTCGACCCAGTTGACATAATTAACATTCTTGTCAGGATCTTCGAGGCAAGAAATAATTTTAACCAGTTCCTCATCCTTCATTTGTTCATCACGTATCTCCTTGGGAGACCTGGATGGGACATCAATGGCTACAGTGCAGACCTCATACAGTTCATTTTCTTCATGACACGCAGGACGAGATAGCATATCTGCAACCACATTACTCTTTCTGGGGATGTACTCCATGTTGAGGTTGAAAGATTGCAATTGCAGAGCCCAACGGGCTAGTCTTCCAGTAGGAGATTTCAGTTTCATGAGCCACCTTAAGGGTTGGTGGTCAGATGCTACAGTGATGCTTGTCCCATCAATGTAGCCTCTAAACTTGTTGAGGGCTCAAACCACAGCTAGAGCTTCTCGTTCAGTGGTCGAGTAGTTTCTTTCAGCTGGGTTTAACAAACTGCTAGCAAATTCAACTGGATGTTCTTCTTTGTCTTCTCTTTGTAGGAGGACTGCTCCTAGAGCATAGTTACTGGCATCAGTTCTTATCAGGAAAGTTTTAGAGAAGTCTGCTTGCTTCAAAGTTGGTGGAGACACCAAACATTGCTTCAAGGTCTGAAATGCTTTCTCCTCTTCCTCTGACCATTTCCAGAAAGCCTTTTTCTTAGTTAGGTTGCTCAAGGGTCGGGCAATCTCAGAAAAATTGGCTATAAATTTTCGGTACCATGAGCAAGTTTGCAGGAAGGACTGCAGTTGTTTCACATTTTTAGGAGGTGGAATCCCTAAAATAGCTGAAGTCTTCTCATGATCGACTTCTATTCCTTGGGGGTGTAATCCATAGGCCCAGGTATTTAACACGTGAGCAGGAAAATTGGCACTTCTCCTTGTTTGCTCGTAACTTGAAATTCATCAAGCGCTTAAACATGGCCTCCAAGTCTGCTAGATGCTGTTCGAATGTAGGGGACATAATTATAATGTCATCTAGGTATGCAAGTACAGGTAACCCTCTTCGGAAAATATCCATCAGTCTCTGAAAGGTTGTGGGGGCATTCTTATGTCCGAAGGGCATCCTTTTGAACCGATAGGTTCCAAATAGACAAACAAAAGCGGTTTTGTCCCTATCAGCAGGATTAACATTCACTTGGTAGTAACCAGACTTTAAGTCAATTGTGGAGATGTATGCAGTATGTTTTGCCTCCTGCAGTAAATCATCGATTTGGGGAAGTGGGTAAGTATCAGGGACCGTGACTTCATTCAACTTCCGGTAGTCGATACACAGGCGAAACTGGTTGTTTGGCTTTGGAATCAGTACAACAGGGGCTCCGTAAGGAGATTCACATTTTCAATTATATCTTTTTCGAGAAGGTCCTCAATTTCCTTTCTCAATATTTCCTTCTTTACAGGAGACATTCTGCATGGGGGTACAGAGATAGGAGGACTATTTCCCGTGTTAATGTGGTGCTCCATGATATTTGTTGCTTCTCCCCCTGGTTCGAAGACATTTTGGAAGGATTCCAACAGGAGGTTAAGTTTCTCCTTCTGGGAAAAAAAAGAGGTTAAACTTTCACCTTCCCCTTCTCTTAATTGGTAGGTGTTGCTGGACATCTCAACTATGGACGGGGTGTCCAATTCTTCACCAAATGGATACTTGTGGGTAGGATTGTCCCAAAAGTACCAACAAGTATTCTTCACATCTAGAACCAAACCAGCAGAACTAAGGAAATCTGTTCCTAGAAGTGTTCAATTTCCCTTTGCCTTTGGGAGAATTATGAATTTGGTCAAGACTGATCTCCCCTCAATTTCTACCATTACTTGGGTTGTGAGGGCCTCACCTGTGGTCTGTTGACCATCTGCTAAGCTCATTGCTAATGTGGTTTCCTGGAAAAGGAGTCCTTTATCCTTAAATATCTGGATCATCCTTTCCCTAGCAATTAAATGTGGAGATCCTGTGTCTGCACATACACGTCCCTTTATTCCACAGAAAGTTATGTCGATTAGGGTCAATCGAGGGTTTCTGGTCTGAGCTGTGTAATCATTGATGTGATTGGTTGCTACGTCTGTTCTTTGTGATGCGTTGAAGTTGCAGTTGGGGCATCTAGATTTTATCACTCCTTGTTTCCCTCAGCCATAGCATCTGAGAGGGGATCTCTCATTTGGTACCTGATGGGAATATTCTCTTTTGGGAGGGCGTTCAGGTTTCCTGAATGATACCTGTCTTCCATCATTTACGATTTCACTTGCCTTCACGTATTTTCTAGGTCCACTGGGTAGGGAACATCGGATGTTGTCAAAAGCTTCCAGCTTATCTGCTAACATTTCTGGGGAGATAAGTTCTTCCCAGATATCCAGGTAATGTTCCTTACACTCCGGAGAGCATCTCTTTATCATTTGATGGGCAATCATCAAATTCTTCAATCCGTCAAATGAATCAATTTTAAGCTCATTGAGCCAACCTTCGAAATATGCTCGGATTTCAAAATAATAATCCTACCACGTCCCATTTGGGCTTTTTCTGTGACGTGAAAACAGCTCCCGGAATTTTTCTGCGGTTAATTTGAACCGTTGCAGAAGCATTCCTCGAATGTGGGAGTAATCCCTGCATTTCTTCTCAGGCTCACGGACAATGAGGGAGGTTACATCACTAGGTAGGGCACCAATGAGATAGGGTACCCACAGATCTTCACCAAGACCTAATAGCTTCATTTGCCGTTCGAATAAGGTGAGGAACAGGTCCATGTTATCAACTTCAGGATTGAATGTTGGTAGCAATTTTTTTAATTCAATTTTTGTTTGGGGTAGGGTTTGTAGACCTACGACTCATTTTGCAGTTGTATTTTCTGCAGCTCAAATTCACGCAGTGTTTCCTCTTTTTGTTTGTTTTCCTCGTCTATCCTATTTGATACGATTCCCTCAAAGATACATTTCACAAATTCAGGGTCTTCCTTATAAGCATCATTTGTTAAAATTTTTGTCCTTAATTCAATTATTTTTAGCTCTTCCCCATTCGACTCACATTCACCTAACTCAATAGCAAGCTTAATGAGATCAGCTTTTTTCCCTTTTCCCAGAAATGACATGATTGAGAAATTTAAGAGTTGCAAATAAATAAAGTAAATAACTAAGGTCCATGCCTTTTTTTTATTGTCCACCAAAACTCTTACAGATATGGGAATACACTTTAAAATATGGCTAGCTTTAAAATCTTATAAATTATTATGCCCTTCAAAATACAATTAAAATAGGTAAATAAATTAATAGCATATTCAAAATACCAACAAGGAGCATTAATTCAAATAATAAAATAATATAAAGAAAATTTAGGAATCATCAGTTGTAATGATACAAAATTTCAATGCAATGAAAATTCTAAACAAAACTAAAATAATCAGGCATGTAATGCTACCTAAATTCAATAGGAAATCAGTAAAATATCAAGCAAAATAGTAATTATTCATGTGCAGTTCACAAAACATTAATCAGGAAACGTTATCTCACAAGAAATAAATTAATATACAGCAAAATTAAGAATTATCATTGCATAAGAATACCAAAAAATGAACGCAATAAAATAATAAAATTATTCCTAACACTAACACTCTGTAGCAGGATTGCTATCACTTGTGTATGAAAAATGCACAAAACACTATTGCAAAAACTTTTAACAGGGAATAGATGTTCTTTTTTTCTTTTCTTCAGACAATTGAAGTCAGGATGATTCACTTTCTCTCTCGATTTCCAGGGATTTTCTCTTGCTTTAGAAGGATTGCGGCGCAATACCAGTAATTTTTTCCGGGACAATAAGGTTTACAGAGCCGGTTAAATTTTCATTTTTCTGCAGCGTTTCGTCACAGCGGCGGTTTCTGCTTCTACGGGTTCTTAGGCCACGGGTGGGGCGCCAGTTTTAACACGAAAATAAAAAATGTCAACAACTCTTGCCACATACAACTCAAGACTTTCTTTTTCAAACTGAATATTCCATCTCCTTATCTATTGCCATTGAAAGTTCCAGAACTTTCCATAATTAAAATTACAGTTAATTTTTATAAATAAAAGCGCGCGCGCGATCATTAATATAAAGCACGAGAGAAATAAAGAATTACAATTTTTAACACGCTGGGATGAATGGTTAAATCATTACAATAAATAAATAATAAATATTACCATTTGTTACAGTTATCAATTTCTTTATCAGAATTGCTATTCATTGGCTCCGACTAATCAACAGTTTCCTGAACTTCAGTTGCACAAATCAGCAGACCATCATCAAATGTAACATTTTCATAAAGTCTTAAAATACTCTACTGTGTTGTGAAGTGGAATGAGATAAGAAAGAGTTTCCTGTCCTATTCAAAACTCACACGATAGCTTACACTCATGATTCATCTGCACCTGTTAAGTCTAATGACGCTCTGCACCCTTGTCGTCGAAATTTGTCACTCACAAGGAAATTCTTTTTCAATTCCTATTATTAGCTCACACTCTCTCTATATTTATATATCTTGGTGGAATTTTCAATCGTTAATAAAATACATTTTAAAGCGCTCGATTGAACTGAAATTTTATATACATTATTTTATTTTGGATGACAAAAGAATAATTTAATTATAATTAATAAAATTAATTTTGATTAAAACTAATTATTTAAAGAGTTACAAATACAGCCACGTTGGCATCATTTTTGGCGACTTGTGTCAAAACTTGTAAAAGTTTTTTTTCCCTCACGTTTTAAAGCATTCAGTTGAATTGAAATTTTATATACACGATTGTTTTGGATGACAATACGATACTTAAATGATAATTAATAAAAATGAATTATCATTTAATGTTATGATTCTATCTTATGTATATACATATTTATATTAATTGTAACTATTTAATAAAAAGTAGTTAAAATAAAATATTTCTTTGTTGATCTAAGTAGGAATTGACTTAAATTTTTTTTTGTATTGTTTTTTTTTCTCTCTTCTGGACATAAAGCATGTCATTTGAAGGGAAAAAATCCATTTTTTTAATTAATTAAAAAAATTCAGCTGTTGAAATATTTTGTGTTTATTAGGGGTCTATTATTTGTTAAATAGGGGGGTTTGCCTTCATTCTAATCGGGGAGAGAGAAAAATTCGTTAAATCGGAATTCGACTGTGCATGGTTTTCTTTCGTGGGTACTTTGAAATGTATTTTGATAGTCAAAAGTCGGAGAAATTCTGTTAATTTGTAAAAATAAAATATTTTTGCTACATCATAAGCCGTTTACAAACAAGTAAGATAAAAAAAAATTAACGTCAATTCCTACTTTGTTAGAAGTTCGTTGTACAGTTTTTCATCAAACTTTTGCCTATTTATGATTACTATTGCATAGTGAGAGCTTCTATCAACGTTTCAAAACCGGTGACTAAAAAAAATCTGAACTTCTGTTTGTCAAAATAATTGTTCATGATTTCATCTTATAAGAATCTCATACATTTAATAAAACCGTGTAACCAATTTAATTTGATTTAAGTGCCAAAATACATAATAATAATTTTCATATTTCTGAATTAAATTTCAACTTGGATAATCGAGGGAGAAAGAGATTTAAGAATCTTCTCGTAGATTATTAATCAAAAATCCGTATGTCAATAAAACACCAAAACTAGCAATCGCCAGAGACCTATCGAACACATAAGTCTTCCAGAGAGTTAAGTAGTTCTCTTGCATCAAGTTCTGTTTCAATTTGAATTTAATTTCTTCGTGACGCGTAGGGAAAAGGTAAGGCAAACGTCGAACGAAATGTTTCATTTTGGTTGCTAATTCATTCGTGATGGACGCCGAAATTATCATAAGCAACTGAAGAGAAGAATGAAAGATCGTGAAGAATATTAATGAAATGAAATAATAATTATTCATATCTGAGAGATGTACTATTTTGTAACTGGCCCAAAATAATCCACTCATATTCATCACCACTAACAAAAAAGCAGGTAGTGATAATTTTTCATCCATGTAACTCAAACAGTTCTCAATATCACCATATACGTCTATCAACCTCTCCACATCCTGCAGAAAACAATTGGTTTTAAGTTTTTGGAGCAGGTGCTGAATGATATCCCGAACAAATTCACATGCAAGGCCGTAGTAAATGGTGAAAACTGAAAGGACGGTGCTTGTTACGACATAAAACAATAATTCAACACAGTGAGCAAGCAAGAAGCAATAAAACAGCTCAGCACCAAATGAATTCAACAAGAGTTTGGCTGCACTTTTCTGAATTATTGTAATATGTTTTCCTGAATATATTTCCATAATACTTAAAGCAGTAGTGATAATTTCTATAAAAGCAAAGGAAATGATGAACATGCATTGCCTTCTGTTAATGTTACGATGCGGTAATTTCCTGTAAATTCGGATGATACATTCTGTTATCCTTAAAAATACTCGACGTCTTCTATAAACCGACACATAGAACAAGATTAATATCACTGCCAAGAAACTGCGAATGAACTCGCTGATTTTATCCGGTAATAACCATACCCACAATAAGTTCAAAAAGAACTTCGTGTAGACGAGGGTTAAAGTGAAATATGTGTAAACTTTTATGCAATTAAATCCTTTTTGTGTAGTATTTCGTGCTGATGTATTTCTTAATGAAATGCCATATTTCAGGTTTGAACGATCGAATGTATTGATTCCCACGAACTGCAAGATCTTAAAAATCACAAAGAATTCCTTCAGTAAGGAATGTTTTGAATAGCAATGTATGACATCTGTTGATTTTTCCGACATTTCAACTTCATTCTCTTTTGAAAATATTAAGCTGTTTCTTCCTTTTTGGAACGGTTGACCACTCATCTTCTATATCCTTCTACAATTTATCTTTACTTTTAAAAAGAGACCAATATTGCGAAATGCTGCAATTAAAAAGACTAATCTCTACTGAGGTATTATTTTTATACTTTCAATTTTGTGTCTGCTAGAAGTAGTCACATGTAGTTTAAAAAATGCAATCTACTAAACGTGTGAAAAACGTTGATCAGAAAAAAATTCTGTTATATTACATACTAGAAATTTTCTCGCTTGAGAATCACAATTTATAATGATAAAGCACAAAATGTTCAAAAATAGTTTTATTAATGAAACAGAAAGGAATATCGCGTGCATTCTATGAATGTCAAAAGCCATTTCAATCGATGAAAGTAACATCCTCCACTAATTCAAAGATCGATTATCAATATGTTTCGAAAAATCTTTTATCAAAAGAACATCTTTTATCGATATTTCTTTTCATAAAGCACAATTCTTTTTCTTTAGTGATAACATAAAACCAAACTTTTGATGCAATTATGTTTTAAAAGGCTTAAGAATTGAAATGTTTTATTGCCATTTTAAGGGCTACAATTTTTTGCATTCATTCGTGGATTACTTTTTTGAGAAAAGTAGTTACTAAAACAGTACTTATATTATAGTAAAACCGCAAAAAAAAAAAATGTGAACATTTTATACATACTTACATATAATTAACAACTTTGTAGACATACTACAAAAAAAAATATTATGCGGTGGAAAGGGACCGCATAAAAAAATCGCACTTAAAAAATATGTCAATTATTTACGAAATTTTTGGGAAAGTACTTCCAAACAGAATAAATAATTAAATTCCACGTGAAAACATTTTAAAAACATTTAATTTTTCATTGAGAAATTTTCAAAACGCATATACATGATTCACTGTTACTCATCGTAATTCAAAGCACGCATCTTCCTGGGATGAATTAGTTCAAAATCGCTTTCGCCACTTGAAGATACAATTTCAATTGATTTATTTTTTAGTACCATAAAGTAAGTGATAAGTTTTTGCGACGAAGGTCGGTTGGTCAGTTGCTCTTAAACGTCAGATATGCATGATCGAAGCTCTTTTTGAAATTTCAAACTTCTATCGGAATTGGTATCTATTTTAAGAAAATGCTTTTCCAATTTGTTGGAAAGCTGGATCCCTGCATAGATTTTATCCACTCTCAAAGAGAATCCGGTTCTTCTTATCCGTCTTTATAATACATCAAATTATTGATAAAGTCACCGTCATTGAAGGTTTCGTCTTCAATCAAGTGAGTGCTGTTAGTATGTCGAGAGAAAGCAGTTGAACGTGCATTGCCCAGACTGTTGACAATCAATGAACAGAGCGTCTTGAAGTTCATATATGTACACTGATAAAAAAATTACAGAGGCGCCAAAGCCGTTGAAAATCGTTTTACCGCATAAAACATCGTACAAAAATAAAATCGCACAAAAATTTTAATCGCATAAAAAAGGACCGCACAAAAACAAATTCTGCAGTATATACAATGATACATTTTATCTTTACTTTATTAATCGATTTGGTAGTTACATAATACTTATATATTCATTAAAAAATAAATCGTTTGCTATTGCTGTCCTACTGATAACTATTTCCGTAACTGACAAGTATTTCACAGTTTGAGTTTTCTCAAGGAGTTTGTAATTGTTGTTGTTTGATATTCCTGAAGTAGTGCTTGTATAACAAAGAATGAATTGGATAAAGTCCATTTTATTTTTGATGATGTTCATGCAGGTTTAGGCCTCCCAGGTTTGTAAACTGATAGAACACATTTACTCTAATGCACTTATATCGCATACAACTCCTGTTAAAAAAATTTAAGAAAATCATCTAATGAAATTCATAGAATTTTTACCAACATTTCTCCCTTATGCTTCCTTAGTTAGCATGAAGTTTATATAGTTAAAATAATTCAATTATCCGAATTAAGCTGCAAGAGAACATTATATATATATAAATAAGTTTTCTGTAAGAGAAAACACACACACACACAAAAGCACACACTATCATGTCAGTGTTCAATGTCAATAAAATAGGAAATGTTTAGATTAAAACATATGTTTGCCCTTGCAGAAATTCCGGCAGCATCCGGGGAAAATACAGCAAAAACAGAAAGAAAAAAAACCAGTCTTCTCCAAAGAAACAAAGGCCGCACAAAGATACAAAATATACTCAAAAAATAAATTTAAAAAACCTATACACTTCGCGAAGATTTTCGAATATTTCACCACAAAAAAATCCACTAACAAGTAGACGTTCTTGAATTTTCCTCGCTGGTAGGAAATTGAGGTGTAGTGCACTTCTTTCCAAAAAACGTTGTTGTTATTACTAATGCCACCTGATCGGCAAAAGCCAGATTGAGGCTCACGCAATTGATCATGGCAAAGGGCTAAGTGACGCCTGTCGTTAGCCGTAGCTTTGAGCACCATACAGGTGACAGAACAATTTGGCTCGATTCCACCCCAATTTAGAGGGAGAACACTTTGGGGGTGGTCAGAGGCCTCCTGCCTACCTCACGAGAGGATCTGCGGCTGGACGGCTATTTAGAGTACCCCATGCCGCGCGGGCACTATACATTTACAAACATCCATGTCTTCTCCGAGATTCGAACCCAGTTCCTACGGCACAGCAGTCAGCGTCGCCAACCACTATACCGGATGGGCGACAAAAAATGGCGTTGGGAAAAAAACCGGATGGGCGTTGTTCTAAGTATATACAGTCGGACCTCTATATATAACGATGTCTCTAAATCCCGAAAAAAAGTTCGTTACATGGAAAATTCGTTATATAAAGGTCCACCTCTCAATATACTTTATAAACTGCATAAAACAAATTTTAAATTCATAAACACTATATATATATTAAAAAAAGTAATTATTCACACCTTTTTTTAAAATTGATATATGTTTATTTTATATATCTTACCCATTAAAAAAGAAAGAAAGAAAAACTGCAAGGAAAACAAGAAAAAGAATGTCGAAGAATTTCTCTGTATTTTCAATATTAAGAAATTAATTTTATGCTAAAATTAATGAATTTTAAAGACATTTTATAATTTAAAGCATACAAGTATTATTAAACTTACATTATTTTATAATTAGAACACGAGACACAACTCCACTGAGGGTGAAAGAGGATATCGAAGATGTTTCTAGTGAACTGGGCAATGGGGATTAAAGGTTGCACTTCTTGGATGAAACGTCCAGAACTGTATTGCTCTCGGGCAGTTAGGATCTAATAAAACCAGTTCGAGATTTACGACCACCATAAAATGCGTTAAAGAGAGAAAAACTTGAAATTTTTTCAGAAATACTTCATAAAAAGGGATGAAAAAAATTGAATCACAAAAGAAAAAGTTTGTTATATAGAAAACGAACTTCGCTATAGAGAGGTTATTTTACGAAGAAAATCGTGAAATGTTCAAGGTTCCAGAAAAAAGTTCGCTATATAGAAAAATTTGCAATATAGAGGTTCGACTGTATTTTCCTTAGAATTCGGTATTTTCCCCCCTTCTGGTTTGAGATGCTTTCTGAATTGGTTATTATCAAGTTCTCTTACATTGATTTCTACTGAACTGCAGTTTTCTGAACATCAAGTTGTTCTACAGGCCTAGAGGGGTGCTGGACCACAATTCCCAGCACTTCCCAGCCCTAAAAAAATTGCGGAACTCCTGATATTCTTTGGGAAATTGAGTTTCATTTTTTGCAAAAAAAGATGTGCGTCAAGGCTTCTTTTTTTAATTTTCTTATTTCTATTTATCAGTTTTTTAAAAAAAATATGCAAGATTCTATTTTATTACATTTCTGTTTTCTCTCTGTCTCTTCCCCCCCACCTGCCATTTTTCGGCTCGCGAAAGGTGCGCAATTTAGTTAAAATTCAAATCCTTCTCTCTATCTTTCCATTTCCAATTTTAAATTGTAAAATTTTCCTTTTTATATTATTTTTCATTAAATTAATCACAGCAATGAAAAATTAACCCATTGTCTTTAGTTTAGATGGCGACACGATGCTGTCAGTGATTGCTCGGTACCCTCTAATTCGTAAGCACGTAACATACCCCTAGACAAAAGTGATCACTCATGTCCGGAGGCTGTTACTGGCTTATTTATATACTACTACAGTACTTCCCCACCAGTGAGTCGGTGGATAGGTGAACGAACGAGATATTTGTTTCTATGGCGAGCGTGTAAGTTGTTACTGTTGCGTCCAGTGAGTCTGACGACTTTGCTCCATCAAGTGAGTCTGACGGCTTTGTTTGCTGTGTCAAGTGAGTCTGACGGCTTTGTTTGCTGTGTCAAGTGAGTCTGACGGCTTTGTTTGCTGAGTCAAGTGAGTCTGACGGTTTTGTTTGCTGATTTAAGTGAGTCTGACGACTTTAGTTGCTGTGTCAAGTGAGTATGACGACTTTGGTTGCTGTGTCAAGTGAGACTGATGACTTTTAATTGATCTTTTTTACGGGTAGATGATGACTTTTAATTGATCTTTTTTACGGGTAGATGGCGCTACGACACATCAGAAGGTTTCATATTTTCTTTGCAACAAAGGTCACCAATGTTGGAGATTAGTACCCGCAACCTATGGATTCATAAGCACGTAACATACCACTAGACAAAAGTGATTACTCCTGTCAGGAGGCTGTTACTGGCTTATTTAGATACTGCCACAATGCAATACGTCACATCAATTCTTTTCTATTCTTTTTCGGTTCAAAACAGTTAAAATTTACTACCCCACCCCTTTTTTTGTACAGGCAACCATCGTAATTTAATAAAAAAAATTTTTTTTAATTCTCATCACCGTATTCTGTTCCAGCTAAGTGATCGTTTCGAGTTCTCCTCCAAAGTATCAGCTGCGCTGTTTCATAACTCCTTACTGGGGCGGTCTTATAGGACCACCCCAGTACCGTATACGGTCAAGGAGTCCAATATTCGTAAGGAGAGATAAATGCAGGAAAATTCTTATGGAAGATTTCAGACATGTGTCCAATTTTCTTGGGAAGAAAAGAAATTATTTTATCGGTGTTCGACATTCTCAACTAGAAAAAGAAATTCCTGTGACTATTTATGTTATTATCACAAATTTAATATGAATTCAATCACGTTCGATTTTGTAAGTATAGTCATTGCAAAATTATTGTCTAACTTTTAATCGATAGCGTTAGAATTTCAACAACAGTATTTACAGATTTCTCTCTGAATAAAATGATATTTCCTCCAGTAACATAAGGTTTACATGGTAAGTAATAAAGAAATACAGATAAATTCTAATCCCAGATTTCAGGCAAATGTCCCGTTCTCTTGGAAACTGAATCGTCTTAAAGTATCCGACTACGTTCGGAACCGGGATTTTAAAAAAGCGCATAAATGGATAATTTTCATGATATTTAGTGTCACTCAGATTAGAATACATACATAAAATTGTTTTAAGGACATTTTGACAGAAAAAAATTTATTTAAATATAATATTTTAGCAAAAAAATTAACTTAGAATAATCTTTTTTTCCAAATGTTCTTCTTTTGTGAAAAATGGTTCTATTATAATATTTTGCCTGTATATAGCTCAGACCTCTGTACAGAGGCTCAACTAGAATTTTTGAAAATTCACATTATTTTCAGAGTTACACCAATTGAAATAATTATTCGCGTTTTTTTCTTAAAATTGCTCCCCTCTGTTGTCATAAAATATAAATAAATCCACTTCTAAGTTATATATTTCGTATATAACGTATCTCGTATATTATATATACCGTAGTCGGGTACCTTAAACGAAGTTTTCTGGCATATTCATTTTGTGCCAATTTTTCTCTCCAAGTATAAATTTACAAATGTCTGAAAAAACTGCAAAATATTCAGATATTTTAAACAAATCTCGCACAATTATTGTAGAAATCATAAGCAAACAATGTTGCATTAGAAGGGGATGGGCTAAATTCATATAACTTCATGGTCACATGATAACTCAAGTCACGTGTTTCCAGCCAATCAGTTCATAAATTCATATGACATCATAGTTATATAATAAATGTAATCACGTGTTTCCAGCCAATTAGTCCATATGCTTCACTGTTGCCAACTTTTGCTTTTTGCAGAAGCTTTCTTTTAAAAAGTACATATCTGTCAACGATATAATAATGCATATAGTACTTAATTTAAAACGTGTTTATTTATTTACGTGTTACATAAGTTTTTTTTCAATTTAAGAAAATATTTGAAGAATTTTAACTCGGGAACATCTTTAACCTATCAGCAAATTTTAAATGTTATCTACACTTTAATAGTAGAACTACCAGTATATCAGTTTTTAATCAATGGAGAACACGTGATTGTCTTTATCGTGTGGCTGTCATGAATTTAGTCCATTCACTATTGACGTTTTTGTATAGTTTTACAACACGCTAGGAGTGTATATTTGCCTACAATATATACTGTTCCCAGATTTCCTTTCTAGTTTATGCGTAAATGTACATGCATTCTCAAGTTATAAAAGCATTTTCATCATGTGCAGATATGCATGGAGTTATAAAAGTCAGAATATAAAATTCTGTTATATATTCAATTTAACAAATGTACAGCTGTATAATGTAAACTTATATATTAAATAAAATGTGATGCTAAAGTATTTAACTAGGCATTTTTTAAATGCAAAGAATCAATGAGCTATTAAGAAAAGGGGTATAACTGAGCTTAATCTTTCTCTCTCTCTCTCTAATACCTCCCCAACACTCCGAAATCTCTCCTGTGAGTCGATTTCCACAAAATTCATTTTTTACTCGATAAAGTAAACCTACTTGCTAAATTTTAATTCTGTAGATCTAGTAGTTATAGAACAGACCTTTTAAATCCATATCGCTTTTTCCTGGAACATTGAACATTTCACGATTTTCTTCGTAAAATAACCTCCCTATAGCGAAGTGCATTTCTATATAACGAACTTTTTCTCCTGTAACTCAATTTTTTTTTCTTATTTTTAAAGTATTTCTGGACATTTCAAGTTGCTCTCTCTTTTAACATGTTTTATGGTAGTCTTAAATCTTGAACTGGTTTTATTAGGTGCCTAACTTCCCGAACGCAGAAGAATTCTGGGCGCTTCATCCAAGAAGTGCAACCTTTAACCCCCATTGTCCAGTTCAGTAGAAACATCTTTAATATCCCCTTGCACCTTAGCGGAGTTGTCTCGTGTCCTTGATCAGTCGCGTTCTGGTACCTGCGTTTCTTGGGGCTCCAAAATGTCAATACATAAGTGCTTGAGCATATTAAAGATAAAAATTTAACTATTCAGGAAGTGGATAAAGACGTCAAGAAGCTTTTCTTGCAGTTTTTCTTTCTTTCTTTTTTTAATGCGTTAGATACATAAAATAAATATATATTAATTTACAAAAATAAATATATATTAATTTACTTTTTTTTAATATATAGTGCTTATGAGTTTAAAATTTTTTTTTTTTATGTTGTTTGTAAAGAAAACTGTAAGATGAACCACTATATAACGAACTTTTTTTCGGAATTTAGTGACCTCGTTATAAAAAGGTCCGACTGTATGTATTTTGGATATTTAAATCTAGGATAAAAAATAAATAACAAATGAACAAGTCAAAGTTTTACTCAGGACTCAAGACGCGAAGAAAGTTTTCAAGGACTGTTCATTAAGGATTTTATGTACAAATGCCCTAAATTGGGAATGCTAATGTAAAATGCACTAAGAAATTAACTGTGCGCGAAAGCCTGATTTCTATAAAAATGTGCTAAATAAAAATTACATGACGGACATCTTTTCAGATTGGGTTAAATGATTGAATATTAACGTAGCACTGTTCAGCTACACGAGGGCTTTTGGCGACGGACCACGTAATTTTGAACCATGGTCAAGTGACGTGAACGACACCTGAGCTGGCACTCCTCTCCTAACTACCACACCACACCAACGGGAGGACGTTTCAGCTCTCGACACCGCTTCCCTACACGGCGGGTCTTTAGTGGTACTGGGCCCGAACTCGTGACCAGGCAATCCACGATCCGATACCTATACCACTCGGCTACTGCGGCCACTTTTCAGATTGGGACACGAAGTCAACACAAAGTACATAATT
Source organism: Trichonephila clavipes (assembly GCA_019973935.1). Lineage (NCBI taxonomy): Eukaryota > Metazoa > Arthropoda > Arachnida > Araneae > Nephilidae > Trichonephila > Trichonephila clavipes. Next base: position 42,018 of record BMAU01020187.1, read on the forward strand.
CAATGTGCGCATTTAACAACGTAAACAAGCATCATAACCAAAATGCGTAAAGTATTTTTGTTCAGCCTCCAACGGAAAATACAAAATACATCCACTAAATATGATTCTCAATCATTTGAATCAATATATAAATGAAGCTACCCATCCGGTATAGTGGTCACTGACGTCGACTGTGGTGCCGGAAGAGCTCGGTCCGAATCTTGGGTGAGGCATGGATGTTTGGGTTGTAATTATTCTCGTCTTTGTGATGTGTGATACTTTGTAGTGCAAGGGGTTATAAATGTTCTCAATAAAAAATAAACACATGTAATAACGTTGGCCGGTGTTGGTGTATTCGTTTGTTTACACAGGGTTTCACAGAAAACGTTCATCTTTTTATTTTGACATGAAACATCAATGGCTTTACGACAATACAGTAAGCTCACGAACACATAAAACACAATAGATAAAAGAGCTGCTAAAAGATTTTCGTTTTATATACCGGCAGTGACAATCGCGTGACTATTTTGTAATAAGAGCTCTGATTGGTTAAAATGGGTGGCAAAGGGGTATCTGATACTAGTTGGTTGCGATTAAGATCAAGGCATTAGTTTTAAACCAAAGCATTAAAGCTTGTTTAAATATTATTAAAAAGAGTTAATATTCAAAGGATGCTAGAGTGAATTATTACATATATAATTATGTAAACAAACATCGACTTTATCTTTAAAATAACGCATTCCTTATAACATTTTTTTAAAAATTTCATTTGCCCAAATACTAATGACAGTGCTGATCGGATAAAGTCCACGTTTAATTCAACCAATGGAAACCTAGGTTTCCTTATATTTTTACAGTTTTCCACCTTTTTTAATACCAGGCAGGACAAGAACAAACGAGTGTGCTTCCGGCCGCGTCTGTTCGTAATACTTCATAGTGAACCTTGTTATTTTGAAATAAAATGCAAACCATTTTGATTGCTAGCGTGCCCAAAATATTGTGTCACGTGCCACTGATTTGCCATCCCTGCTCTATGCAGCCATGGTTCACTCATTCCTGCTAAGCACCGCTGTAAAGTATCAAACTATTTGTCAAACGATCATGCGATTTGGCATCAGGCTTACTTTAGTCTAGGGATGGCGAGCTAGTGGCGCGCATGCCTTCGATGGCACGTGATACAATATTTTGGGCCCGCCATCGATCAAAACAGATAGCATTTCAGTTCAAAATAAAAAAATTCACCAAGAAGTATTACGAACAAACGCGAGTGATCGGTCGCAGGGCAGACACACGTTTGTTATTGTTTTGCCTTAGTTAGGCCGTGCACTACAATTGCTAAGGACGCAAAGTTTGTCTACGTATAGCATAGTCAATTCCGGTGATAGAACTTTATTTAAAGGTTTATTTGTGTTGTATACATGATTTTTAACTGTTATTTAACATGGCTAGTTGAGCGAAGAAACAAAAAGTGCAAGATAGTAAATGTAACAGAAAATTTCAAACGATGGATCTAGAAATATGGCATGATTAGTGAAGTTGGCAAAGCGCTTTGTGTTTTATGTTCTGGAACACTGGTATGCAGAATATCGTTTGTAAAACGGCATTTTGAGACAAATTACAAATCATCTTGTCAAAAAAGTGAACCACAGCAAAAACAATTAATTGCTTAGAAATCATTTGGAAGGTGACTCTAATGCAGTTTGTATTCGTTTAAAAGTATAACATCTTAATCCTAATATAAATTATTTGTCATCCAATCTGCAACAACAGAAGTCATACTAGTGTTACTTTAATTTGAATTACATGTATAACTAAAACATTTACAACTATACAATGCAAAAGGTATTTGTTCGTAGTAAATAAAGAGTTTTGAGTTGACAGTATTTAGTTTTTTATTATATTCCCAACTATCACAAGTCAAAATTATTTAATGCCTCGTCTATACCTCATTAAACACTTCTTTAGAAAAAACTAGCTGCTTGACCCGGCGTTGCACAGGCTTTCTCTACTTTTATAAATTTTCCCTTTCCTTCACAAAATCAGCACTTCTAATACTCTTTTTCAAAATGACTTCCATCACTTCATCCGCCTACCCCGGCGTTGCTCGAGCTTCTATCGGGTGTATGATTTAAAATTCCCTGTTTCGAAATTTTTTCGCTTCTTTTCTTTGTCAGACAGGTTTATTTCCCCCTCCCCCCCGGCGTTGCACGAACATTTTTAAATGCATAACATATTGTCATGGAAATTTTCCTCTCGCTATCAGCGCTGTCGAGTAAGTGAACAGTGGGAATTTAATATTCACTCACTCACTTTGCAACTATTTAGGCCCCGGAAAAGGAAATGTACCTTTTTAAAAATAGTTGTATGTTGAAAAAAGTAGAAATTTTTATAATTACAAAATTTCACAACTATATTAAATGTTGAATTAAAATTGCGAGCATTTTTTGAAATGTTCGATACACGGGAAAAAAAGTTTCATACAATTATTTTTATAAATGAAGAAGTTATAAAAACTTTGAATTTGATAAGTAGTTATTAATTATTTAAAAGTTGAATATATTTTAAAAATTTGTAAAAAAAATTTTCCGCATTTTATTTTTTAAATCAGTAACTCTAAGAGATCAATGTGTGAGTTTTTTAAAAATCATTTTCATACAAACGCATCGATATTGATTCATTTTAGAAAAAATCTTAAATTATGTAAAGTATCCTTGTTTTGTTAAAAAAAAGTATATTGTTCACGACGAAATAAATTATCTTTCGAATTCATGGAACTATTTTTAGAAATGAAGAAGTTATTAAAAATTTGAATTTGATAAATAGTTATTAAATATTTAAAATTTGAGTATTTTTTACAAATTCGTAAAAAAGTTTCTCGACATTATTTTGATCCAAAAAATAATAGACGATGTATTTTTTAATTAACAAAAAATTAATTTAGTAATGAAATAATAGAAATGATCTTTTAAAAAAACATATAGAAATTTGATATTAATAAATATATATAAGTAATAAAAATACAAGAAAAATTTACAAATAGCTGTTGAAACGATTGCTTTTTTCTGAACGTTTGAATGTTTGATTAAACATATAAATATATATAAGTTATAAAAAAACAGTATGGGGAAAGCCTATATATATATATATATATATATATATATATATATATATATATATATATATATATATATATATATATATATATATACATGTACTGAAAAAAAAACAATCAAAAAGAAAAAAAAACAATCTGATAAAAACATTTTGATATTTTATTTTAATTTCATCGTTTTTTCATTCCACTGTGTTAAGTAAATTATTTAAACACGTATCTAACAAAAAAAAGTATGTTATACAACACTAACATATAATGAAGAAAACTATCAGTTGTCTTGCACACTTTAAAACATTTATCTGTAATGTGTAATGAATTGAAAACTGCTATAAACATCAATTAACGTAAGTGATGAAAGCAGCGAAATTTTCCTTTCAAAAACAGCGAAAACAGTGACCTTATCTATTGTGCATGCCCTAAAATTTCGCCTTATCCTTAGAGTTGAAGTGAATAGCCTTGGCACAAAACAGAGCTTTTCATGAAATGTTTAAAAGAATTTTTAAGGGCACGATTTTTAAGTTAATGCTTTCAAACATAACACATCGATTGCAAGCAACGGTAATTTTTAAACCAAAAATGAAACAAAAATAATGCTAAACTATTTCTCGCAAAAAGGAAAAAAAAAAAAAAAAACGAAAAACACAATTTTTTTAAAAAAAACCCCGTAATTTTTAAGCAATTTTTTCAATCTTTGTGCAAATTACGGATAATATCGTTCTACACACGGAAAAAAGTTTCGTGAGATTATTTTTAAAAATAAAGAAGTTATTAAGTATTTAAATAAAATTTTGAGTATTTTTTGAAAAATCATAAAAAAAAAAGTTTTTTGACATTAAATTTTTAAACAACTGATTCTAAAAGAGAAAAGCATGAACTTTTCTAGTGTAAAATATCGTTTCATTTCGAAAAGAATGCAAGCGGAACGATTTAAAAACACACGGAACCTCGTTCTACACACGGAAAAAAAATTCCGTGAGATTATTTTTATAAATAAAGAAGTTATTAAGTATTTAAATAAAATTTTGAGTACTTTTTGAAAAATCGTAAAAGAAAGTTTTTGACATTTGATTTTTTTAAATGGCTGATTCTAAAAGAGAAAAGCATGAACTTTTCTAGTGTAAAATATCGTTTCATTAACGCGAAAAAAAATGCAAGCGGAATGATTTAGAAATCATTTGAATAAAAACGTATCGATTTTGACACATTTTAGAAAAAATCGTAAAAAATAGAAAAAATCATTATTTTGTAAAATAAATTATATCGTATCGTGACAAAGTAAATGATCTTTCCGATTCTGCAATTATTTCTTGTCTGAGTCTCATAAAAAAATTAGATCGTGTTTTAAGAACGTCTGGTCAAGAAAAAAAAGGTCGAAGAATTGGAACTTCGACGCCTGGTGGGAAAAAGGGCAATAATTATACGTTTTAGAGTTTTTAATTAATATCTTTTTAACTAATTGCACAATCAAAATATAAATGGTCAAATGGATTCATCGGATCTTTCCCGAGCTTTTTGTACCTTTGGCGAGTTTCTGCGTCGTGCGGTTCGTGGGAAGATACACCTAGTCTTATACATATATAGATAGATACGTTTGTTTACTTTCGAATTTTAATAGTGTAGATGGCATGTTGATCCATAAACTATAATAATAGTTCATCACCCCTGCTCTATACAGCCATGGTTCACTCATTCCTGATAAATACTGCTGTAAATTATCGAACCATTTGTCAAACGATCATGCGATTTGGAATCTCATGCCTACTTTAGTCCAATTAAACGTCCTCTTTTTCAGTTAGTTAGATACTTTTCAAGAATCCGCTTGCGATTCATTAATTAATCCACGTTGTTCATCGAAGCCACATTTGCTTGGAATTTATGCCGTTGCATTGGAATTGTTGCTGACTTCAAAAGAGAATTCTCTCTTGAAACTAAGTTGGGGTAGTTTTCTTTGAAGTTTTATTGATAATTTGACTGTCACTTTTCCTCACAGAGGAGATGATATATATGCAGATTAATTCATATAAATTAAGTTTTGAAAAGGGCAAAAGAAAAAAAAAGAAGAAAAGGAAAGACTTAGCTAAGATTTTCGCTATCAGTATGTGCTTTCATTGATTTCATCACCTAATTAAGTATTCCTTGCTTAGATTCAGGTGTCTCAGAACAATGCTTATCGTGAAAATTTCTCTGTCCAAATTACTTTGAGCATCGAATTCAATTTGTCTATTCAAGAGCGGAGCTTCTGTTTTTATGGAGACTCAGCGGCAGAGTGTGTGAAAAATGTCTGAGGCTTACAGAAAAGTACATTGTTAAACTATTGCATGTTAACTATTGTTAACTATATGCAGTTAAACTATTATTTTTTACCCCTTTATATCTTGTGTTTGACTAGTAATTAATTATTTGTGATTATTTCTTAGCATTGTGATGTTTTCGCGTCATACAGCTGAAAAATTGGCTTCTTTTTGAGGATAGGAGTAGTAGAGATTTGCGGTTTCTGGAACAGAGGTTCTAGAGGTTCCAGGAGGTTGAGGCGCATGCAAACAAAAGAGGGTGGAAGTCCCCCCCGGGTCTGGACCGGGAGGATGGTTTCTGACTGATAAGGGTTTCGAGGCTCTATACTGATAAGAAATGGACGCTTTTAGAGATAACGAGTTATATTCTGATATAGTTTTAATTAAATGATTATGATTTTTTAATTACGTCATTGGAAGCAAATTTTAATTGGGATGAATGAATCAAACTTTTTGGAGGGGGACATAATTTGTTACTTAGGGTCAATGAATATATCTTATTATAATCTATTTTTCCCCCTTAAATATTTTTCATTATTTTTAAAACTAAAGTAATATTCGCCTGTGGCGCCATCTATGAATGATTTGAATTTACAAGTGCAGAATTATGCCTATTCTTAAGTTTCGAACCTCAAAAGTCTTTGTACTTGAATGTTAGACATGTTTTCTAACCATTCGACTACGAAGACCTAATGCTTCGTTGAGATTTTGTGAATACATCAAAAACCGAATTAAAATAGTAAAAATAAAGTTGAGATTCCTACAACTAAAAATTAATAGCACTCTGTTTGAAAAATTCGATGCAAAACTATTCAAAACTAGGGATTTCTTTATTTTATTAAGTAATCTTACAATTTTGGAAATAAACGTACGGTGCATGTTTAGACCAAACGAAGTCACGTTCAGAATGAATCATAAATGTGATAAAGTATTACTCAGTAGGGTAAAAATGGAATGTGTACTTATATGGTCATAGAGAAATGTTCTAGATGTATGTCAGAATGTGTGTCTTGATAAGAACCTTATTTATTCACGCTGAAAATGCTCCAGAAATCCTATGTGCATGTCAATACATAAATGCTGATAAAAAAGCAGTTAATGCCCATTTTATCAAGGCGCGCATGTGAGAGTAGATTATTCTGCTCCACCAATCAGCTTATTTAAGTTTTGTGATAATACTCAGCCAAATCAATTACATTTCAGTATTGATGTAAAGTTCTAATCATAGACTTGGGTTATATTTACTTCAAAGTCATTTCTAACTTTTTCTCTCTCAGACTACAGTTAGTTTTAAATTTTGTTCTATTTGAAACGGACTCGTACATAATTTCAAAATGAAACGAATGCTGAATCTCCCAAATATGTCAACCAAGCGTGTGTGTTTCAATAAAGATGACGAACTAGATTCCTCCTTTTCGGAAAGTGCTGTTCCGCCACATCATTTCCATTTGGGGCAAGATAGCTATGCTGCAGTGACATATTTTGCTACCTCCGTGCAAGTTCATCTACGACAATATTCAAGAGATGAAAACAATCAACTTTACCCAACTAAAAAAGGTATCTGTATGTCAACTGTGCTCTGGCAATCTCTTGCAAATCGAATCGAGCTAATCAACGTGCCCTCCTCAACCGAAGAGACTTTAGTTCTAAAGGACGCTTTGATGATTTCAACTGTGTTCATCGAGGACGTTCCACATATTACCTGCCAGCGATACTTCAAACAGAAGGACTTTTCTAGAAAGTTCATCCCCGGAACTTGTGTTATGAATGAAAACAGTTGGTTCGAATTAGCACAAATTCGCAAAAGAATTACGGAGAGCGCCATGTCTATGGTCTTCGATTGTATTTTTCGAAAATTGCTGTTAAATGAAGTTTCGAAATTGACACCAAATGTTGTTGTGAATGCAGACATTTCAGAAGTAGAATCAGTACTAACTACTTCATTAATAGAACTTTTTTATGAATACTTAGGGAGTTCTATTACGGACGTGTTTGAATGTTTTGGATGTACTCAGGGATATGCAAATCAACTCGGACATGAAAGCATTACAATGGATCGTGAAACTCGTCTGCAACTCTTTGGTGATCTAGCCTTTTTTTGCTATGAACTTTGAGCAACTAATTCAAGACTTTATTCAAGGAAACATCCAAATGTTAAATTATATAAGTCCTATGTTTGTAAATAATTGGGATATGATTTATGTTATAAATAATGCTAAAAGTGTGTACATTGCCTCTGATATTCATCGCTTGCCTTAAATAAAATATTTTTTATGTGTATTGATGTGTTATTATTGTTTCCATCTCTAGTTTAAATATTTATATTTGTGATATTTCATTATTTTTTCAGGTTAATTTTTAATGGTATAAATACTTTAAGTATTCTGCTTTTAACATTATTCATGTATGTGATATTATTCAATAAGCACGTTATTCTTAAGTTAAGAATTAATCTTGAAAAGGCTTATCGAGAACCCGAATAACCGGGTAGTTTTGGTGGTGTTGAGGCTTTATTTAGAGCAACAAACGGAAAATTTCCTAGGAAAGATATTAAAAAGCGGCTAAGTGGGAAAGATTCATATACTTTACATAAACCTATTAAAAAGAAATTTAGGAAAAATAGAGTATTTGTAAATAGAATGAATAAGCAATTTCAGGCTGATTTAGTAGATATGCAGTCTCTTACTAAGTTTAATGATGGGTATAGATTTTTACTTACTTGCATTTGTGTTTTATATAAATATGCTTGGGCTATTCCATTACATGATAAGAATGCGAAAACAATAATATCGGCCTTTGAACGAATCTTTTCTGAACGTATTCCTCTTAAACTTCAAACTGATGATGGTAAAGAATTTACAAACAAACTTTTTCAGAATTATCTCAAAAAGAAGGAAATAGTATTTTTTATGACGAATAATAAAACGAAAGCCTCTGTTGTAGAACGATTTAACAGAATGTTAAAGACAAAAATGTCGAAGTATTTTACGGAAATGAATACAAAGCGTTATATCGATGTTATTGATAAATTAATCCATAGTTATAATAATACTTGGCCCAGAAGTATTCAGATGCTTCTGTAACCCTTGCTTCTGTAACCGAAGAAAATGAAAAGGAGGCATGGAAAAACTTATATGGAAATAAAAATAAAACATCATCTAAACCAAGATTTCAAATAGGGGATACAGTTCGAATTAGCAGAGAGAAATTAATATTCGAAAAAGGATATGAACAAAATTGGACGCGGGAGATTTTTACCATTTATCACATTCTACGTAGGAACCCCACTGCTTATAAAGTAAACGACTTAACAGGAGAAGTAATTCGGGGTACATTTTATGAAGAACTTCAAAAAGTAACGGATTCAGGCTATTATCCTAACGAAAAAATTTTGAAAACACGAAAAAAGAATGGCAAGATTGAATATTTTGTACAATTTTTGGGGTACCCAGAAAAATTTAACATGTGGGTACATGACGTGAAACATCTATGAAGAAAGATCGATATCTATTTAATCATCAGTCGTAAAAATGTCTTTCTACGTAACACATGTGAGTGATAGCTCCAAAGATTTTTTTCCAGAAAATAACGTTTCACATTTTATTACACAACTTCCGACTCCTATTACTCTAAAGGGAGAATGGGAAATGGGATTAGTTGACTTTAATTATCCTCATACATGGTACAATATAAGAGAAGGTAATAATTTATTCGGTTTTGATTTGGGTGATGGGAAGTTGATAGCCAGAAAAATTCCTCAAGGATGTGTAACATTTGAAAGAATAACGGTAGCGTATTCTTGGTTAATTTAAATATGGAATTTATTTACGTCACAACTATTGAATATTATTTACAGAATGATACATTAGTTATTAAAGTTAATTATAGATTGTTAGAGTCCACTATTTTGTGAGAGGAGGATTCGTTGGCCACCGCTCTCGTGCAAGTTCAAAGCATCTCTCCCCTCATCTTCCGGTCGACGAGCTAGATTCCTCGGGGGTCAAAAAGGGGTTGCGTTGCAGCTGCAAGATGCACGTGTGGGTGTTGGGTCCACAAAGAAGCCGACTAGATGTTGATGTTTCGGAGGAGTGACGTTACAGCTCTCGCCCTCTCTTATATAATTTTCCCGTTGAGAAAAGTTTAATGGAATGACGATGAGACAACTGATAGATTACCGACACATCCCTTCATCAAGCACCACTATATTTCTGAGCTGCAATTTTAACTACTAAAGAAAACACTGAACTAAATTTGGAATTACTTATTTCTAGTGAGTGAGTGTTCTTGCTAGGGAACTTACACAAATCCATATTACGAAAATGATCAATAGCAATGTAAGAAAACATACTATAACATTAAATAAAAATACAAACACTCCTATCACAATGCCTATTATCAATTATACTAACAACATGTTACATCAAATGCTAGTGTAAGACCTTAAACATAAAATATTCTTCGCCACGATACTTAATAAAAATTATACTAACGACATGTTGATATGATATGCGAAGTGTACAACCTTACACACACAATATTTTTCACAATATGCCTCTTGCGTAAACTAAATATTCATGTATATTTTAAAACCCTATACACAAAATTAAGCATATTAATACATTTGCTTTTCATGGTTTTATCTTTTGACACGCATCTCCATTCGATATGATTTACAGTACTAGTAAATAAATAAAATTAATACAATTATTAATCTTTAACTAAAAAAACATTATAAGCAACAATTATTATTCATGAGCAAGAGAACATTGTTAACAAGTCCTAATTATCTATCACCGATCTGCTGAGACTATCTGCATTTTTGTGACTTTTACCCGACCGATGTACAATTCTAAAATTATATGGTTGCAAAGCCAAAGCCCATCGCATCAATCTAGGGTTAGAACTAACATTTCTATTCAACCACACCAACGGGTTGTGATCGGTCATAACTAAAAATGAATTTCCATCTAAGTAATAATGTAACCTTTTAATTGCGAAAACAATACTAGCACATTCCTTCTCCGTCGTACAATAACGCTTCTCTACCTCTGAAAATTTCTTACTCAGGTAAAGGATTGGATGCTCCTCACCTTGTTCAGTTAATTGGGTTAAAACTGCTCCCATACCTGCGTTTGAAGCGTCCGTTTGAACAATGAATTCTCGTTCAAAATTTGGCGCGTACAAGACGGGCTTATCAATTAGTTTCCCTTTTAGTTCTCGAAATGCGTTTTCACACTCGGTCGTCCACGTAATTTCTCCCTTCTTTGCTCTTCCCTTCAACGCGTCCGTCAACGGAGCAGCGATTACCGAGAACAGATTTATATATTTTTGGTAATAACCCGCTAGACCTAAGAAAGCACGTATTTGGGTTTTCGTGCGAGGGGTAGGGAACTCTAGAACAGCCTGAACTTTGATCTCGGAAGGGGTGCGAAAACCCTGACCCACAATGTGACCCAAAAATTTGACATTTTGTTGCGCAAACTTACACTTTGAAGGTTTTATCGTTAACTTAGCTCTCTTTATTCTCTGCAGAACCGTTTCCATATGTTTAAGGTGCGACTCCCAAGTATCTGAGAAAATTGCGATATCGTCTAGATACGGGACAACGAAATCCTCTAGTCCGTTAAGTAATTCAGCCATGAGTTTACTAAAGAAATATGGAGCATTCTTTAATCCGAAACTCATCCTTAGGGGTCTGTATGTACCAAAGCTAGTACAGAAGGCTGCGTATCGCTGTGCAGTTTTACTCAAAGGTATTTGCCAATACCCTTAGATAGGTCTAAGACGGTAATAAATTTAGCCGCCGATACTTTTTCTTCGATACTCGGAAGAGGAAAATATTCCGTTCTAATGATCCCGTTTAATTTCCTGTAATCAATACATGGACGAGGTTCTTTCCCAGCTACCTCAACTAAAATCATAGGGGACATGTAATCCGATTCTCCTACCTCAATGATTCCTAATTTTAACATTCGGTTAATTTCGTTTTTTAAGATTTCATTTTGTCGGTGCGACATTCGATAGGGCTTCGTCCTAACTGGTTGATCGCTAACTAACTGGATTTCGTGTTCAACCAGATTAGTTAAACCGGGATTGTTTGAAAAACATTTAGAGTATTTATTTAATAATTCGCGCAGTCGATCCATTTGTTTGTCGTGAAGGTGTTTGTTCAACTCGCTAGCCTGGATTACGTCCTCGAAATCATAAACGAGAGAATTTTTTTCTAAGTATGGGATTTCTAATTCCTGGTCTGCGAGAGAGTTTTTGTTTCATCATTAATAATTACGTTAACGTGTTCTGGCCTTTTGTAATATGGTTTTAGCATATTTATATGATAGATTTGAGATGTTTCGCGTCTGCCGGGGATTTCGACTAAATAGTTCGTTTCCGAAATTTTATTTAAAATTGTCCCAGGACCTATCCACTGCACTGCTAATTTATTTGCTCTGGATGTAGCTAACACTAGGACTAAATCCCCATCCTTAAATTCACGTTTTACTGCGTTTTTATCATACCAAGTTTTCCGCTTAACTTGTATTTCCTCCATTTTATTTATAGCTACTTCTTGACATCTTTTTAATCTATTTATTAACTTCACCACGTTACCTAACTTATCTTCGCGATTTTTGACCAATAATTCCTTCTCTAGCGAATAAACCTGATTGGTAACCTGCACTTGACTGGCTGCCTGTTCGTATAAGGATTTAATCTCCTCGCTATTTTTTTGAGCATTGATTAAATTTTCTCGCGTAACCCTTAGCAGCTCTAATTCCGGAACAAATTCCTGGAGTGCAGGTATTAAAATTTCGTCCTCTGCATCCGAAGAAACAATTATAACCTCATCTTCCCCTTTTTTAGCATCACCACTATCTATTCCCCTTTCTTCTCTAGCCGCTTTGACTTGAGACCTTGTTTGGACAGCATTCAGTATTTCGACTGGCAGGAAATTATAGCCTAAATTTCCTTTTATTAGTTCGGCCGTTTTATTTCCAAGCAAATATCGACCGTGTTGATTTAAGTGATTTCCACAAACCGCTGCCTTAGTTTGCACCGTTCCAAAATTTCCGGAAATTTCCACGACCGCCAAAGGTAAACAAACTAATTCTGGGCTTAACGGTTGTTTTACCCAAACATTTTCACCAGAGAAAGAAGAAGGATTTATGTATTTTGCACATACTAAATCTATTGTCGCTCCGTATCTCTAAGAATGTCTATCTCGTGACCATTCACAGAGCCCTTTGTTGTATATGAATTAAGAAAATCCGGGTTTTCATTTCCTTCAATATTATTGAGAGTTTCCGTCGTTTTGTTTTTTATTAATTTAGGGCAAACGGCTTTTATATGTCCGGGCATATTGCAATGATAACATCTTTGTATCACGCGTTTTTCAAAAGTTCTCTCTCTAGTACTCTCCGGAACAGAAGCTCCTAATCTGGGGGAAGTTTTCCCAAATCTATTTTCTTTTTCCTTGACCCCTGAGTATGTCAAAATTTTATCATTTCTGCCCCACCTATCCATGGGTTTCGAATTTACCTTTCGGACGTCCTCATAATTATCAAAGAGTTCTGCTATTTGAGTAGCTGATTTAAGGTTTGCCCAATTATCTAAAAAATGATCTTTCATACTAGCATTGGCGCGTTTTTTTAATTGATCTACCACCATTAGATCTTTAAGATCTTGAAAGGTATTTATTTCTATATATAAGCCAATCAGCCACTCATCTAGATAATTCGTAATTTCAAAAGTGAAATCCTTCCAGGTGCTATCGGATTTTTTCTGGTGTTGGACAAATTTTTGCCGAAAGACCTCCGGACTTAACTTGAATCTTTTAAGTAATAATTTCTTTACATAATCGTAATTTTCGGCTTGTTCCTCCGGTTCGCGAGCAATAAATTGCACGATCTCTAGGGGTAACAAACCCAATAATTGCCCCACCCACTCTTTCTTTTCTATTGACGCCCTTTTAGCCTGGCGTTCAAAGATCACTAGATATAAACTAATATCTGACTGCTTAGGATCGAAATCTGGGATCAATTTTTTTAAGTTTAAATTAGAGGTTACAGAACATGCATTTGTAGAATCGTTTGATTCATCGTTTACCCTAAATCCGGATTCTATTTTAAACCTTTCTAAATCAAATTTCAGCTGTAATTCTTTCTCTTTTTTTAATGCATTTTTTTCAGCCCTTTCTAACTCCTCCAATCTCATTTTTTCAGCCCTTTCTAACTCCTCTAATCTCATTTTTTCAGCCCTTTCTAACTCCTCCAATCTTTTTCCGTTTGCAATGATAGTCTCATACAGATTTTTAACAAATTCCTCTTCATAACCTTCACTGTTAGTGATTGCAATTTTTATGCTAGGGACAGTCATATTTAAAGTGGCATTTATTCCTAATTCCTCAGCAAGTTGCAACATGTCTTGCTTTTTCCCTTTACCAAGGAAAGCCATTTTTTAAACAATATCAAATAAATGTCACGCTAAATTTTGCACTATTTTTTGTTACTATTCTCTATTAATACAATAACACTGGTTCCATGCATACACAGAAAAACACAAAGAAAAACTTAACACTAAAAATAATCAAAATCATTCAAGAGACTTAAAACACAATAAATCTTAAGCTAAAATTGCACACAATGCTTGAAATACAATTACAATTCTCTAGAAACAAAATAACACTGTTCCCATGCAAGAAAAAACACTAAGTATTTCAAAATTTGTAAAGAACATTTTAACCAAAATTCCTAATACAATATGCAGTTTGCAACTCAAAAATATAACAGTACTCACCCATTTGAAGTACTCAGCTTGCTGTCAGAAGCAAATTATGTGCAGTAATATGGCACTAGTGGTTTTGAACTCTTCCGTGTGAACAATGGTCCTTTTGACCAATCTTGAATCTTTCACCCTTAACAATAAGTGTGGTCAGTTTGACCAGCCTTGAATTCACTCGTGGCACTGCTTCAAAGATGAATTCAATCGCAGCACTGCTTCCGAAAATCGCTTTTCCTTCGGACACTGTGGCCGTAAACACTATAGATCAGTTTGATCTTCTTTGAGCAGGACGCTCTGTTTCTCCGAAGCTGAATTCAATCGCAGCACGGCTTGCGAAGATCGCTTTTCCTTCGGACACTGTGGCCGTAAACACTATGGATCAGTTTGATCTTCTTTGAGCAGGACGCTCTTTTTCTCCGAAGCTGAATTCAATCGCAGCACGGCTTGCGAAGTTCGCTTTTCCTTCGGACACTGTGTGACCGTAAACACTATAGATCAGTTTGATCTTCTTTGAGAAGGACGCTCTCCTTCTCCTAAGCTGAATTCAATTGCAGCACGGCTTCCGAAGATGTCTTTTTCTCCCTGCGTTGCGGTCCGTCCGTAAAAACCCAAAATTTCCTCCTCTCACGGGTCCTGAATGCTAACTTTTTATCCCAAAGCGCTGCCACCAAATCTCTAAGATGGAACCTTTGAAAGAATAACGGTAACATATTCTTGGTTAATTTAAATATTGAATTTATTTACGTCACAACTATTGAATATTATTTACTGAATTATACATTAAAGTTATTAAACTTAATTATAGATTGTTAGATTCCACTATTTTGTGAGAGGAGGATTCGTTGGCCACCGCTCGTGCAAGTTCAAAGCATCTCTCCCTCATCTTCCGGTCGACGGGCTAGATTCCTCGGGGTCAAAAGGGGTTGCGTTGCAGCTGCAAAGATGCCGACGTGTGGGTGTCGGGTCATTTATTTAGAAGACTTTAAGAATAAAATAGAATTTCAAATCCTGTTGTCAAAAGTGAATATCAAGACAAAAGAAAAGGCTAAATTTTTTTTTAGATGAAGGTGTTTCTGAATTCCTTGGTTTCGAACCAGGTGAAATTAAAGAAAGTGTTCTTATATCGCTGATCCTAATGCTTCGTTTCCCCTTATATATGTTTATTGTGATTTGGTAGAACCTCAAATTGTGGGTGATATTCAAGCTCCCCTTTTGAAAATTGTAAAAGTTGAAGGAAAAGATGGAGAAGTGGTAAATTCACACTATACAAGACCTCATTTTGTTCCGGTAATACGTCAGCTTTTTCAAACAATCGAATTGGTTCTTAGATTACATTCAGGTGATTTAGTACCCTTTGAAAGGGGTAGAGTTATAGCGGTGATCCATTTTCGCATGAGACAAATAGTATAAAAGAAAATTAAAGGATGTATAAAGTTCATTCAAGAATCAAACTTTGTTGGAATAAAGATGCTCGTTCCCTATACGTGTTGTTTAAAACAATATGAGGACAATTTCGTCAATCAAGCCGGTAATGGACTTTCTTATTATCAAGGTCAATCTTTTCAAAAGGGATATGGTATCGTAGGATGGTTTAAAAGACTATTCCGTTCTGCTCTACCATTTTTATCTCGAGGAGCCAAATCTGTTGGAAAAGAAGTTTTAAGAACAGGGGCTCAAATAGCGATTGATTTATTACAAGGTCGAAATTTGCAAGAATCAGCTGAAGAGGGGGCAAAGGAAACGGAAAGAATATTAGCAAAGAAGGCAATTAAAAAAGCAGATGATATGCTCGGTAAAGGGAAAGCTTATAAAAGAAAAAAGAAACTTCCAAAGTATCTCATTCAATTGAAAGTAAGGAAGAAGAAAAGACGTGATATTTTTGATACGCAATAGAAATGGCATTTCTTTTGAAGGATTCTCCAGAATGTGCGAAATCCGAACTTAATTTATTTGCACTTCCGCCTACCCAAACGGTAATTGAAAGAGGTCATTGGGATCAGTTTCATCCAATAGCAAACGTATTTGACGGAGGACCTATTGAATTTGTCATTTCAGGAAGCGGTGAAGAGTACCTTGATTTATCTCAAACTCAACTTTGTGTTCCAGCAAAAATTTTAAAAAGTGATGGAAAACTAATAACAGAAGAAAATAAAGTCGGCCCCGTTAATCTTTTCCTTCACTCTTTATTCTCTCAAGTGGATATTAGTTTAAATGAGAGAATCATCTCATCCAGTAGTAATACTTACGCTTATAGAGCTATCATCGAAACTCTTTTAAACCATGGGTATGGCAGCAAGATTTCACAGCTAACATCTGAAGTTTATTATAAGGATACAGCGGGTCGAATGAATATATATGATGAAGATGATAAGGACCCAAATGAAGGATTCATCAAACGAGTTTCATTATTCAAAAACAGAGCGACTATTGATATGATGGGGCGACTTCAAGTAGATTTGTTTAATCAAGATAGACTTTTGCTTAACCTAGTGTAATTAAAGATTGAACTCATTAGAAGTAAAACAGAATTTTGCTTGATGGGAGATGGGGATTATAAAGTGGTTTTTGATCACATCTCTCTCCTTGTAAGAAAAGTACGTGTAAATCCAGTTCTCATAGGACATGTGAAAGCTTTAGAAAAAGCAACAGCTAAATACCCCATCGATAGAGTTGTATGTAAAGTATTTTCTATACCTCAATCCAGCTATTCTTTCATTCAGGATAACGTTTTTTCGGGCAGATGCCCAAACGATTGGTACTGGCTTGCGTGGATAATGATGCATTTAACGGAAGTCTCCCTTCGAATTCAACCATTATTATATGAACTTTTTAGGAGTTTATGTAGATGGTCAACCTATGCCTCATCAACCATTAGAACTAGATTTGGAAAAAGATAACTACATTAGAGTATACCAGAATCTATTCTTACAGTCTGAAGGTCTTTATTTATAGAGAACTGAGTTTCCTAAAGGATATGCCTTATATCTGTTTGATTTATCACCTGATTTATATGATGGGGAACATTTCAATTTGATCAAGCACAATAACTTAAGAATAAAATTAAAATTTAATAAAGTTCTAGAACAGACAGTTTCATTAATAGTTTTTGCCGAATTTGAGTCCCTGATTGAAATCAACAAAACAAGAAACGTGCTCTTCTATTTTGGAAGCTAATGATGTATGCCTCACAGATTCATCGAATTTTGTCTAGAGATAGAGATGCATCAAGATATTTCGTTGGAGTTTTCCCATCAGACGAAATACCTCTTCCAAAAGAACGTTCTATCCTAGTTGTAAATACGGATACACGTGACCAAGGAGGATCACACTGGTTGGCAATGTGTATTAAAGACAAGAACACTTTAGAATTTTTTGATTCTTATGGATTTCCACCAGAAATATACGGGATTCATATTTCCAAGTATGCTGAACAGTTTACGAATGTGAAATGGAATAAGAAATCTATCCAAAGTCTCACATAAAATGTTTGTGGACTTTATTGCGTATATTTTCCTTTAAAAATAAGCCGAGGTTATTCAATGGATTATGTGTTATATGAATTCTCTCGTAGTAAACTCAATGATTTTCGATTGTATCAATATTTCAAAAAAAGGTATAATGTAAGATTAAATTTTAGATGGTGAATAAAAAATATATATATATTTCTTATATTTTGTGTTTGTGTTATTATTTTTGTAAGACAACTATAATTTAGTTTCTTATTACAAATGTATAATATTGTCTGATATTTAATAATTAGTATGAATAAAATACTATATTATTTTACTTTCTGAAATAAATAAGAACTAAACAAAGTATAAATTGAAAAGAAAAAGCAATTTATTTAGGAACAAAAAAATTACACTTTATATTCTATCCACGATGAAGGTTTTCCATACAATATTTTTGTTTTCAGATATTTATTCTTAATATAGCTTGATGGATTTTTTTTCTTTTTAAAACTTCGTTAAAAAATTCAAATCCAAAAGGTTTTTTTTCCTGCCCCTTACTAGATGAGTAATCCAATTTATAATATTTGTATTGTGTATAATTTTTCCATCCACTATTAGCTATTTATCAGGTGTCCAGTATATTTCTCCTTGATTTTGCTGGATAAAGTTTAAAATTTTCTTTGGGATATTTTTGCATTTCACTGGGGCTATACTTCCTATCTCCTCTTCAATTGTATCAGCGCTTGTTTCCTCTTTGGAACGGGTTATGACATGCTCTTTTGGTGATAAGCTTGTAAGGGTATTTATCTTATCTTCAACCGTGTCTGTAGACTGATTTTGATAATTTTCTTGTTTTGTGTCCACCTGTCATCATGATATCAGGATTTTTACTAGGATAGGGAAAGTTTACAAACTTCTGAATAATTTGAAGATAAAGAGTTGCTTTTTCTTCATCAGTGATATTTTTTCCTTTGAAGAATGGTGTATGCATCTGTTTATCTAGTGTAGACAATTGGACCTGAACACACACAAATTTTTGAAGTCTCTCTTCCGGAACAAGCATAAGTTTCCTAGTATGCTACATTAAATGGAGAAGATAAAACCGAAAGGGCAGCGGGGATTAAGAAACTTAGGAATCCTTCCCCCTTTTGAACTAACAAATGTCTTTTCTTATATAAAGGAATAGATCTATCTCCCAACTTCCGTACGACCGTTTTAAAGGGGGCCAGATTTGACTTCTGGCGTTTGGTCAATGGAACATTACCTTTTAAAGTGTTCATAGCACATTCACATATGGCCTTTTTAAGAGAGTATGGACATTTTCGCAAAATGTTTTTCTTACTTTTACTTTTAGTTAAAAGTTTTAAATGCTCAATATGTTGCTTAGTCGACATGTTTACAGCGAATATCGTATACCATACATTTCAATCTATTAAATACTATATTTAAACACAGAAAAAATATTACGGTAAAATGTATTATTTCTGCGAGCAATTATGATCGAGGGACATAAACAATGTTTTTATCCCCAGGAAAAATATTCGTACGTACGCGTAATTGTTCATCAGTTTCCGGTTTCAAATCGATAAATAAATATCCATATGAACGAATTGTTGCATCGTTATAGCTTTAAAGAAAAAATTTTGATTTTGAAGGATACATTTGTCTAGCTAAACAAGAAATCTGTTGTTTGTCTCTAACGTTTTTGAAACAGCATAAATAAGAAGCATTTAAAGAAACATTTCTCATTTCTCGACCCTTATAAAAAATGCTTTGAACAATAAATATAACAGATATATTTTTATGATGACTTCCCTTTGTAAATAAATTTGATAATTTTTTATCATCACTCAATTCACTCATTAAATCATCTATTATTATAAGAGCATCTCTCGTATTTTCTACATCATGGGGTATACCTTCATGAAATTCAACATCAAGTATTTCATTAAAAAGTTCTTGATAAGCACCATAACACCAGATGATTTTTGAAGGGATTGGTTTAATCAATTTCGTATCTAATAAACGTTTTACAAAATAAGTTTTACCGGAATTAGATGGACCACATATTAGCATAGAAAAGGGATGTTTCATGTAAGGAAACTCATTGCAAATGAAAAAAATATCTTTAAAACTTTTATTTTATATGTATATACCTTTAAAAGTTATCGTAGAAGCAAATTATAAAAAATACAAAAAAAAAATCAATGAAATAAAAAACATATTTTATTTATGCACAAAATATCGAATTTGAAATGAGATAAACAATTCGTAATAAATTCAACCCGAATAATACAATGTTTAGAAATAGACTTATGCAGAATTAAATATGCTTACAGAATTATATATATACATATATTTATACAGAATTATATATACAGAATTATTTATGCAGAATTATATATACACAAGTAAATAAATAGAATTATGTATTAAAATTATATATATACAAAATTATACATACAAACAGAATTTTATATGCATACACAATTAAATAAACAGAATTATACGTACAGAAAAATATACAATGATAAATTTCAAGCGAAAAGTTAATTAACTTAGCTCACAGTTAATAGAATAATGTCCTAAAGCCAAAGTATTTATTTTATTATTTAGCAAGAACCTTTTTTCATCATGAGCAGAAAGGGCGAGCTTGTTGAGAGTGACACTGTAAATATTATGATTTACACATCTAATTAGATTCATTGAGGTATACAAATTAATGTCTTCTAGTAGGCACCTACGGTAATCTTCAAAATCAATTTTTTTCTGCAAAGTTGATTTCTTTACCCCTTTTAAATCATCTACAACCATCCACTTTAAAGGAATACATTTTCGATCACGAACCTATAAATTCGGTCATTACTTTACCGCAATTTTCGTCTTTCATTTTACCGAAAACTTTTTTTATTTTTGCGAGGAATCCCACATATATTATTTGTTAGGTATTCTGAAGTGTCAAAGAGATTTATATTTTTTTTAATATCACTATAAATATCATCGCATTTTATATTATAAATGAAGCTATCGGTATAGGTATATAAAAGCTTTACATATTTTCTCCGTAACACGCTTTCATCTTATGGTAATGAAACTCATACATCAAAGTCTTGGAAATATCGAGTATCGACATCCCTACTGCTATAGGCTTGTTCAATGTTAGTGAGGTTTTACCCATATGAAAAGCTGCTAAATTCTCACAGAAAATGGTCCTATCTTTAAAATTTGGTTTAAATATTAATTTTTCTGCCTTTTCCCCATTACTGCACAGACGAATGTCCACTCGCTTTGGTATGTTCTCCATTGTTTTCCCAAAGATGGCGTTATTCATTAATTTGTAAAAAATTTTCTCAAATTCATTTTCAGCTTCAGTACGGACTGTGTGTTCATGTTTATGTACGGCTGAAGCCAGGATTCTTGATGGAATTCTAAAATTTTATGCACCTTTTTCAAAACTAAACCTAATTTTAAATCTTGTTTTAAATTTCTGATATGGACTACATAGTTTGTTTTAGGGTATAATGTGGTTAATAATCTCTTTTCTTTACATCCGAGGTGGGGGTACTGAAGATTCACAATCAACTCCAAAAAGATGAACGGGATATGCAAAATAGATAAGGTATTTTAAGTCGAGCATTGTGTAAGCTAGCAAGGTAGATAATAGAAGGCTATTGAGCCAGCAACTTTAAATGCATTTTTAGAAGATTCAAGGAGATTAGATTCGTGAAGACGTCGTGCTGCTAGACGTACCAGAAAGCTGATATAAGCCAGCGGTAAATATAATTTACGTACGCTTATAAAATAAGCGTCAGTTTAAGCGACTTAGTTAAAGTTAATGAAAGTTAAGAATTCGAGTACGTGTATTTCTCGGATCTCCTATTTCGGTAGACCTTACTTGATCTTGAGCTTAATTATTAATTAATTGCATTATTAGTAATTTAATTTAATATAACGGTAAATCCCTTTGAGTGACGTAACATAATAGTATTATATGTTATCAGAGATTTTTTTGAGAAAATTATAATAATACACAAATATTATTATTATTCAAAATGGCTCTTAGTGGTTCTTTGCCTCAAATTAATCTTGGTGTTCAAGGTGAGACCCAGGGTGGGGGGTCTCCACAACTATCATATAATGTCTAAAAGTTTAAAGTCTTATGATACTAAATTAAAAAAAATGTGAGAAGACACGATTAATTAAATTGGTAGTAAACAGTTATTTCTAAAGAACGTTGGGTATTTCTCCCTCTAATATTATCAAAATTAAAAATATTTTCAAATTAATGAATAGTGAAATAAAACTTTTTTTCTATAAATAGTACACATTTTCGAAATTGTCAGTTTCCTAAAATGATCGTATCAGATCAAACATAAATTCAAATATAAGTTGCTGAATGTGAGTTGTAAGCTTCTAAAATAAAAATGATTACCATTGTTGCATTATACAATGTTAGTAGCTCTTGGGAATTTTTAAAGAAAATTAATCTAAGAGGTCTATAGCGAATAATTTTATTAGTTTCAACCCCCTTTTACGATATCTGAGCCAAATCTGTTCTCAAACCCATTATTCACCACAAACTTTCACTAAGATCGTTTGTAAGGAAATGTTGACATCGCCAACGTACATATCTTGTGAGTGACGCTTACATGACTACTTGGATGTACCAAACAACCACATCTCAAAAACTGCATTGACAATAAACAAACAATAACTTCGTGCCACTTCATTTTCAACCGCATACTTACCATGAATGCGTTATTAATCTGTTCGTACCAAAAGCAGAGAAAAAAATATGTCAATGCAGCAATCTCGAATACAATAACACTAAATGAATTCCACAGCCATGGAACACCATAAAAAAAGAGAGTCATATTATTTGGTTCAATAAACTCTCTCGTTCTTTTAAGCATGCTGTAAAAATGCGTCGACTGAGAAGCGAAGAATCTCATGCTCCCAGTCAGCGCGCCCATTGTTGTTTGGATCACTGAAAAGAATGAGTTTATCTGCGAAGGCTAAGTTGTACCGCAAGTCAAGGCCTTAAGTGAAAAAGAAAAAAAACAATAGTGCACATTTGAATGTTGTATTAGGCTTAGACATTTTCCTGTGTGAAAGTGGTATTTTGTCTGACATTGATCAAATTGAGTACAGTTGAACCTGTTTTTCTGCGGTAGATAGGGACCGCATAAAAAAAAATCGCACAAAACAAAATTCAAATTTTTCATAAATTCTTACATATAACAAACTAATTCGTGGAGATATTACAAAAAACTTTTTTTATACGGTGGATAGGGACCGCATAAAAAAAGTCGCATTTATAAAATATGCCAATTATTTACGAAATTTATGTATAAGAATACTTCCGTATATAACAAAATAAATAATTAAATATTACACATGGAAACATTTTAAAAACATAGTTTTTCATAGTATACACTGGTAAGTTTTCAAAACGCGCATACATAATTCATTGCTACTCATCGTAATCCAAAGCCCTGTAATGAATAAGTTCAAAATCGCTTTCGTCACTTGAAGGTACAATATCAATTGATTTACTTTTTGGCAACATAAAGTAAGAGATAAATTTTTGGTCGAAGGTCGGGAGGTCAATTGCTTGTAAATGTCACTATAACCAGCTATACATGATTGAAGCCCTTTTTGGAATTTTACAATCCTTTCTTAACTGGTATCTATTTAAAAAAATGTTTTCCTAATTTGTTGGAAAGCTGGATCCCTGCATATTTTTATCCGCTCTCAAAGAATCTGGCTTCTTGTCCGTCTTCATATTTATCAAATTATTGATAATGTCACTGTCATTGAAAGATTCGTCTTCAATCAAGCGCGGGCTGCTGAAGCGTTGAGAGAATCAACTGAATGCGCATTGTTGGGAGACTGTTTATAACAAATGAACAGGAGTTCTTGAAGTGTCTAAATTTCAGTGGCGTGACGTACACCTCCGCATCACGGGGGGGACAGGACTCTAGGGCACAAGGCCTGATTTACGATAAATACGTATTTACACAATTTATAAAATATTAAAGGCAAAACCTGACTTTTCAAGGAGTGGGTCCAAACATTCTCCGTTACACCACTGGTAAATAGATAGAAAACATTACAGTGGAGCCCTTGAGTCCTGTCATGGGGGCGGGGGCATAACTCTATGAGCCCAAGGTTTGAATAACGCTAAATACATATTTACCCAATTTATAAAATATTAAAGGCGAAACCTGACTTTCAGGGGGGAGGGGGGTCTTAACATTCTTCGTAACGTCACTAGTAAATAGATAGAAAACATTACAGTGGCATCAAAGCCATTGAAATTCATACACCGCATAAAAAAATATCGCACAAAAAGGAAATCGCATAAAAAAAGACCGCACAAAAATAGGTTTGACTGTATATTTCATTCTTATCGTAAATATATATTTTATTTTTTTCAAAGATTTGCAAATTTGCTTACGAAACGTTATTGAATTGGATCATTTTATATGTCGAACGAGAAAACTGATTTATTTGTGAATGTCGAATTGTCTTTCTCCCGCTTGTAGTATTAAACAAGTGTATGACGATTTTCCTGCAAGTGTAGTGACCGTTTCGAGTTATGCTCGACTGGGCTTAAGCCATTAACTTTTGGTGTGAAAACAATATTATAAAAGCGATATTTAACTTTAGAAATGAAAAGAAATTATATATAGATTGTTTCTTGACCCTGAATATACCGACAGGTATGTCATGTAAAAATGAACTTCGAAAACGCAGTTTTTTTATTTTCATTGAATACTTTGGATATTGAGCCATAGAAATACAAGAAAAACATTTTATCCAATAAATTTTTTTTTCAAAATTCTAAAATGAATTAAACACACAAACATAAAGAAAATTCAGAAAATAAATTAAAATACAAATACTTGAGATGAAGTTATTGAATACTTTTCTAAATGAAATTAGAGGATTTTGATACTAAAACAATTCAGTTAAAATTTTATTAGACTAATTCAGTTGTAGCAATTTTATTGGATTTTTTTACTTTAAGACAATTTTCTTCTAAAAAATAAAAGTTAAAACTTTTTATTATTAATCGATCATTAAAATTATTTAAAGTTGTTGTTTGGATTACGTTATCGAAGCAGGTATAAATAAATTGCAAAAGAAACCGTAAAATAGAATACCAATTATGTTAAATCGAAAACATACTCAAGCCTTTTATTTCACTCTCGAGTTCAGTTATATACAAATCAAACGATACACTTCAAAACGAAATGAAAACTCATTTACAATAAATATAAAAGCAGACGATAAATAAAACTAAATCATGAGGCTTAACCAATAGCTCTGTGTCGGCCTTAATAAGAGTATTTTATTTTTAATGTAAAACAGAATGCATGAAAATAAGTTTAAGATTGCAACGAGACAAATTTTTGAAAAAAAAAAATCGTTGAGAAATAGGCTGAATTCATGTGACGTTCAAGTCACATGATGATGACAAAAGCGTGTTTCACGAGCCAATCAATACAAAAACTAACGTGACGTCATAGTCACACGATAAAAGAAATCATGTGTTTTCAGCTAATCAGTTCATTTGCTTCGTTGTTGCTAGGTTTTGCTATTTGCAAAAATTTTATGCTAAAAAGCGCATATTTGTCAACTTTTATAACGCACATAGGTAAACTAAATGCATAAGAACATGCATAAAATAAGATTTTTTTTAATATTAAAATCTTTTTGATGAAATTTTTTTATAACATTTGAACATCTTTACTCAATTAGAAAATTTTATCTAATTTTTACAAATAGAACAACTAGTACAATTAGTTTAATGTCTGTTTTTAATTCAATGAGAACACGTGTTTGTCTTTATCATGTGACCGTCATGAATTGAGCCTATGTAGGAATAATAATATGAACCCTTAATATGTAAATATTAAGAAATGAAACACAATATAAATATGTATAAAACTTTCTGACCTAAACATCCAATAAGATTTATTCATTTGTAACGACTTGTTATTATTTTTTGCTATTGCTTTTATTTATTTCATTTCTTGTTATAATTTTGTTATTATTAGCAATAATAATAATTATAATAAAAATGAAAGTTTCTCTGAGAAATTACATGTCTTCGTTGAGACATCTCATTCATCAAAACAAAACATTTAATGTGGGTTATTCTTTTCTGCTCTATCATTCAATAAGTTGAAAGCTTAAATTTCATTTGCTGCCATGAAAGCGTCATTTTGAACACCCTTTTATAAGCTTCACTTGTATGTAACGAAATCTTTGAACTCAATTTTTACCCACTTTAAAAGGTCAGATTAATTCGAAATTTTGCTCACTTGTCCATGGCCGATAACAATACAATAATTTAATAATTTTGTTCTATTGTCTTAATCAGAATCATCAGGATTGACGATTTCCCATTTTCAGATCCTCTCCTGCATCTGGCGACTAACTTCAGATCCCATTTCCAGATTTAGCATCTAATTCCAGATTTGGCGACTAAAAGATTAAGTTATAACTTAGTTCGATTAACTATAAAAGGTTGTTTTTCAGTTTTTTTAAACCATAATTATCAAACTCAAAATTTGCGTACTCCAAAGTTTGAAAATGAGAAAAATTAGCATTTGTGATCTTTTCAATTTTCAGCGGAAAAAAAAATCTCTTTTACCGTTATTTTATGTAAGATTTACAACATCTTTTAATTGTTTTGGGCACAGTGTATTACAAATTCTACTGAAAAAAATATCACGATTAGGGTTTTACTGTTAAAATAAGTCATTGTATTCTGGTACTCCATTTGATTCATTTTTCATTAATTTCTAGGACGTGTTCAAGTATTTGTGACACACACTCTCTCTCTCTGTCCATGTCTCCGACCCTAGTTTTCTTTTAATTAATAATATTACCCAATTTGAAATTAACAACTTTATATAAATAATTTAGAATAAGCAATCAACTGAAATTTGTTCATTTCATGCTTTTCGAGTTACACATCAATAAAAGGTTATATTTTAGAGAAAATGTAAAAACATAAGAACTGTCATTAAATAATGTTATGGAATAATAAAACTTTCTTTTGTGTGTTTAATCATTAATTTCAGCGTTTAGTTTTCTTGCTGAGTTTATAAGTAGTCATTCACGACATATATATATATATAAGTTCTTCATTCATACAAATACATATAGTATCTCGAAATTAACACTTAGATAGTATTTTTGTCATAAATTAGTGAGTGATAAATGATTTACATCAGATTTATTGCGTCAAAATGTTTTCCCTTTTTAAAAACTAACAATTAGTTTATTTCTTTTTTCCCTACTGGTCGTTAAAAAAGCAAATTGAGCTGTGTTCTTTTAAGAATAAAATTTAGCTTAGTTTATATATGTTTAAAAAAGTATTTTTTATTTTTTTAAAAAAATGTTTTGATGTTCTTAGAAATAGAATTGTTTAATGTAACTCCGTCCCCAATATCTTTTTTGAAACTTCTTTTTACATTTAAATGAAAACAATGCACCAAATAAAGAGGTGAAAAAATCTAAATTATATTTAAAAAAAGGTTTTATACGAAACTTTTAAAAGAAATTTTATTTTAAATTTAAAAAACACTATAGTATTACACATCGGAAGAGAAAATTATACCATAAAATTACGTTTTAAGTTAAAAAATACTCTTTCTGAAACTATAAAGCATTTTTTTTGTTAATTTAATTGCATAGAAATACAAATAAAATGTTATGGTTAAGAGGACTAGGTACCCTTTGAACAATTTTTCTATTTACGAATTTAAAAATTATATTTTAGCATTCCAAATAATGTTTCTATTCAAGAAAATGATACGAGATGAAATTTTTCACATATTATTCCCACAATTTAAAAAATTAAAATTTTTTGTAGAAAATTTGGAAAATTTTAAAATTTTACTCCTTTTGTAATTACTAAGTTTTTGACCTGAATTTTTTTGTAATATTCTTAAGGTTGTTCTAAGCAACTTTAAGGATCGATTTTACGATAACTTAAATAGTTTTGGAGAAAAAAAGTAAAATGTTGATATGCATGCTAAGAATCAACGAAAATGCCAACATCTCCTATATTTTAATTTTTTTTTAAAAAAAAGTATTCGGTTTACAGCAAAATGGATCCCTAATTTTGTTACATGCTTTATATATAATATAAAGGAAAAAATGGAAACGATTGGTAAATAATTGTGGAAGGAGTAGCATTTTGAATGCATTAATGTATCGAACAAACACAACAAACTGTGAAAAACCACTTTAAATTTTATAATTCTGAAAAAATAATTATAATAAGCTTAAATTAACTTAAAATACCTCTTTAAGACACTAAATATATATATATTTCTTTAAATTACATTTTCATATTTTTGCAACCCATACATTTTTATAATAGATGAATTTTCAGAGAGTATTAATTGCATAAGAAAATTCAAGAAAAACGATAAAAATTTTTTTTTTCTGTCATGACAAAAATTTTAGTTGTTTTCTTCACATAATATTGAAGCATTATATTTGTATGAAAAACGTATGAGGAATAAGAACTGAAATTATGAAATTATTAATATAAAATGGCTTACTTCAAAAATTTTACATGCGCAATTTTAACAGAAATTTTTTTTACAGTATTGCAATTCCTCGGTAATATCCTGCTTCATATATTACACTTTTTTATAGCTATTATTTTCCTTTTTTAATAGACTTTTTTTTAATTCAAAATGCTTATTTAGCTTTTTTTCTAAAAAGGGGACATGGTCGAATTGCCTGAATTGTTAATATATATTTTTCAAATGAAGTTTTATATAACTTCTAACTTTCCGGCGGTCAAAAGTGATATATCAATAGAAATATAATAATGCAAAGAATAAGATTAAATTAAAATGATAATTCGGTCATTTTTGGGTTACCGAGTCCTCTTAAATATTATGTTCTTGCCTTTTTTTTAATGATTAAAACATTTCAGTTTAATTTCCTTCACGGTTTAACTCCTTAACGGGCACACAGCAAAAATACAATTTTCTGTGATAAAGTACTTGATAAATGTAATGCTCTCATCCTCGTTAAACATTATTTAGTCACAAAAAAATATCTAATCGTGGGGTTTTTTCCTGGATGATTTGGCTAGAAATTATAGCAACCGCGCATTTAGGACATTTAACTTGCTTTTCAGGAGAGAAATAATGAATTACATTACAATAAACTTTTTTACGAAAAATTAACATTTATGTAATAACTATTACAATAACAATTAAATACAAAGTACAAGTGTAATTAAGTTATAATAGAATAATTGTGTAACATAGAATACTTACCTAGAAAATATATAGAATACTTAGAATATACATTGAACTTATATATATAGTATATATCCACATTTTATATTTTATTTAATTTTAGTATGAGAATTTAGAAATAAAGTAACATTTTTGAGAATTTAAATTATTTATTTTAAAATTTGATGAGCTATTTACTGTGGAACTTAATAATATGCAAACGTTTTCTCCGAGCAGAAAAGCTGTAATGAAAGATTTTCGAACCCGAGAATTTTGTACCACATATTGTAAACAAAGTTTGCTTATATTTCCGACTCCCAACATTCTCACATGATTCTAAGTGTGGAGAAAAGCGAAAATTTCTAGGTCATTTTTCTGTTCTATGTGGGCAGTGGATAGAGCATCTAGCCACATATAAAAGCTTTCAAAAATAATTCTTTTTTACCTACATATAATGTTATGAAATCATAAATACAAAATGTTGACGAAATTTTTTCCCTTCCATATTCGTCAACAAATATTAACAAAATAATCACTCATTTAGTTATTAGACCATCAATTTATCTAAGAAGTATATTTTTTGAGGAGAAGACTAAAATTCTTCTCTGCCAGTAAAGGCCTGTCAGGTAGCGAAGCTGATACATGTTCAATCGTTGAGTCACTAACGTTGATATGGTGTTGCAGTTTAGAAGTGGGTGGGTCAAACGTGGACACTTGATCGTTGTTCAAAATTATGTGGTCAGTTTCCGATAGCCCCAGCATTATTTAAGAAGGCGACGTTAACACACAATGGCTCTTTCACTCAAGTGCATTTTCGTAACATTTTAAATTATAATACTATATATAATGTTCACACATTCACACATAATTTTTCACAATAAAATTTTTTTAACTTGCATAAGTGAAAGATTTTGTTGAACATTTCGAATTGTGAAGTATTATTTAGCATATAAATATTGAGTCACGGTCGTATGACGAGGTCGATGACTAAAGTCAGCATCCCACTCCCCTCTTCCACGCGACGCCAACGTGAAGAGGTTTTGAATGCTGACATAATTAACATACAAATGCCCATGTCACCTGACGATCTTAGTTTGAATTTACGAGTTCCAAACCCAAAAAAACTTGGTTAAAATATTAGGAGAATTCGTTCATTCAAAATCACACACACATTATACTTTTTTATAACTTGGTGTAGATAATAAAAAGAGAGTAACATAATATAGACATAAAACCAGAGTAAAATGAGGAACATAACATTCAACGTATTGTACGCTAAACAAACTATAGAATATATTAAATATTATTCTAAAAGTTTGATTTTTTTAAAAAAATTGTAATTGCAGCAGTGCTGAAAACAAAGATTGCTTTTGACAAAAAGGAATTAAAAGATTTATAAGTAGTAAATTATATGTAATTTCTAAACTGCAGATATTTTCAATTTGCCTTCAGTTGTATGGTCGACAGTTTTGAAACATTAACTAGACGTGTATGACGAGGTTAAACCCTGAAGTTTTGCATGACGTTGAAATGATGACAACACTAATGACTGGTAGGTCAATATCCTAACTTCCACAACACTTTAGGTATTTGAAGCTGAACTTCACAGTCAAGGACGTCTTATGGCATGGGCCAACTGGGCCCGGGCTTAGGGCCTCGTCACAAAGGGTGCCTCATCTCATTATCGATTCAACCTTAATAAGATCATAATTGTAATGATTACAACGGTCAAATGTTATTTTTGATTGTATTCTCCGAAAAACTGGGAATTTCGGACGATATGTCTACAGACTAAATTTGATGACCGTGGTTCATGTATAGACCTACCTCCATCACATCAACAACAGCATATCGAAAATTGTTAGAACGTTTTCGATACTACTAAGCAAAATATTTTTAAGAAAAATTCGACTGTGAATATATGGATTAAAATTGCCAAGGGAAAAAAAATTAAATTAAAAAATAAAAATTAAATTAAATGACGATTGATTTTAAATTTAAAATAATAATAATAATGCGTCTAAAAACATAAATAAATATTGCTGTATAAATGTTTAATTTTGCTGAAATTTTTACTGGTTAGGACTTGGCTTGGAAATATTTAATTTTAAAGAAATCCTCAGTGTATAATTCTTTGATAATTTCTTTTTTTAGCCGCTACTGTTGTTGAATACGATCGTGCTTGTTTTTAAATTCCTTATTAATAAAAATGTAATATCTTTGCTCTCATATTCGAAACAAGTTTCTTGAGATGAAGAAACATATTGCAATTCACTTGTATTTCCCGTCATTGCGTTTTAAAATGAAACTGTTACTTGGAACTTTGAAAAAAAATTAGAGCAAAACAGATTGGGCACACAAGGAACTTGTTGTCCTTTTCCTTTTAAAATCTGCAATTTTATGAAAATAAGAAAATTTCTTAAGAAAAAAAAATTACTTCTAAGATATAAATCGGCAGTTTTAAAGTTCTTTTTCTCTCTCTCGAAGCTTCCAAGTGTGCTTGAATTTTATAGAACTAAATCGCTCGCATAAGGAAACAGAATTTGATTATTATCTTAAGGGGTTTGATTTTTATACAATCACTATTTTGAAAGAAACAATTCTTCGAAAGTAAAAATATAGATTTTTTAAAATCGTTTGCAAAAATCTGAAAAGCGTCTCAAATTTCAAGTTTAGAAGAAGTGTTCTGCGAAAATTCGAATTATTAATTAATCAATATTCAGAAAAGAACAGGAAAAAAAGGAACATTTTTTGATGTTGATATTTTTAAATATTCTATATTTTTAACCAGTATAGAAACTTGTAAATTGCAAAACTTTGAGTATGAACATGATGGAAAATTCTTTGGTGAAAAACCTAAAATCTCATATAGTCAGATTTTCTATCAGACAATCAGAATCAGAAAAAACAAAATTATGAGTTAATAAAAACTCGATTATGATTACATTTGCCTCAATATATAAAAACTACTCGTCCTTAATAACCTATTATACTTTGTTGATCAGAACTTAAATACGGTAAGACCCCTCTTAACTTCCATCAAAGTAGAGCGTAATAGGAAACAGCGTTAAACGAGGTTATCTCATCATGTAAATAATGGGGTTAGGGGAAGATGGGTAGAAAATTGGTCAGGAATTTTACCATTAAATTTATTATGTTTTTATAACAGTAAAACAAACATTTATTTCTTACGAATATAGAAACATAATAAACGAATATACACATAAAAATACATAAAATGATAAGTCAGTATGTTTATATTTCAGATCATTCAGTCTCTTCTATGTTTCCAATTTTCTGCCTTTTTATCAAGAAAGTAGATTAGCTTAATGGCACTAATCACTTGCATTTTAGTTTTTATCGAAATGCCTTTTTTTCTTGTTGCTTTATTTTCGTGTTTTTTATTATCACCCATGATAAAAACTGAAAATGTCACTATAACAATCGTTATATTATATAAATTTATACTTACAATAATGTCAACAAATGTTTGAAACGATTAAAATACGTTCGTATAACACCGCAGGAAAGAAGAAACACAGATAAACTGCGTCGGATATCGGGAAGCCTAACGCTGCTTGCAATTTCGGGGAATCCCATATTTCAAATAAAAAAAGCGTTAAATCGAAACAGAGAGAGAGAGAGAGAGAGCGCTAAACGAAACAGCGTTAAACAGAGTCTTACTTAATAATTAAGTATATTTTTTAATGGTTTTGGATTTTCAAATAATACTTATCAAAGAGGGATCTTGCTGAATGCATGTAATAAAATCTCTGCCTTGAATGAATTCTTTCATAACTCAAAAAGTTTCAAATCGTAAAATAAACCAATAAATTACACACAAGGATTTTTTCTCATTAGTAAAACTTGCTCAGCTATGATGTTTTGTTACTTACATAATTATTCTGTTTCTTGTTTTACATTAAGTAAGATTTATAGTATTTTAGTGTAATATAACACACAAACAAATCTTCATTTTTTGTTGTTATTATTGGTAAACATGTGGATTAGTTATTTGAAATAATTTCAAATTATTATGCAAATTTTATTCACTGTACTAAACAATTAATTTGCCTATCTATCATTCAACTGACAAGAAATTAGAATTAATAGTAATATAACTTAGTTTGAAGTGAATTTTCTTCGTACCTACCCATTTTTTAAGGGAGTTCATTTAATTTGTTGTATATAGACAATTTTCTCTAAAATATGTGTTTGATTAAAATTAAACAACATTTTGTCAAAAACATTTCTTTCAGAAGTTAAGTAAATATTGTGAAAAACATTTAGAAAAAAATTATGGAGAAAGAATTAATATGATTTCAAATACACAAATAACAAATGATTCGACCGGATTCGTTATGATTCTTTAAAATAATTCCGAAAAGCTTTTCAACAATTTAGAATTCACGGGAAAAAAACCTTACAACTTATTCAGTTCTATGCAAATATACTCAAAAATGGTTCAAAAGGCCAAAAGGTCCATAACTACCCCCTACCACTTTATGATTTTGAAAAGTGTGAAGGTTTTCGCGTGGTCGACATGATATTAATGACCTACATTCTTTTTTTCTTGTACCTTTTTTTCTAACCCTAAAAGTTGAAAGATGTTCCTATCTCTTGTATTTTATTAACAAAAATCGTGACCGATCTTCATCATGAAAACACCCAAAGATATGTTTTTCAGCATTCTGGATCTCAAAGCCTCGCATAGGCGTTTATTTTTCTTTTGATTTCAGTATAATCTCTTCACGAATCTTGATTCTCTATTTAACTTCTATTTACAATGGATCACGTCTATAAAAAAACTCATCTTTTCGAAGCCCATAAGGTTTTCTTTGTCCTCCTTGGTGGATAAAAAAAAAATGCAAGCTCGCGCGGCCCTTTCTCTTCTTCAGTGTCATTAACAGTTTCCGGTTTTATTCTGCATATAACCTTTCTATTATATTTCTGTTGAAAAGAGAACAACAATAAAGTTATGATTTGCATGGGAATTTTCCATCGCTTTTTTAATGAAATTTTTGTGGCTTTTTGTTGTACTTGTAATATGGTTGCTTTGTTTTCTCAATCTGGTAGTAAATCATCTGATTCAAAAGACTTCTTGGATAAAAAAATTTTCAATGCTGATGGGTAAACTATGATGTGAAATCCATTGAATAATATTTAAAAGAGTCCAAAAGTGTTATAAAGAGACGAGTTCAAGCATAGAGGTATAATAGGAGAATGCCTGATTATCAAAAATATTATGATAATTTTATATGACAAGAAACCATTGTAATCAACAACAATTTATCTTTGACAATTACTTAAAATTGCCAATTGTTTAAAACTATTTTAATCTGTTGTTACTTATGCCACCTGATCGACAGTAACATCAAATCAAGATCCATGAAATTCATCTCAGCTAGGGGCTAGATTTTTACGCCGGTCGTTAGCCTTAGCTTTGAGCACCATGCAGGTAACGGTACGATTTTACTCGGTTCCACCCCAATTTGGAGGGAGAACACCTTGGGGATGGGCAGAGACCTCCCATCTCTCTTCCCCTTACACCAACCTCACGAGAGGACTTGCAGCTCGTTGGCTCTTTAGAGTACCCCCCTCCCTGCCACGAAGGCACTATACATTTACAAACATCGATGCCTTCTGCAGGATTTGAATCCAGGCCCTACGGCACCGCAGTCAGTGTCCTAACTACTATACCGGATGGGCGGCACTTTGATCTAATATATATATATTAAATTTCTAGTGGGCTTCGAATTGATCATTAAAAATTGCAGACCTAGTACATCCCCCGGAAGTTGGTATCACTTTTTAGTGCGGTGCCCTATAGGCGGATACCAATCGCCGCAAGTAATTTTGACGCCCAGTTTCCTCCCTAGAGGGAGGCACCTGAGCTCTAACGATGCGAACCCGTACCAAGATTTTTTAATTTTTCCGAGAGCATCCAAGCCAAACAGATACTCTAGGGATCTTTTATATGACGTATAATCATACGACATGACCGCTGTCAATTTTCTGCATCATGAAAATCCACCGACTTGGGCCGGGGTTGAACCCGCAACCTTGGGTACAGAAGGCCAGCCTTTGTTCTAATATAGTCTTGTCACTTATAATATTTTTCTAGATATTGGGATTCTATTTAGTTCCTAAAGAACTAACGTAAAAAGAGATTTTTAGCTACCTTATTGTGTACGTACAGAAAGAAAGAAAATCTCTTTGCAATCTGCATGTTTCTTGGGGGTTACTATTTACCTACCTCTGAGTTAAGAAAAATATAAAAGTTATTTTTATACAACATATTCAGTATAGCTAATTGTTATATTTCATTATATGATCATTCAGATTTAAATAAGTACCAAATATATATATATACAGTCAGGTCTCGTTTTATGCGGTAGATACGTTCTACCGAAAACCGCATATAAAAAAATCGCATTAAAAAAGACATTACTTGAATGGAAAAAGTAGGGATACGTTCCTTAGTTTTCTAAAATCGCATAAAACCAAAACAACTAGTTAAAATTAACTTAAAACCGCGTAAAAAAATTGAAGAAATGAAAAGAAATAGGCTGCATGATAAATTACTTCGAATGTCTGAAAGAAATTCATACAAAAGCTAAAAAAAAAAAAAAACTTGTATTCAAACCTTAATTCATTTTATTTTATGGAAAAGTAATACACAAAGTTTTACATTTTTAATCATTATCGCTATCTGATAATGGTTTGCACCGTTTACGAAGTGGTTCCAAATCACCTTCATCATCAGAAGAGACTGTCTCTGCAATAGATATTAGCGGTAAAGGCCACGGATTTTCACAAACTTCATTCTCGTTCTGTGTAGCTCTTCCTTTTCTGACAATGTGATCAGTAATTAAACTTTGCGATGGATTATTTTATCTTTTTATATAGTTCACGATATCCAGACACGCAGTTCTGCAGCTCACGTTGTAATTTAGAGGCTCGTTCAGAATTGGGGTCATTAATAAGAAAATGATTTTCTAATTTACTGCAAAGTTGAAGACCTTCTTGAATTAATTTTCAGTGAAGGGAGTTGATTTTTCTTCCTCATCATTATCACCTTCAGGACCTACGACTCCGTCTACAGTAAGATCTAAAGTTAAATCAATAATATCATTCACTTAATGCATCATCCACAAGCAATTCATCTATATCATCGTGGCTGAAGGTGTATTAAAACCATCTCCTCCCCAATGTCATGTGCCAAATTATTATTTCATCTGATAGTGTCGATGTTTGAGTGGTTGTATTGTCTGTCACACGTGCTGGCCAAATCTTTTAATCTTTTTCCAACAGGCATTTAAAGTTCTAGGTCTTATTTGAGCGGAAGCAGACGCAGCATGAATTAAACAATCAAAAATAGAAAATTGTTTCCACACATCTTTTACTGTTAAGGACTCATTTTCTAGTTTATTCAAGATGAATCTGTACGTTGTCTTAATATAATATTTTTTAAAAGTTGCAATTATGCTTTGATCTAATGGCTGAATAAGGCTTGTTGTATTGGGCGGAAGAAATACTAGTTGAACATTTGGATGTTCTAATTGTGGATGACTTGCTGCATTGTCAACAATTAATAAAACTTTAAAATCGAGAGATTTTTTCTTCATATAGGCTTCCACTTCTGGTACGAAACAATTATTGAACCATTCTGTAAAAATAGCTGTTGTCATCCAGGCTTTCGGGTTAGCCATCCAATGCACGGGCAGTTGTTTTAAATCTTTACCTTTAAGGGCGCGTGGTCTAAGAGATTTATTTATTAAGAGAGGTTTTAACATCCGATCTCCTGATGCATTGCTACAAAGTAATAAGGTGACTCGATCTTTACTTGCTTTATGTCCACTTGCAGTTTTTTCATCCTTTGCGATGTAAGTACGGTTAGGCATTTTTTTCCAATAAAGTCCTGTTTCACCAGCGTTAAATACTTGATCGGCAGAATAGTCCCCATCTTCAATAAATTTCGCTAGCTCCTCTGGAAATATTTTTGCTGCTCCTTCATCTGCTGTCGCCCTCTCCCCTGTTACCTTAATATTATGAAGTGCATTTCTTTTTAAGAACCCGGTTAGCCATCCTTTGCTAGCTGAAAATTCTTTTCCAGCTTGGGAAGAGGAAGTTGATGGTTCTGACTGTTTCGTTGACTTATAACACTGAAGAGAGCTTTTTTTTGGATTAAATAACCACTTACAGGAATCCTTCTTTGAACTTGTTCCTCAATCCAAATTGCGATGGCTCTTTCCGTTCTTTCTAATAATACATCCCTTGTGTACGATGCAAATTTGGTGCTTAATTTTGTACCAGAAATGACCGATTTTCTTATTGCACCTTCATTCTTTTTAATTGCTCTGACTGTAGATTCGCCTAAATTAAAATGTTTTCCAATAGCCGTAGATCCTTCTCCTTTTCCTAAGCGATTTAAAATTCCAATTTTCGTTTCCAACAAAATTGACTGTCTTTGATGTTTTTTTTTCTCCATTGGGCCAAATAAAATCTTAGAAAAGAAATTTTAAAAAATTACACTTACGATTTCCTAATGAAAAATAAAACTTTACGACACTCACTTTTAATCCAGAAATCAAAATTTGCTGCTTATTATATTGCAACTTAAATTCGCCACTTATTAAAGTGAAACTTTTATAAAAATGAACGAGGCACCGCTAAGAGAAAATATAATTTCGAAATAATGATATCGTATCGGTATACTACTGAAATAACGAATGCTAATCTAAGACTGTCGCGGCCGAGCCGCAGACGTAAGTACCAAAAAGATACGGAAATTCTCGGAATACTACGATCTACGTCTCAGTATAAAAAATAATAATAATAACAAAAATCTAGAAATGTTTGGAATAAAAACCGCAAATGTTTGAAATAAAAACCGCAAATGTTTGAAATACAAACCGCACAACTTCAAAATCGCATAAAAACAATCCGCATAAAAAGAGACCTGACTGTACATATATATATATATATATATATATATATATATATATATATATATATATATATATATATATATATATATATATATATATATATATATAAAGATGCCCATCCACAGACCTTAATCCAGACAGATAGAAATTCGGCACTCAATTCTACTAGAGATCATCTGCAGAATCACACAAATTGTAAGTTTAGAAACGCATCAAAATCCTCAAGTGGTGAGTTGTGGAAGTCAAGAAAGTGAGGCAAAATACTTGTAATTTAGAGGATCCATATTCCATCTTTCTTGGACTTGGATTCTTTTCAATCGAAAATTTGGATTGCGAAGCGATCTCTAATCTCGTATCCGATAAGTTGAAGTATGAGTCTGATTTTGTTGCTCTATCGTGGTCGGTGACTAGGTGAGTCCTAATTGGTCGTTGCAATATTGCATCTTTCATTTGTGTGTGTGCAAGATTTAATTAAACAAAGGCTAAATTCTTGTATTGTTCATAGTTTCGTATAATTTTAAAAAGTATGAATGAAATTATAAAAAAATTCAAGAATTTGAATGTAATTCAGGAACAAAAATATTTATTCAGATCTTAGCAACATTAACTCCGGTTACTCATTAGTGTTCACTTTTTAAAAGCAAGAGAACATTAGTGTTGCTTCTTATTATTTCATAAAAATTGTTCATTATTTAAAAAAAAATTATATTTACCGTAAAATCCGGCGTATAACGCGTACTTTGAACACAAAAAATAAGATGGAAATTTAAGGGTGCGTGTTGTTCGCCGAGTATAAAATCGATAGCTTTAAAAATAACAAAAGAGATGATTATAAAATTTTTTTTTTATTTCTACATGTATCGAATTGCTGTTTATTTAAAAGAAATGACTTGCCTTATAAACTAAAAGAGAGTTGTAGTTCTAAAAGTAAACTATTTTTTCAAAAGTTTGGGGTAATACATCGAATAAATGACTTCAAAACATAAGAGCAATGTATATTAACATTTCAGATTTTTGCGTAAAAAAAGGTGGGTGCATGTTATACGGCGAATGTACGTAAATATTAATAAATGCATTTTGAAAGTATGGCTGCGCGTTATACACCTGTGCGCGTTATACACCTGGTGTGCGTTATACACCTGTGCGCGTTATACACCTGGTGTGCGTTATACACCTGGTGCGCGTTAAACACCTGTGCGCGTTATACACCCGGTGCGCGTTATACACCCGGTGCGCGTTATACACCTGGTGCGCGTTATACACCTGTGCGCGTTATACACCTGGTGCGCGTTATACACCTGTGCGCGTTATACATCTGTGCGCGTTATACACCTGGTGCGTTATACACCTGTGCGCGTTATACACCTGTGCGCGTTATACACCTGTGCGCGTTATACACCTGGTGCGCGTTATACACCTGTGCGCGTTATACACCCGGTGCGCGTTATACACCCGGTGCGCGTTATACACCCGGTGCGCGTTATACACCTGTGCGCATTATACACCTGTGCGCGTTATACACCTGGTGCGCGTTATACACCTGTGCGCGTTATACACCTGGTGCGCGTTATACACCTGTGCGCGTTATACATCTGTGCGCGTTATACACCTGGTGCGCGTTATACACCTGGTGCGCGTTATACACCTGTGCGCGTTATACACCTGGTGCGCGTTATACACCTGGTGCGCGTTATACACCTGTGCGCGTTATACACCTGGTGCGCGTTATACACCTGGTGCGCGTTATACACCTGGTGCGCGTTATACACCTGTGCGCGTTATACACCTGTGCGCGTTATACGCCGGATTTTACCGTAAGTTTTCTCAAAATTAAAAGAACCTGTGTTGACAACCTTTCTTGGGATTGAATGATAACTTATTAGCATTTGTGACCTTTGAGAGACTTATTAACTTAAATATTTGGTTTATATACATAACAGTTGTTTATTACAGTATATATATTTACATTGAAGTTATTCAAACTATTGGTAATTTCATTAGTCCAGAATATGATGTTTGCGAGGGAGGAGACCGCAACCGTTCTCTCCCGTGTTTTCCAAACAACTTCCTCTGCCCTATCCAGGCTCTTGGGATGGAAGGGAGGTCCCTCCTTTATCCAGAATTACATCCGACTCATGGGCGGAGTGGCAGACATAGAACAGAAGGGGGTGATCTCCAGAAACCTCGATTTATATAGACAGCTCAAATCCCATGATATAAGCGGGTGGATAGATGTAGTTCAAGATACTCTTTTTAGGAAGGTAGCTAAGTTTATTAATTAAACAGTTGTCCTGAAGGACTGGAGCATAGATAAATCTAAAGCTATTAAAGTTTAAATTACTGGGAATTATTACACCCCCCTCACACATATATAGGGAGAGAGTGAAATAATATTAGGAATTGGAAAAATAGTGTGAAAACTTAAAATAAATTCTTCCATTTTCGCATTCTGTGTGTGAAGTGTATGCTTAGTTATAAACAACAAAATAATGTGCCTTTTTGGGAACATTTTGTGCAAAGAAATTCACTGCTTAAGGGGTTAACTCGTGACTTCTGTCTATTAGTTCACTCTCTCCCTATATATATATATATCTTGTTCAAATGTTCAATCGTTTTAATAAAATACATTCTATTCATCCATTCAAGTTCAAATACATTTTTTTAAAACTTGCAGTGGAGGACACTTGATGTTAATGTAGTTTTTTCAAATATTAATTCATTAATTAAATAAAAAAAATGAATAAATAGTAACAAACAAAAGCAATAGTCCAACAGCATATATAGAAAGGAAAATCGTTCGTGGTGTCTCTGTAGCACAATGAATAGCGCTTTGGACTTTTAATCCAAAGGTCGTGGGTTCAAATCCCACCTGAGATGACCTAATGTCTGAGAATGTGATTTCTTTTTTACTGTACTATTTTATTAGAATAATTAAATTTAATTAATGAATAAATAATAACAAAAACAAACAAAAACTAGTCCAACACCGTATATAGAAATGAAAATGGAAAATTGCAAGGAAAATCACTTTCTATTTTGTCACCTAATAGTGTGACTCTGTCACATCTATATAGATATTTACAATAATTGTAACTATTTAATAAAAAGTAACCGAAATAATTCATTGTTTATTTTAGAACTAGCCGGTATACCCGTTCTTCGCACGGGTGAATTTAAAAATTAAAAAATACAGATGGAAGGATAAAGAAGTTTTTAATGAGTTAATTTTACGTGAATTGTATAAATTAAACACAAAAAAAAGCTTTTTACATAACTCAGCTGAACGAAAAAACCATGTTTGCTAAATTTTAAGTCTTTAGTTATTAATTGCTGATTTTTTTATTATTGTTATTATTATTTATGACACCCCGTAACTTTCTTGTGGGTCAATTTTTGAAAACACCTACCTACTCAGCAAAAGTAACACAGTGTTACAAATTTTGTGTAATAAACGCTAAAAATAGTGTAAATAATTTTTATCTGGATGTGTAATACGTTAATATTACACATCCATATTTATCATTTATTTTATGTTAAATAGCTGTTACCCACGACTTCGTCCACGTGGAATTTAACACAAAGAAGTGTTTATTCACTTCGCAGAGTTAACGAAAACTTTTCTTCTACTTTGTGAATCTATGCTTCTTTTTTGTTTTATTTTTTTCTTTGCTTTTTGTTGAGCAAGGGGTGAAAGGGACGCATGATCTTTGACACAATCGATGGGGCGAGGACTAAAATCTTTAGGATCAAAATAGGTCTAAGTAGAAAGTAGGGTGAAACGCGAACACAAACGAAGCCGCAAGGAAGGGGGTGAAAGGGACGCATGACCTTTGACAATGCAGTTAAGGACTGTAAAATCATTAAGATCAAGACATGAACGGGAAATGTCGGGAATGGCAGCAACCTAATCAAACAAAAAAGTTTGATATAACTGTTAGCAATCGTTGAGACAGAAGGCTCTCGAACTAAAATATTTCCTGTTAAATAAAAATAATCCCTATTGAAATATATAATCCTTATTTGAATCTGATATTGCTCACTATTTCATTGGTTTTAATTTTATTTTCTTGGAATTCTAATTTTTTTTTCTAAAATAAAAGTAGCCTAAATTATTTCTTATAACGTTAGCTATCTGCCAGTGAAAGTTTCGTCAAAATTGGTCCAGGCGTTTCAGAGATTAGCCGGAACCAACAGATAGACAGACAAAAATTTTAAAAATTGACTTTTTCGTGTAAGTACAGTATATACTTTTAAATGCATTTAGTAGAAAGCTGTTCATTTCAAATTACAAACAGACACTTCCTTTTTATTTATATGTATAGATTGTGGAACACACAAAACGCTAAATGTTTGCTTTTCATAAGTACACTCTACATGCTATGAAGAATGTTTCATATATCCTAAAAGAATTTCTATCATACTTATAAAAAAATTTCATGTTCGTACACTGGCGTAGCTAGTTCTGAGTGGGCCCTGTAACAAAATTCTTTCGAGGCCCATTTTAAGATATGAAAAGCCTGTTAGTGGAAAAGTAGTTACACATATTGGGACCCCTGTAGCTCGCGGGTACCTTAGTACTGATACGGTGGTAATAGGGATTGCAATACCGGGATACTGAATACCGGTATTTTGAGCCATTTGCGCAATTTTGTAACACTGGTATTCACAAGTTTCAATACCGGTTTTTCGGTATTTACTAGAAATTTTTAAATTGTCTCCACTATATGCTCAGGGATCACCAACATTGCAAAATAGTAAACGTTTTTATTTTTATGCTTCCCTAACGGACGAAATTAGACTGTGGATATAAAGTTGCATCGTACACTCAAGAGAAGTGATAAAATATGTGAGTTATCCAAGAAGGCGGACCAAAAATATTATCTTACAGCTCAGAGTGATACTGCACACGAGCAGGTTTCGTAGTCTGATATTTGTATCTGTGAAAACAAGGTTGTAGTTGTGAAGAAAGTGCGTAATATCTCGATATTTTTTTTTAAATTGGTGAGTTGTGTATTTGCACATAGTATTTGAAAATCATACTTGTATTTACGTATAATCATGATTTTAAAAATGAAAATAAAAAAGAAGAAAAGAGACTAACCAATTCAAATTTGATCAAGTTTATAGTAAATTTTCTTAACCCCCCCCCCCGCAAACCTCATTCATAATTCAAAAGAATTTGATATGAATAAGATGTTCTTTTACTTTTTTGTGATTCTTTATATACTGTTATAATTTAAAAGTTACAAATTAATTTTTTGCGATATTTACACTCTCTAATAAAACTGGCACATAAAACAAAGAAAAACCTGTATTTTCCTTCTTTTCCTAAAGTTTTTATTACCGATATTAAAACCTGTATTCCGGTATTAAGATCTAAAACATACGGAATACTGGTATTGAAATTTTGGTCCGATATTGCAATCCACAGGCCAGGGGTGGCGAACCTTCTTGGATCAACGTGCCATTTTTTTTAAGAAATGCTTAAAAAGACCTACACGTGCCATCAAATAATTTTGACTTGTCATCATAGAGAAATTAATAAAACTATAAATACTAACAACTCAGAACTCTTTAATTACAACGAAAAAATAAATTTTACACTGTATAGTAGTAAATGTTTTATTTATACGTATAATTCAAATTAAAGTAACATTAGTGTGAATTCTGTTGCGATAGATTAGAGGACAAA
This sequence comes from Trichonephila clavipes, assembly GCA_019973935.1. NCBI lineage: Eukaryota > Metazoa > Arthropoda > Arachnida > Araneae > Nephilidae > Trichonephila > Trichonephila clavipes. Next base: position 85,555 of record BMAU01020187.1, read on the forward strand.
TAACTTGTAAAGGGTGTTTTTTGAAAGGTATAGAACTTTAAATTGCAATAAAACAACGATGTAATACTCGATTGACATGATTTTTTTTTATTCGAAAAATAATCTTGTGGCATTACATTTTAAATATGATCAAGCAAGGCGTAGATTCGTCGAATGGGCCCAAAACGAAATTGCCGTTGTTCCCGATAATCCACAAGTGTATGTCGAAACACCGTTACATCCAGAAAAACTGACTGTTTGGTGCGCTTTATGGGCTGGTGGAATCCTTCTTCAAAAACGATGAAGGCCACAACGTTGCAGTCAATGGTGATCGGTATAGAGCCATGATTACTAACTTTTTCATTCCTGAATTGAACAATCATGGTGTCCAGGAGCTGTGGTTCCAACAAGACGGCGTAACGTGTCACACAGCACGTGCCACAATCGATTTATTGAAAGACACGTTTGGTGACCGCCTAATTTCACGTTTTGGACCTGTGAATTGGCCTCCTAGATATTGTGATTTAACACCGCTAGATTATTTTCTGTGGGGCTGTGTAAAGTCATTGGTCTATGCGGATAAGCCACAAACGCCTGACCCTTTGGAAGACAACATTCGCCGTGTTATTGCCGATATACGGCCACAAATGTTGGAAAAAGTCATCGAAAATTGGACGTCCAGATTGGACTACATCCGAGCCAGCCGTGGCAGTCCTATGCCAGAAATCATATTTAAAATGTAATGCCACAAGATTATCTTTCGAATAAAAAAAATTCATGTCAATCGCATAATACATCGTTGTTTTATTGCAATTTAAAGTTCTTTACCTCTAAAAAAACACCATTTATTAGGATTGTAAGATGCTACTTTTACTAGAATGCAAACTGAATTGGAGTCATCTTCCTAGCGGTTTCTAAGGGAGTCTTTAATGTTATTCATCTCTGAAAATAATGCCTCGCAGGCATATGTAGAGGAAAATATTGTTAAAATAGCATGAGCCAGTTCTTACATCAGCTAAATGTATCTGGAATCTAATTTCATGTTCCCAAAATTTTATTACTAGCATTTTTACTTAAATTGTTTGTTAACATTTCTGTTTTAATCAATTCCAACTTTCTCCATTTTTCAACAAATTTTTGAATCCACTTTGAACTAGACTGGAAATCAATCAGAGTTGCATTTCAAATTTTTCAATTTACAACCAATAGAATTGGTACAAATTCAGTTTATTAAATGAAGTCACATCAAAGTACATGAAAAACTTGAGCGTTTCCGATAATTCTTTGAACTGAGAAAGTTTCGTTGAAACCTGCGACCGATCACTCACCTTTCTCGTAATAGTTCACATTGAACTTTGTTATTTTGAATTAAAATACAAAACGTTTTGATCGGAGACGTGCCCAAAATATTGTGTCACGTGCCATCAGTGACACGCGTGCCACTGGTTCGACATCCCTGCCCTAGGCGGTAGCTACGCTCCTGTATTCGAACATTTTTTCAAATTTTTGACGATTTTATGTGTGTGTGCATATATATATGCTCACACAATTTGAAGCACAGTGTATTACCAAGTCTTACATTACAATGGGGATAGATATAATATCGGCCGTTTTGGATTACTTTTCCATTTTTATTTCTTTTCAAGCAACAAACTGCTCATTTTTTGTCTTGCCAAATCCTGTTTTGTATTGACTGTTTTCAAGCATCCATATTACTGCCTTGAATAAAAAAATTCCACATTCTACACAGAGAAAATCCCGGATGAGAAGTATCTCAGTATCAGGGACAAACTACATCTCTTAAAAAATTAGCAGTAATAATCTCTCTATATGAATGAAAAATATGTGCAAATCAAAGATAGAAAGAGAAAAATATCAGTTTACGAGCAAACCGACTCTGGCAAGCTTTTGGTGGCCCGTACGGTGGACGGGCAAAAGGGGTTAGCGAACATCACTACCCACTTATAGACATTGTAGATCAGTGTTCGGCAACCTTTTAGCTGCGGAGTGGCATACCAATCTACCAATATGATTCAGCGTGTCGCACATTAGGATATCTTTAAAATAATTCGATTTCCTCGATAATGCATGCAGAGTTAGAGAATAGAAGTAAATAATATAGGGATATATTTACTGTTTTAACATATATAGGGTGTTTTTTCGAGAGAGGTATAGACCTTTAAATTGCAATAAAACAACGATGTATTATTCGATTGACATGGATTTTTTTTAATTCGAAAGATAATCTTGTGGCATTACATTTTAAATATGATTTCTGGCATAGGACTGCCACGGCTGGCTCGGATGTAGTCCAATCTGGACGTCCAATTTCCGATGACTTTTTCCAACAATTTTGTTTAGCGATGAAGCGCACTTCTGGTTGAATGGCTACGTCAACAAACAAAACTGCCGCATTTAAAGGGAAGCTAATCCACAAGTGTATGTCGAAACACCGTTATATCCAGAAAAACTGACTGTTTGGTGCGCTTTATGGGCTGGTGGAATCCTTCTCCAAAAACGATGAAGGCCACAACGTTACAGTCAATGGTGATCGGTATAGAGCCATGATTACTAACTTTTTCATTCCTGAATTGAACAATCATGATGTCTAGGATCTGTGGTTCCTACAAGACGGCGCAACATGTCACACAGCTCGTGCCACAATCAATTGATTGAAAGACACGTTTGGTGAGCGCCTAATTTCACGTTTTGGACCTGTGAATTGGCCTCCTAGATCTTGTGATTTAACACCACTAGACTATTTCCTGTGGGGCTATGTAAAGTCATTGGTGTATGCGGATAAGCCACAAACGCTTGACCATTTGGAAGACAACATTTGCCGTGTTATTGTCGATATACGGCCACAAATGTTGGAAAAAGTCATGGAAAATTGGACGTCCAGATTGGACTTTATCCGAGCCAGCCGTGGCAGTCCTATGCCAGAAATCATACTTAAAATGTAATGCCACAAGATTATCTTTCGAATAAAAAAGCATTCTTGTCAATCGAATAATACATCGTTGTTTTATTGCAATTTACAGTTCTATCCCTCTAAAAAAACACCCTTAATTAATTTTGCATCATTTAAAGATACGCCTTGACATAAAATATAACTATTTCTTCAACAACAACAACAAAAAAGGAATTAGAATTGTATATGTATTACTATAAAATACGGCGTATAACGCGCACTTTTAACACAAATAATGATGTCGAAATTTAGAGGAGTGCGTTATACGCCGGGTATTAAAAAATGATAGTTTCCAAAATAAAAAAAAAAGAGATAGGCATAAGAAAAATTAGATTTCTACATAGATCGGACTATTGTTCATTTGAAAGAAACAACATACCTAATGAAAGTAAAGGATTCTGAATCTAAAAACATACTATTTTTCAATGTTCTGGGATAAAAACTTATCAGCATTGTACACGCACATTTCTCGTTCTTTCGTAAAAATGAGTGTGCGCGTTATACGGCGAATATACATAAAATTAAAAAATGGTGCGTGGAACGTCACGCGATGGAAGTGAAACTTCTTTGGCGACGTTGGAACATTGATTATTTGCAAACTGACCGTGTATATGTCTCAATCACCTAATTTGCAGGAAAGGTATTCGTGGCGAAATGAGTCTTTCTGATACCAAATCCAAAGAAGAAAGAGAGATGGGCTGGAATTTCTGGGTATACAAAACCATTATATTTTGATAAATTAGGTATACTTTTCCTACTTAAACTTTGTCGGCAATTGTAGCATGCTTTAATGTCTTATAAATTAATTCCGGTAAAATATTTTTGTGCTCAGCAACAAGCGTTCTTAAATAATCTCTAAGCCATAATCTATCTTACATCGAACACCCGGGACCGAAAGGATTATCAAAGAATCACTTTTGAAAATCGTTGTGAGCATTTTTATGGGAATCATAGTCTTTGTAACGTAAGATAGAATTTACTGTCGATTCGCATGCATTAGTTCCAACACGTACTAGACTTGTTGAGTACTCTGTAGTTGATGACACAAGGGGGAGGGGTTCAAAAAGTCCGTATTAATCTGTGTTGTCATAAGAAGAGTCTCAATAGCATTCCCATCCCTTAAACTGGGCATTAAGAGAGTATTTTGCAGTGTTTTCTTTTTCCGTGCCCGGACTTCTCTCATGTACTCTGATGGAGATTTGGCAGTAGCACTTCATGGATTTGCACTATTTTTCTGGGGTTTTTTTTGTCACTCTTTCGACTGGATTTGCTGCTAGTTTTTCTTTCTTTCACGAAGCTCTTTTCCTCTTTGTGTATTTGATGTAGGCATTCTGTCTAGAATTAATAATAATTCAACACAATTGAAAAAAAAAATTAGCCGCCGAACACATCGCCATGTAGCCAGCAATCTAAGGAAGTATTTCAAAAAGACCCGCTTTTACTGCCAGAGCTATTTTGTCTACACCGTAATTCACACGCTGCAACTCATTCAACCGTTGGCAGATATTCCCGGGTCTGGGGGGAAAAGGACCCCCAATAGGAAGGTGGACAAGTTAACCAATCGGAGAAGTGGTCAATCCCCCAACTTTTTCACGGATATGACGCAAGTCACGTGGTGTCCCCGCTGCCTCTTTTCCTTCCGCTCGCTATCTCCTCATCATGGCAACGATTCGGAGGGATGGGAGGGGAAAGACTGCTTCTGTTCGCTTTTTCACCCTAATGCAAAACTGGGCAAATTTTTCTTTCACTCTCGAGCCCAAAGAAGTTTCGCTTCAAAAATGCAGCTTGAAAGTATGGATGCCGGATTTTACGGTAAGTATAGTCAATATAAATAGTCAATATAAAATATAAGTATTTCCCTTCATTAAAGTTAAATAAAAAAATCGTAAAAATTTTAAGGCGAGTTTAGTGCTTGCATCGCTTTATTTTCATATCGCCAAATAAAGGGGCGATGAAAGGGGGGGGGGGATTATGACTTTCAACTTGACACGATTCTGAGCATTGAGTTGTAAAACAAATTATTCGTGGACTTGAAATACTTCTCATATGGGGAAAGAATTTTTACTTAGATCTGTAGAATCGAAAGCAGAAAGCATGCAATTTTCTCTTTTCAAACAATCAAACCTCTCCTGCAATGACATCCAACAATTTACAAAATAGCTGTACATTTATCTTTAGAGTTATCTTTCAAATTTTTTCATAATTTCTTAAATGTACGAAACTCTGAAGACGTTTGTCAAGAAAGTCAATTACAAACTTATCATCTTCCAACCATTAAAAAATCGGCAAATTTGTAGAGTAGTGTAGAGTGCTACTGAAAATTGGTTGCCGACCCCTCTTGTAGATCTTTAATAATTTATTATTAGTATTATTAAAAGTATTGAAAAGAGCTTGTTGCTTCGTTCGGATTTACTATTCTTATCGAAACACTTAAGTCCTAGGGAATTTTCTAAACATCAATCATATTGATATAACGGCCTTGATAATACGAGCATCGAAACCTGAATTGGTCTCTGAAATTGAGTAATGGTTATTGCGTGCAAAAATTCCACGTTGATGATACACGTGCTGCCTCTCGCTTTGTTGAGCCTTTAATAAAAAATAATTCATTTGCTTTTAGAATGAAATAAAAGAGTACCGAATTGGCAACTTTTAATTACGCATCTAAGCATGACCTTGAACATAGATGCGAAAAAAAAATGTGAGGAGGCTCCACTAGTTTTACAGTACTGAGCATTTTATGAACCTTTTAAGGGAGTTAATGTTCAGAAGCAAATCACTAGAACAGAATTCAGCAATCTTTCGAGTTCAAAATATTTTGACGGTAAATTTTATATTAAGTATAATAAATAATTAAAAAATTTTTTGAAACAACCCATATTATATTTATTTTGAAATGCTGTAAAAGACACTATTTAATGTATCCGACTAGTTTGAAAAACAAAGGTGCTTTTTAGGTGTTTGATGTAGTTTGTGTGGGCCATTAGGAAAAAAAGAAATATAATTAGTGAAGAAGGAGGACTCTCTCTATCTATAATAAAGAGTGTTTTTTTCCAGGTATAGAAGTTTAAGTTGGCATTACTTTCCAAGATGGCAACCGATTTAACAGCTGTCAAGTGATTTATTCTCAGTTTGGTTTGGCAATTCATCAAAACGATCATCAAGCAAGGCGTAGATTCGTCGAATGGGCCCAAAACGAGATTGCCGTTGTTCCCGATTTTCATAAGCGAATTTTGTTTAGCGATGAAGCACACTTCTGGTTGAATGGCTACGTCAACAAACAAAACTGCCGCATTTGGAGTGAAGCTAATCTACAAGTGTATGTCGAAACACCGTTACATCCAGAAAAACTGACTGTTTGGTGCGCTTTATGGGCTGGTGGAATCCTTCTTCAAAAACGATGAAGGCCACAACGTTACAGTCAATGGTGATCGGTATAGAGCCATGATTACTAACTTTTTCATTCCTCAATTGAACAATCATGGTGTCCAGGAGCTGTGGTTCCAACAAGACGGCGCAACGTGTCACACAGCTCGTGCCACAATCGATTTATTGAAAGACACGTTTGGTGACCGCCTAATTTCAAGTTTTGGACCTGTGAATTGGCCTCCAAGATCTTGTGATTTAACACCGCTAGACTATTTTCTGTGGGGCTATGTAAAGTCATTGGTCTATGCGGATAAGCCACAAACGCTTGACCATTTGGAAGACAACATTCTCCGTGTTATTGCCGATATACGGCCACAAATGTTGGAAAAAGTCATCGAAATTTGGACGTCCAGATTGGACTACATCCGAGCCAGCCGTGACAGTCCTATGCCAGAAATCATATTTAAAATGTAATGCCACAAGATTATCTTTCGAATAAAAAAAATTCGTGTCAATCGAATTAATACATCGTTGTTTTATTGCAATTTAAAGTTCTATACCTCTAAAAAAAACACCCTTTACATACAACTAGAATTTTTTTAAAGTTGCTTTTATAGCATTTACTTTATTTAACGTATAAGAATATTTTTCCCATGCGTTTTTTGAACAATGAAATTTTTACAATAGTTTGTATACGAAAAAACAAAAACGTGATATCTCCAAACCAATCCAACAAAATTTAATGGAATTTATGACATATATGTATGTGTAAACCCAACAAATGTAAAAAACCGCAGGTTTTAAGACAGTTTCATTTTATCACACTTTGCAGCTGTTTTTAGGTTAGAACATACAGTAATTTTGACGAAAAATCATTAACATCGAATTTAAATGTGCTTATAAAATATTTATTTCTTAATATATTTTTTTTATCCTGCGGTTTGTAACACTTCAGATGGATCAAGAAGTAAATAAATAAAATTAAAATTGCATTATGTGCGGTTTATTTTTATTTATAGCGCTTTTTTTAACTTTGAAAATTTTTGCTAAAATATCATAAAAATAATACTTTTTTCCCCAAAAAAGGGTGATACATGTGTGGTGATGATATTTATAGAAACCAGTAATAGCTACCATGCCAAAACGATCATCACAGCTTGGAGGCAATTACTGGTTTATATAGACATCACCGCCACACTGCCAGTGATTACACGAATAGGTGAACGAACGACACCATATTAGTGGCGAGCGTGTGGGCAGTTGCGTCCTTTTGAGTTTGACGGCTTTGCGGGTTGCGTCATCGTTTGTGACGGCTTGCGGGTTGCGTCATGTGTCTGACGGCTTGATTGCATTTGCAGTGGATCGCTGGCGCCACGACTGCTGCGGTTCTCTTTGCACGGCCAGGGTCACTAATGAAGGACGATTAGAACTGGATACCTTCCCATTCGAAAGCGAGTATCTTATCCACCATGTCAAAATGATCATCATAGCATAGAGGTTATTACTGGTTTAGAAAGATATCACCGCCACACATGTTATTTATTCTATGATTATGACTTCTTAAGCCTAGTTACGTTCTTTAAAACAATTCTGAAAATAAACTTTTGAAAAATTGGTCTCGGAACCTAGTCGCATGCCTTAGCAACGCATGGAATGCATAATTTGACCAATCGAAGCACTTCAGCAGTACTTAGATTTTTACACGAAAATCTCTTTCTAGCAAACCATAATTGCTTTCTTTCAACGGAAAATTATTTTACTTTGATTTCGGAACTAATTAATGCTCATTCGAACCTTTTTCCGTGTTAGTTTGAAAGGAAGTATTTGATTTGCTGCTAATAAATGAAAACACGCCCTAGATTGAATGCAAAATTTATTATGTTTTATCATATGTTTGACATTGCTAATACTATAAATGAATAAAAATTAGCCTTATAAATTTAAATATTACTTACAACCATATTTGTATAAACCAGTGATTCCTAAAGTGGTCAATATCGACCACTAGGAGTTTATGACGACCTTCAAGAGGTTCGCGTCAGCAAAAAAATTAATTTAGGTGTCCATGAAGTGTAAAGGGGGATCTACGATAGTGGCTCTCATTAAACTAGATCGTGACTTTAATTTTAAAAGGAAATTTAATCAAGTGTAAACCAGATTTACCTATTTAACAGATTTATTTACTAAATTTAATGAGGTTAATTTGCAGTTATAAAGCGACAGCATAAATTTCATTAAAACAAGGACCTCATTTTAGCGTTTCTTATATATACCAGAATTAAACTAAAGGAGTGTAATATTGGACGTCGGGTATTTTTCCAGTTTCTCAATTGTCATAATCTGCCAAGAAAAAAAGTCTTAACCGACACACAACATTTAAATGCCCTTTTCTTAGATTTTGAAACTATTTTTGAGAATACTTTGGCTGTTGAAATACACTCAGGAACATTGAAAATAGCGACCCAAGAAGAAAGTACCGGATTGAAATGGAATTTAATACACATAATGACACAGATGAGAGATTCACTTGATCTGAAAAACAAGACAATTAAACGAATACTGGGTGTGCAATGACACAAATACTGGGCAACTTCAATAGCACGTTGGACCACTTCCAGCTGCAATACATGCCGCCACACGGTCCGGCATTGAGTTGATCAGACACCTTATGTTGTCCTGAGGCAGATAGGCCCACAAATCTTGAACAACCAATTCTAAATCCTGTATAGAGTGACACGATGTCATCTGCCGTTTTAGCTGATTCCACACGTTTTTTACAGGGGACAAATCGGGGGAGCGGGCTGGCCATGGAAGAGTCTGAAAATGATGTAGGAAGTCTTGAGCAACTCTTGCTGTATCCGGACAAGCATTATCTTGCTAGAAAATTCCCCCTTGGAGACCATTTAGGATAGGTCCTACATGGGCTCGAAGAATATAATCAACGTAACGTTGGCCCGTTAAGGTTCCACGCATCACAATTAAAGTGGATCGACTATCATAGGCTATGGCCCCCAGACCATTACACCGGCCGTGCGGGCAGTGTGACGTAGTACAGTGTGGGGGGAATGCAGGGCGCCTCCACACCCGTACACGGTTATCATCTGTCCCCAAAACAAACCGAGATTCATCACTAAACACAAACTTTTGCCAATCTGGTACATTCCACATTGATCTGGCTTGGCACCACTGTAGACGCAGTTGCCGATGTTCCGGTGTCAAAGGGAGTGCACGGAAAGGGCGCTTGGATTTAAGACTTGCTTCTGCAAGGTGTCTGGAAATTGTTTGTGGAACAATTGCTACGCCTACGTCTGCTTGCATCGTTGAACGAGTCGCTGTGGGGTCCACAAGTGCTTGCCTCACGATCCTTTGATCCTCTCTCATTGTGGTCTTCCTGGTCACTCCAGACCCGGTTTTCCGTGCGTGGGTACCTTCTCGTGTCCACTGCTCCCAACAATTTCTAACAGCACACTCCGAACGATCCACTTGACCACGGTGCGTCGACCAGCCTGCAGTTTTCATCCCGATGATCAGGCCTCTCTCAAACTCGCTTAACTGTGAGAAATGTCTTCTAGCATGTTTACCTGGTATGTTTCGCTTACCAAAGTCTTCCTACAATCGGCGGGGTAATCGTCACGTTTATGAATCATCGAATTTGCGCTGGCTTATATAGCACACTCTTCCTGATTGTAGCGCCACCTCGGCGTGTATGAGCATGTGTATTAGCACAAAACTTGGATCATTTGCATATCACATTACGCTGTACTTATTTGCAAAGTTTCGCGATTGTACTTAGCTTCCTTCTTAAATCGCTATTTTCATTGTTCCTGAGTGTACCACAGTAGGCAACGAACTCATATAGTCACATTGGAAAAAAGTGAGATTAGAAGAATTAGGCACCAAGAATAGGCACTAACGAAGACCTTAAAGTAAAGTTCAGAAACGTATGTCAGAAATTTTGGCCTTATAAAAGGATATACCTTTTATTTATCCCAAAGTATGGAATATCTTGAGGAAATTTTAATTGTACCTTCCGATTGAGAAGGAGTTTCAGCGCGTTTGCTATTTCCCAAAATAAAGAAAAAGAAAGAACAAAATTCTGGAACTACTTACCGAGAAGATATTTAGGATTAAACCTAGCAAGATTGGTGCAAAATGTTGAAAATTCGTTATTGCATCTCCAGATTCATCCCTCCCACTAAAATAATTTGTTTGTTGCTCATTTATTTTATGTAACAGTTGTTTTATGCAATAATTAAATTTTAATTTAGTTAATTATCATATTGTTTCTTAAGTTTTAAACGTTATACTTCAGTACACTCTTAGAAATTCTAATCTTAAAGGAGTAGCTCTACATTTGCTGTCAAAAACACATTTAAGTTGATGAATTTGCAAACATTTATTATTAGGTAAGTAGGAGTCTACTCCAAACGGAAAAACCTGGCAAGGAGTCTACGATGCAAAAAAGTTTGGGAACCTCTGGTATAAACACACAGTTCAGTTATCTTCTGCAATGTTTAATTTTTATTACTTTCTGCATAGGATCATTTTAGTTGATTTATGATGCATTAATTTTTTAATCGACTGTGAATTATAGCTAATTTTATTCTGAATATCGTCGCTCAAGGGCTACGCGTTGGGTTATTATTTTGAACTCATAATTTTGAGTAAAGGAATTTGAGAATGGTTTAAAATTATGAGATCTTCCGCAGAAAGCACTTTCGCGCTGATGTAGAGCTACAGTATCATTCTATACATAGGGAAAATGCGACCACTATGGTGATCCCGAAGTCTCCGGATCTCTTGGATATACAGACTTGAAATATGGAAAATATTTGTATTTTTTTTTTTTTTTTTTTTTTTGAGTATAGATCTGCTAAGAACGGGTTGGTGAAAATAGCCTTCTAAGGAATTTTGCGGGGGCGTTATAGAAAAAGATTCCAATTTTTGAACTATTAAGCACTCAGACTTGAAACTTGGCTAGCATGTTTCTTTTTCAGATTAGAGATTCATCAAGAGCGGCTTTTGTGGAAATCGATTCAAAAGAAGGGGTGCGTTTTGAGGGCATAATACATAAATTGGCTTATGTTTTAGAACTTCAAGTCTTGTCCTATTTAAATCAAAATAGATGGATATAAATATATTTACGAATGCAATCTAAAACTTAATGCTAGGACTTAGATATCAATAACTAAAAACAATATATGATACTGCAACATCAAGAAATACCGAGAGAAGCGGGTGGGTAACAGCTACTATATTTTGAGTGAGGATACAGATTAGAGTGGGGGTTAATTAAGTAATATACTTAAGGAAGAAACAATGACTTGATGATATAATCTTCAGAATGATAAAAATATTCTTTGTTTTGTTGCCGTTGTTGAGAAAATTTGACCCACATGTAGTTTAACTCATCCTCTTCGTAAAAGGATATACCACCTTTTCACAAAAACAGATTTTTCTCATTTTCTATACTGATTTTGTTTTATTCAATTTACTTAGTGGGGAAAAAAGTTAACGCACTCGGACATTTCAGAATTAACAACAAAAGGGAAGCACGCAACCACAAACAGGTACAAGAAACGATGTTTTTCTGCAACTTCTTCACAAATCAGCAAAAAGAATAACCACAAAAATCGAACGCAAAATCCCTGTTTTCGCATAGGTCAGTGTGGGTAGCAGTTAACAGGTTTCGTTGAGCTTTGTTTTTCCCTTCATCAGAAAATGAAAGGAGAAAAAAAAACTCCTCTCTCTCTCTAAATAAAGTAGGTTGGCTAGTTTTGATTTCATTTGCTGGCAGGTTCGTTGACACAAGACCCATTTTAACCAATAATCGATGTAATAAGGATGGAACAAAACGTAAAAAGGCGCGAGCGAGCGGTGAAATTTCTAGAGAATTCTTTTTTTTTGTAGCCCAGTAAAATATGTATAACTTAATAATGTTTGATGGTAATTGGTGTTTATTGAATTAATAAGGAAATGTAGTTCTGCTATCAAATTCTTTTTCAATTCATGATATATTTATCGAAGGTATAAGAATGAAAGATGGATATGAGAGAAAACTTCTTTGAATTTTCGTAAAGGAAAGCCGCGATTCCTTAAAAGTCGATAAATAGAGAAATCTTTTGGTCTTTTCTTTCTTATTTTTTTAAACAACGATTGTTATATAGGAGCATAAAAAAATAGAACTAGCTTAATAAATCGGTGGATATTAATAAAAGCATAATAACATTACTTAAATCAGTGATATTTTAAAGCAGTTCGATTTGACAGTTACAGGAAAGAATCATTGAACTTTTTCTCAAGGGAATAACTAACAGCTAAAAATATAAAATTCAGTAGCTGATGTTGCAATAAAATACAAAAATTATGAATAAAATTTTTTTTTTTTTGAATTTTTAGAAGCTTAGAAATAATAATAGTGGTTTTTCTTTTCTCATTTCTCATTGTTGTAAGATGATAAGAATTAAATGGTTCATAATTCAAGAAATTATCTTTTTTTGCAAAAGATGGTCTTAAATTTCTATAATAGACGAAGCTGTGATAAAGCTAATAAACTGAAAATTTATGTACCGTAAAATCCGGCATATAATGCGTACCTATACTTTTTAGCTGCATTTTTTAGTTTTTACATACAGTCGCCGTATAATGCGCATCTTTTTTTACGAAGATACCTGAAATGTACATGCGCAATGCTCTTATATTTTCAAGTAATTTATTCGATGTATTATACCAGGCTTTCGAAAAAATAGCATTTTTCTAGAATTACAACCCTTTTAGGACATTAGCGGGGGTGTATCAATGGTACGGGGCCTAAGCTACAGGGGCCCAGCATGTGTAACTACAGTCCCACTAACAGGGCACACATATTTAAAAAAAGGGCCCCGAAGTAATTTTGATACGGGGTCCCTTCAGAGCTAGCTACGCCAGTGGACATTAGATATGTCATTTCTTTTAAATAAACAGTATTTCAATATATGTAAAGGGTGTTTTTTTAGAGGTATAGAACTTTAAATTGCAATAAAACAACGATGTATTATTCGATTGACATGAATTTTTTTTCATTCGAAAGATAATCTTGTGGCATTACATTTTAAATATGATTTCTGGCATAGGACTGCCATGGCTGGCTCGGATGTAGTCCAATCTGGACGTCCGATTTTCGATGACTTTTTCCAACATTTGTGGCCGTATATCGGCAATAACACAGCGAATGTTGTCTTCCAAATGGTCAAGCGTTTGTGGCTCATCCGCATAGACCAATGACTTTACATAGCCCCACAGAAAATAGTCTAGCGGTGTTAAATCACAATATCTAGGAGGCCAATTCACAGGTCCAAAACGTGAAATTAGGCGGTCACCAAACGTGTCTTTCAATAAATCGATTGTGGCACGAGCTGTGTGACATGTTGCGCCGTCTTGTTGGAACCACAGCTCCTGGACATCATGATTGTTCAATTCAGGAATGAAAAGTTAGTAATCATGGCTCTATACCGATCACCATTCACTGTAACGTTGTGGCCTTCATCGTTTTTGAAAAAGTACGGACCAATAATTCCACCAGCCCATAAAGCGCACCAAACAGTCAGTTTTTCTGGATGTAACGGTGTTTCGACATACACTTGTGGATTAGCTTCACTCCAAATGCGGTAGTTTTGTTTGTTGACGTAGCCATTCAACCAGAAGTGCGCTTCATCGCTAAACAAAATTCGCTTATGAAAATCGGGAACAACGGCAATCTCGTTTTGGGCCCATTCGACGAATCTACGCCTTGCTTGATGATCGTTTTGATGAATTGCCAAACCAAACTGAGAATAAATCACTTGCCAGCTGTTAAATCGATCGCCATCTTGGAAAGTAATGCCAACTTAAACTTCTATACCTGAAAAAAAAAACACTCTTTAGAAGCCTAATTGTTTTCTATGCTCATCCCTCTTTTTATTTTTAAAGCTCTCATTTTTATACCCGGCGCACTGATACACGCACCGATACATTTCGATCATTTTTTGTTAAAAGTGCGCGTTATACGCTGGATTTTACGGTATTTTTACTGAACAGAGGAGTTTATATACATATAAATTTACTTATAGCATAGAATTCCACTTAAACCATATAGTAAATACTATGGTTATTACTATTAAAAGCTTTATTAGTACAGATAATTTACGAGAGGCGAAAAATCTTTTTTTGTTTCCCGATTTAATATAATTTAATACACGTTTATACATCGAGTTTAAAATCTTTTTATTTAAAATTTTAATTTTTATCACATTTTATGAATGACAAGCATGTAAAATTTTAGCAGTTCTAAGATTTTGAAAAATAATTTTACTTTAAAAATAGTCCTGCCCCTAACTTTAAGGAACGATATCCAACCATAATACAATAAATATTTTTTGTTCGAAAAAACTGTTTACTTTTTAAATCTCTGACTTTCATCTTGTGTGAGTCATCTATTGAAAACCCCGGGATTGCGCGAGGGTTAGTAAAAATATTTTTCTCCGTAATTAATATGTAAATCACAATATTCTAAGTTAATTATTAATCTCCTTTAAGAAATATTTGGCTTTAGTTAAAGCAAATAATTTGTCCGAAAACAAATTTGCTCGAGTTCTGTTAAAAGAAATAATGTTTTTTCTTCATGTTTCGAATTTCGGTACTTAGGTATTAGACAGCCGGTCAGTTTCGTCAAATCTTAATACGTCGCCAAATGTCGTGATAGGTAGCAACTAGTGGAAAACAGTTCCTGCGGTTACACCATTTATACACATGTTATTTTACTTTATCTACCAAATGTTCTATAATTCATCTTCTAAATTAATTAAAAGAATTTTTAGCTGCATAAAATAAAGTAAAAAATTAAATGTTTATTCCGATTTAGGATACAGTACATCATTCAAATGAAGACTCTCAAATAAATTTGCAAAACTATAACAAAAGGTTGAATGAGATCAATTCATGAAGTCACATGATAAAAACAAACACGTGTTTCCCATTGAATTCTAAACAAACATTAAACTAATCGTACTTGCTATTCTATTTGTGTACAACTCAGATAAAATTTCAAATTTCATACTTGGGTAAAGATGTTTAAATGTTAGGGGAAAAATTCTTCAAAAAGATTTTTAATTTAAAAAAAAAAAAAATCATATTTTATGTTTATACTTTTAAATAAAATGCATTTTGTATGCATATGTACTTTTAAAGAGAAAGTTTCTGCAAAGAGCAAAACTTGGCAACACCCGAACGCGTGAACTGATTAGCTGGAAACACTAGATAGTTTTTATCGTGTGACGATGATGTCGCATGAGTTTTTGAATTGATTGGCTAGAATCCCGTGGCTTTCACTATCAAGTGACTATGACGTCACATGAATTGAGCCCATTCCATTTCATGTTTCAATGCAATATTTACACTGACGACAGACCAGAATGCAGTTTCATATAATGACAGCATCCAATCCACGTGAAACTCTAACCATGCGCATACGCGATGGGACATGCAAATCAGTGGCGTAACGTGCACACCCGCGTTGCGGAGGGGGCAGGATTGTAAGGGGCCCAAAGCCTACGCTGAGTTCTGGTTGTGCAATCCTTTGTAAGATGCAGCTTGGGGCCTCAAACCTGACTTTTCAGGGGCCCCCAATATTCACCGCTACGCCACTGATGTAAATAATTAATATTTTTGTCCAAATGCACGCTATGAGTGCCTGTAACATCACCAACAAGGGCTACATATATGGGGAATACAATGCCTTTTCGAAGTACTGAAATTGCTTTTTCAAGTAATGGGCTCGATTCCTGTGACGTCATAGTCACATGATAGTGAAAGCCACGAGATTCTAGCCAATCAATTCAAAAACTGATGCGATGTCATAGACACACGATAAAAACTATCTAGTGTTTCAAGCTTATCAGTTCACGCGCTCCGGTGTTGCCAAGTTTTGCTCTTTGCAGAAACTTTCTTTTAAAGATTATATATATGTATACAAAATGCATTTTATTTAAAAGTATAAACATAAAATATGATTTTTTTAATTAAAAAAAATCTTTTTGAAGACATTTTTTTCCTTAACAATTAAACATCTTTACCCAAATGCAAAATTTGAAATTTTATCTTAATTTTACAAATAGAACAAGTATAATTAGTTTAATGTTTGTTTTGAATTCAATGGAAATCACGTGTTTGTTTTTATCGTATGACTTCATGAATTAAGCCCATTGTTTTGCGTGAAAAAGTTTCAGTATGCGTCGAAGTAGAATATGAGCCTCATTCGAGCTCACTTTTTAGTTTGATCGGGGGAAAAATGCTGTTTGTAGTAAAAATGAATGATCTTTTCAGAAATGGGGATCGTGTTACATGCAACCAAGTAATAATGATGCAGTTTTGTATAGTCGATATACGCTTAATAGAACAACTGATTGACGGAACCTTTTCGAGAACCTCGTCACACCGCGACACATGATGGCAGGCAAATTGTGCGCATAGATCAGTTGCTCTGCCACATCAGGAACCGTATCATGACAAATACTGTATGCTGCACAACTATCTGTTCTTGTCCATATCATTCAACTCATTTGCGACTGCGGTAACCGGGTTGGGGGGTATAATCACGAACTCGAGGTGGTGAGTTGGGAGTTGTAGTCTTGGTGACATTTAAGACCCAACGTGTAGAAAGGGTCAGGTGTTGATCTTGTTTTTAGACCGAGTTTCAAAATTACGAGGTATGTCACAAATAGTTGCGTTAGAGTGTGACGTTAGTACAAAATCAAATCAATCAACCATTACACGCAATTATACATGATCAACTTTGGCAGAGTTTGGAGGCAACATGGGTGGTTTTCATACTGCAACAAGACATCCAAAAGTTTTTCCGTTCAATGCTGAAACATGTAGCAGCAGTTATTGCCGGCCTAGTGACAGCACTCAATACTGATTTCATTGTTTTTGTAATCTCGCATAAGGTTGTATTTTCAATTATCTCAGCTTTGTAAATACTATGTGTTAATGCTCTAATACAGGAGTGGGCAGACATTTCCTGGATGCGGGCTACTCCAAACTTTTTCAAGGAGTTACTGTCACCCAGTGTCAGTGGTGCAAACAAGGAGAGAGGGGGGCATGGGTCCGGATCTTCCCTTGATTTTAGTCCCATTTATATAGTACATAAATCTTAATTATTTTTTTATTAATTAATGCTAATTATTTATTCAGTAATTTATTTGTTACTGTTTTTTGTTCCCGATAGTCTACAAAATCAAAAAATATGTTTGGCTGCTTATTGGGATATGATACCACCCTTGAAAAATTCTTGTGTGCGATAATGTCAAAGTGTCGTAGGTGTGGTGAGGTAGAAAAAGGTCTACAAATATTTATTTTATAACTTAATATAATAAATACGAAATATATCCTTACCTACAGAAATAAAAAAAAAACACTTTTAAAACCGCCTTTAAAGCAAAACGCCAAAATACAAACAAAATAATAATACCAAATGATGAGTTTGTTATGAAACAATTCAAAATACATAATAAATAGCATATGTATCTGAACTTAGTTTTCCTTGTTATAGTCAGTAGAAGACTTAGTCTGCATTCTTCAACCAATCTTGAATATTTCCGTTTACAATACCTGCTAAAATATTTAGGCGGTCACCCAAAATGTCTTTGTGGTCCACCGGTTGATCGCGATCGACGTAATGCCCACCCCGACTCTAGTAAATAAGTAGTGATATTTCTTGTACTTCCTTATGTTGTATTTTGGAAGGCCAGATGTACATGCTCAAAGAAATGCCATTTAAAAAAATCCTAAGATTTAACTAAAAATGAAAGAAAGTCCTCTA
This sequence comes from Trichonephila clavipes, assembly GCA_019973935.1. NCBI lineage: Eukaryota > Metazoa > Arthropoda > Arachnida > Araneae > Nephilidae > Trichonephila > Trichonephila clavipes. The sequence continues at coordinate 103,710 of BMAU01020187.1, forward strand.
AATCAGTGCTTCCCGGCCTTTTCATACTCGTGGACTGGTCCACTGTTGATAATTTTACAACATTCCGTTGAGGAAGGGGAGACGTTAACTGCTTATATTTTAGATTGTTTTGATTTAATAATTTTAATTTCATTTCATTTAAACAGGCCTTCGAAGTAAAATACAGTTGTACCAAAAAGGGTTTTAAAGTTATTTAAGGTTCTAAAAAATAGAACACCACAGGAAAATAAAATGGAAATAAATAATTTAATATTCTTTGGGCGGCCCGATATCATTTGATCTACGAACCGGTGCTGGTCCGTGAGTGAGTGAGTGAATATTAACGTCGCACTGTTCACCACGTAATTTTGAACCATGGTCAAGTGGCGTAGACGACACCTGAGCTGGCACCTCCCTCTCCTAACTACCACACGTTCGAGCTCTCGACAGATTTAACGCGCGTGCATCGCTCCCCTTACTTACTCCAGATAATCGAGCTCATCTAAAGGTTTTAGAGTTGCATCCGTTCCCTACACGGGGGGTCCTTAGTTGTACTGGGTTCGAACTCGAGACAAGGCCAGCCACGATCCGATGCCTTGACCACTCGGCTACCGCGGCCACAGGTACTGGTCCGGGGGTTGGGGACCACTACTCTAAATAATCGAAAAACTTCTTAAAAATATTTTTAAAAAATCAAACTTGCAATGAATTAAGAAGTTTTTTTAATTGGGGGTGATTGTGATCACACAAAATTTCTCCAATATGTAATAAATCGTTTTTCTCAAAAAAAAAATCAGATTAATTTCTACAAGATCAGATAATGAGACTCATACAAGTGTTTTTTTTTTGCTCAAAATTCAATTTCTACATCATTGAATAAAAATTTTGGTACACATCCATCATTAACTGGCATTATGCGTTGGCTCTCTCTCTCTCTCTCTCTTTCTCTCTCTATATATATATGACATATTTCCTTATTTTAAGCTCTGTATTGTTCAATTCTAACGAGCCATTGCAAAATTTTCTCTTCCATCATTTTACTTACGAACCAATCCACTTAACATGTAGAATAAGGGTGTCAAACTCAAAGGCTAACTTGGGCTAAACAAAGTTTAACTTTAGATAGGCCGCAAAAAAATCAATATTCATGGAAAAATAAGTTTATTTCGAATAACACACTATACTAAACACATAAAAAAACAAGAAAAATTTAATGTTTACTTCCTGACTCTTGACTTCTCTTCTCTGCTACTGCCTTTCCTGTTTCCGGAAAATTTTTTATATTTTATTATACAGGGCTATCATAAATGAATGACCCGATTACAAAATTTAATAATTTCTAGATGAACAGAAAAGGATTCTTAATATGTCAATGTAAAGATAAAATATGAAATTCTGAGTTTGTAACATTGTTTTTGTCAAATAGGTGGCAGCTATGTTGTAATTGTGAACAGAAGTGAAAATGATGTCGCAGCTGGGGATGGCAATTTGTGTGCTCTCGTTTGCAAAAAGTCTGTCAGTAATCACGGTTCAGCGTGAATTTTGGAGAACGTACCACAGAAATACACCGACACCTAAGAGTATAAGAAGATGGTATAAACAGTCCAGGAAATTGGATACCCGTGTAAAGGCAAAAGTCCAGGGCGTCACATTGAACATTTGTGAAAACAAATTTTGCTTTATGTCAAGAAACGTTACTAACGAAAAAAATTTAATGTTTTATCGTTATAATGACAGCTTAATTATCATTTTCTGTTTATTCATCTGGGAATTATTACGTTTTGTAATCGGGTCATTCATTTCTGATAACCCTGTATATTACTGTGTCCCGATATACTGACCAGGCCGCAAAAATAGTTGCTTTCGCCGCGAGTTCGACACTCCTGATGTAGAAAACCAATATGAAATCAGACTTAACGTTACTTACAGCAATCGACTAAATTTTAATCAATCTGTACAAAAGTTATTTTGTTGCCAGTTCCAAACAAAATAATTAACTATTTCTATTTTACCTGTTTAAATTTCTCCATCGGATAGGGAAGATGCGCTTAAAATTCCCTTTCGTGGGGATTATCAAGAATCTGTGGTACGAACTGCTATAGGCTCTTGAAAGCTCTTTAAGACTGTCGTTCGAACTTGCAGTGTGGCCACGGTAGCCGAGTGGTATAGGTATCGGATCGTGGCTGGCCTTGTCACGAGTTCGAGCCCAGTACCACTAAAGACCCGCCGTGTAGGGCAGCGATGCACGCTAAATCTGTCGAGAGCTGAAACGTCCTCCCCTTGGCGTGGTGTGGTAGTTAGGAGAGGAGTGCCAGCTCAGGTGTCGTTCACGTCACTTGACCATGGTTCAAAATTGCGTGGTCCCTCACCAAAAGCCCTCGTGTACCTGAACAGTGCGACGTTAACATTCAATCAATCAATCAACCGAACTTGCAGTACTCTGATTGCAGAGAGAACGTTCTTAAATGTTTGTAAAAAAAAGTTCAGTAATCCTTTCAAATAGAATTAAGAAACAGCTACACAATAAAACGTTCTTGATTATATTTATAAGGAATGGTTATAGTTTTTTGATTTAACTCTAGTGACTCTAGAAATTATGTTCGACTCTAATACGTTGTTTGTTTTTAGAAAATACCTTGATGTGAGCGGTAATAAAGTATGTTAGCAGCTTAGGCATCATCTCCTCGTCACTTGACATTGGCTAAAAATCACGAATTTTGTCGCTTATAACTCTAATACAGCTTGAGAGTGAAAGTTGATTTAAACTAATTAATCCATATGTTAAAATTTTCTTACAAGGAAACAAAGCGTTGTGTGTGAAGTAAACCTTTTTTTTATCTTAATTACTAAGAATTGAAATAACACTTTTCTGTTTTAAGTTACATTGGAATACAACGCTTTTTATTGTTCTATAACATAATTCTATCATTGTGTGTAATGAACTATGCAATTAAAATTAAATCCAAATTATTTAGTGAAATTAAGGCCTTGATTTTTAAGTAAAAGTAGTGTAAGTATAACAATTTAATTAGAAATCATGTAACCTTATGAAACTGTATTTACTTACTTTCACAACGTGTTTATTTTTGTTGTTCTACTTACTCCCCTTCATTATCATCCATAAAGTGATTTTTCGAAAGGCTTTAATAACAATAATGAATAAACCGGAAATTCTCATAGAATTCTAAACGAAATAATTATTTATCTATCGATAATTGCATTTCACAATGCAAAATCATAGACAGAACACTTATAAAAATTTCACAATGAGAAATAGCTCAACAATTATTTTTACCTATATATTCCTTATGTAATAACATGTAATTGCTTAGTTTTAAACAATCAAGTAACATTTGTATAAAAACCAGTTTTTTTAATTTATCAGTGAAAGTAAATATTTCGTTTGGTGCTATAGTTTTATTCTTTAAAAAAATGTATTAGTCTATTTTTAGTCTATTTAAAAGAAATAAAACAAATATTAATTTTGATTACAACTAATAAGATATGGTTCAGTTTCAAGCAATGTTGAATTGCTTTTTTTATATGAAAGTATAATTAAATTAATTTCAAGCAAATAATTTTAAAAATATAATATATTACATCATGTTCTAATTTTAACATTAATCTTGGAATTTTATCACACTTAAGAGAAAGCAAACAATTTTATTTTTCTACATGAAATAATAATTTTCGAAAACTGCAGACGATTTTTTCTAGCCGGTATAATTGCCAACAATCTTTAAAATAGTTATCTACAATAATTGTATATGAATTTCCTTATATATATTAGATAATTGTTAATTATAACGGTAAATAATTTTTCTTATGAATATAGAAATTGCGTTCTGATAAATAACAAACAATTCCAGATAATTTTAATAAGTAAAATTTAACGATTCATAAAAAAGTGAAGGAAAAATTTCTAAGTGTAATTTTAATAATTATCGCAAAATTTTTTGTAGTTTATTTCTTCTGTTAGATTAACACCTTACGTACAATATTTTCACCAGTGCAGTAATTATTCTTTGAATAAAATAGTATTTAGCTTTATGTAAAAAAATTATCATGAAATTAATTTGAATTAAATATACATATATTTCCAATTTTAACTGCGGGAAGAATGCGAAAAAACGTTGATGTAAGCAAAATAATTTTTAAACATTAACGTAAAAACTATCTTCAGTGTATTTCTAAACTGAGAAAAGAGAGAGAGAGAGAGAAATTCTTGATAAAAATAAAGTGCAGTTTTTTTTCAGATAAATATATTTATGTTTTAATTTAAGCTCCTAGAAGTAGTTAAATTTATTTAATATTCAGTTATTTAGTTAGAAAAAATTATTTTTCAATGCAAATGATATTGTGCTTTTTAGATTAAAAATTATACGAATTGTATAACAGAGATCATTACTTCGTCTAAAAATAGTATAACATCTGACATTGTAAACACGTTTTAAAGACGAGACATTCAATTGATGGCCTTGTTAATCAAAATATTCTATTTATAGCTAGAAAAAGACTCACCAACACATTTAAATCTTGGTACGCTATATTTTGTAGGTAAAATTATCGGTTAATGAATGTGTGTAAGTTCAGGGGTTGGAGTCTCTTTCCGACCAAAGATCCAAGCTGAATGAATGCTGCTACATATTTAGTTAGTGATGAGTTAAAATAAACAATGAAGAATTCAATAATCCCTTGTGGAATTCTATTAAAACAAAACGTGCTCATTGTCAATTGATAGCGCAGTTAAATCATGATAGTAAATAAATTGTACATGTATAAAAAGCGTTGTTTGAAGTTTGAAAGTTTACATTTGAATATGCAGCTCAAAAACTAAAAAAATTGCTTGAAAATCCTTAAAATTTTACACATCTAATAATTCTTTGTAAGAAAATGTACAAGAAAAAACTTTAATAATTAGGTTAGTCTTTTAGAGTAAAAATTCTTAATTGTTCTCTTTAATATTACTTTTGGTTATTATCGATTTTTTTTTATGTAGGGTTACGATTTAAAACGTTAACATACCCACAGTAATTTTCTTAAAAAAAGTTACTTTCGAATTTTTTCTTCCTGTGTTATTCTGTGCTAAAAAGTTTCATCTACGATAAAAAATTCAAAATCCAACAAGACGATTCTAATTAATTAAGGAGCAATTAAATGAAATTTAAAAGTATATACTATTTTAACTGTTTTGTTTCACCGTTGTATTAATGATTAATCATGAGCTCTTTGATATATTTCCTTTTTTAACACGCTTTTATAAGTTTCACTTGTATGTAACAGAATCTTTGGACTCGATTTTTAGCCAATTTAAAAGGTCGGATTATTTCGAAATTTTGCACACTTGTCAAGGACCGATGACAATACAATAATTTCATAATTTTGTTCCATTGTCCTGATCATGATATTTCAAGATTTGGCGACTAATTCATTATATCGTTTCCAGATTTGGCGACTAATTGCATATACCATTTCCAGATTTGGCGACTAATTCCATACCCCATTTCCAAATTGGCGACTAATTCCAGATATGGCAACTAAAAGATCCTACTTCTTAAAAAGGTGCAACCTATAAATGAAAAAGCTCGTTATTAATACAAATAAGACAAACAAAAAAAGTGTTCTTTATGGGAGAAAGGAGAGGGTGGGTGAGTTAGCCATAATATAAGTCTAGTTTTTCTGAAAATGGAAAAAAAAAAAAAGATTCGTGCATGTGAAAAAAAAATTATGTTCTAACTGCTAAATATTTTTAATTTTTATAAAGCAATACATTTAGAAGTGATGATAACGAATTAACATTATAGCAATACGTTTAAAAGGGGATAATATGATTGACATTTAATATTTCCTCTTACACACTTTTATTAGTTAAACCCGTATCTATAGAGACACAATCTTTGAAATACAACAATCTGTGACTCATCCGAGGCCCTGTAAACAGAGAGAAGGAATACCCTTCAGACCCATTAATTAATATCCATTGAAGAGCAAGACTAATTCCAGCAGCCGCATAATTCCGGCTCCAAACATCAAACTCAAGGATATACTCAACAAACAATAAGTGATAGTTTTAAAAACTAAAAAAACAGGCTTTTATTGTAGATCGAACTAAAAAATGAAAAATAAATTATAGTTAAGAAAAACGCTTTTATAGTGTGTGTGAATCGAAGTAAAAAATAAAAAATAATTCTTATTATAAGAATAAAATGATTAACGAGGGAATTAATGTCATTGTGGTAAAAGCGTGGGGTGCCTTGTACTACATTTCGCATTTCGGAACAGAACTAGTAAGAAATTATAACAGAAAAAAGTTGTCGCAAGTAGTCGGATGGATACCTTAAGAATTATTTTTTTATTTTTTAGTTCAATTGACTATAAAAGCATGTTTTTTAGTTTTTTTTAAAAACTATAATTCATTGATCTATATGTGTAGATTTCTCGAAAAAAATTCGTGATAAAATTATTCGCTTCTTTGTAATGTTTAAGGTATTCGACTATGTTCGGAAACGTGATTTTGCAAAAGCGTGCAAACGAATACTTTTTTTTAACTATTAAAGTCACTTTGATTAGAATACACGTATAAAATTGTTTTAAGAATATTATAACAATAAAAAATTATTCAAATGCAATATTTTGGCAAAAAATAAACTAAGAATGACCTTCTTTTCAAAACATTCTTTTTTATATGAAAAATGCTTCTATAATAGAGATATTTTGCTTATATATAGTTAAGTATTCTCTACAGAGCCTGAACTACAACATTTGAAAAATTCACATTGTTTCCAGAGTTACTACCAATTGAAATCATTATCAGCGTTTTTCTGTTAAAATTTCTTCACTCTGATGTATTAAAAATATGGATAAACTCATTTATAAACTATATATTTCAGAAATCCTAATTCAGGCTATGTACAGAGGTTTTAGCTATATATAGGCAAAATATTATTATTACAGAAGCATTTTCCATGAAAGAAGATTTGGAAAATAAATAATTCTATGTTCATTTTTTTCCAAAATACTGCATTTAAATAATTTTTAATTGTAATAATATTCTCAGTACAATTTTATACTTGTATTGTAATCCAAGTGACCCTAAATATTAAAAAAATATTCGTCTGTACGCATTTAAAAAATCACGGTTCCGAACGTAGTCGGATACCTTAAGAGCTCACAGGACTCTTAACAGATATCCTTCTTCAAACCAATGTAACTTAGCAATAAAACGAAACAATAATTTGAAATTTTTACCATAGGATAATCATATATGTATACATTATTTATCAAAATTTTAGAGAATTTGAGAAGAAATTTAAACAGTTATAAAGAAATAAAAATTGGACAATTTTTCAAAAATATGAAAATTAGTATTTTACACCGCTTAGGATTCTGAAGTACAAAATTGACCAGCATTTACAAAATTAGTTTTACTTGGTATAAAAATGTTCACTTTTGAAGTTATACACACTTTTAAGAAATTTAGAGAAAAAAATATTTTAAATACAATTATAACGAAAATTTTTAAATTTTTAGAAAAAAATTAAAATGCAAAAAGGAAGATTCTATTAAATTTTTTTTTTTGAAAATTGATGTATAAGTTATGGAAAGCCTTATTTTGAACGCGTGAATAAAATTTGAAATTGATACCATAAATAGTTTCTGAGAAATCCTGCGGGGAAGCTAAAATTTTTTGTTTTGCGAAAAATGAAGTTAAAGATAAGAAAGAACAAGGGTTTTCACTTAAGTTTCACTACCTATTTCTCAATAACTTCAGAAGTTTTCATAGTATCAAAACAATTTTGGTACCAAAATGCTCAGAAATATTAAAGCTGTAACATATATTTTTTTTCAAAAAATTGAAAAATTTACAATTTAAGAGTTCTATGAGCCCTTAAAACCATTTGGGTAAGAAAAAATGAATATGACGTGTGGTGCCAGAATATCGCATAATTAAAGTCTGTTATAAGTAATAATTCCTATATTTACTCACTATGAAAGTTTCGATAATTTTGAAGCTGTTTTTATAGTCGAAAAGAGTTACAATTAACTTCAATTTCCATTTATACACTTACATCTCTGGATTTATTTTGAATATTTGAAGATTTTTTATGCAAGCATACGCCATGAATTTATTCGTCAATTTTCATATTGTACTACTCTCAAGACTTCCTGAAAATGAATTACGTATATCTCAAAGTTTAGTTTACTAATACTTCAAAACCACTGCTATGGAGTTAGTTTAAGGTATCCGGCTACGTTCGGAACCGTGATTTTAAAAAAGCGCATAAATGGATAATGTTCATGATATTTAGTGTCACTTACATTAGAATACATGTATAAAATTGTTTCACGGATATTTTGAAAAAAAAATTATTTAAAAACAATATTTCGGCTAAATATTAACTTAGAATAACCTTTTTTCAAAATCTTCTCCTTTTGTAAAAAATGCTTCTATCATAATAACATTTTGCCTGTATAACATTTTGCCTCAGATCTCTATATAGAGGCTCAACTATGAGTTTTGAAAAATTCACATTATTTTCAGAGTTACAACCCATTGAAATAATCATCGGCGTTTTTTTCTTAAAATTTCTCCCCTCTGTTGTCGTAAAACATGGATAAACCCACTTTTAAGTCATATATTTCAAAAATTCTAGTTGAGCCTCTGTACAGAGATCTGAGTTATATACAGGCAAAATATTATTATAATAGAAGCATTTTTCACAAAAGGAGAATATTTTGAAAATGGGTCCTCCTATGTTCATTTTTTGTCAAAATATTGTACTTAAATAATTTTTTATTGTAATACTGTTCTTAAAACAATTTTATATACATTTTCAAATATAAGTGACACTAAATATCATAAATATTATCCACTTATACGCTTTTGCAAAATCATGGTACCGAACGTAGTCGGATACTTTAAACATCTGAACAAATTACATCAAAAAACTCTAGTTTCTGGATCTATGTTGCTTACGATCTTTTTAAAGGTATTATTGAACTGTTAACAAGTTTGTAAGTTTTGGCTAAGAGAATGTACACGGTTTAATACTCAAAAGATTACAAAAATAATTAGCAATTTATAATAAGATAGAGTATTCTAAAACACACACATTTTTGCCATGTGAGAACAAAAATCATCATGTCATTAAATAACATTACTAGAGCATTACCGCACGTTTCCATAATGACTTTTAAAAAATATTTCAATTTTATGTCTTTTAATAAAATGTTACACACATCACACCTTTCTGTATCTTAAGATGTATGTAAAATAAAAAAAATAGTAATATATATATATATTGATGGGGGGCCGCCTTTCCATAAGGATTACAACAGTAATTTGTATATCGGCCCTGTTGTTGTTTACAAGCAGAGGAATTTCTGGGAGTGCCTCTCACCCCACCGAAAAAGGGTGACGCAGTTCCCACGCCTGGAAGAAGGCAATGTACCCATAAATTCATCATGATATGGGATGTTTTTTGGGAATTTCCCGCGTTTTTGGGGAGTCATGGACCCCGGGAAGATATCCCTCCGCTGACTTCAGACCAATCAGAAAAGCTGATTGTGTTTCGAAAAAGAATCCTCTCCAGAATACATAGGTAAACCGCCGCGAAATATAAGCGCTTGCACGACGAATTTAGTCACTCTCTGACACAAATTTTATCACCGATTTTGGTCTGACGACCCTTTGACAAATTGCCGAGGTTGGAGACTCCCGAGATGGCACACCATGTTCTCTCTCTCTCTCAGATCCTAATCCAGTTAAGTGATAATGTATATCTTTAGTAATTAACGTAATTTAAATGTTTTGTAAATAAATTAAGTGTAATTTAAAGAAGGCTTTTTAATTTAGTGTCCGTTTTATTTGTCTTTAATGATTAATGTCTAAATTTAAGCTATAGTGTGACGCCAAGAGTTAATTTAGAACCTGGGTACTAAAGAACGGATAATAAGAATAAATTAAATTAACTTAAGTTAACCGGGCGTTGCATTATAATGGTGCCAGTTGACCAGAATCTTAAAATTTTTTGGTCGTTAGAAAAATTTTTTTTACATCCTTTGAGTTAGAATTTTTTTTTTACAATTTTTTTTTTGTAAATGTTTCTTGATGGATCATCAGGACAAAATTTCATCTCGTGTGCTACTGTGTATTTTATGTATTGCTTGAATTTGATACTGTGAATTTTTTTTCTTGCAGTTTTGTCAGAGAGTCCGGGGTGCAACGATGACGCAGGTACTTGTGCTCTTTAATTTTTTTTTCTCTTTCAATATTGATGTGAATTTTTTTTTCTCTATGCATGTATTTACGCGAGAGCCGATTAGTTAAAAGTTTCATTTAAATTTAAGAGTTCATGAATTTCTGTTGAACAATTGAGGAAAAGATTTAACACGCATGTCAATCGGATGATTCCATTTATTAAGAGATTTTCATATTTGCATTTGAAAAATTTGGATGATTTACAACCAGACGAGACGGAGGTTAAGGGTATTGTTCCAAGTTCACGGTATAATTTAAGGGCTCGTGCAGGTAATTCGGCTCGTTAAATACGTTTCTGCGCTAAAATATTTGAGGGAGACTTAATTTTTTTTTACAATTTTACGCTTCGTCATTTCGAGAGCACGCATTGAATGATACCTGTCTCATAGTTGCACCTTGTTTCATGCTATGTTTTATGTTTTTTTTTTTCAGTTATATCAAATTTTGTACTCATTTATTTAATAATTTCCTGTTATTTAATGAATTCCAGTTAAATTTTTTTATGCAGTTTGTTTTATGTCTTGATTTTATGCTTAAATGACATAGTGTTTGTGGTTAATATCAATTTTAACTCTAGATAAAATATTTTCATGCTGTGTGTTTTGTGCGATATATTAAATAAATTTTGTGTAATGCAAGTGTTATTCAATGATAATCATGTACGTACGTCAATTTTTAATTTTATTAATTTTAAGCTTTAATTTATGTTTGTGACAAAGGTCAAATTTTGGGGTCTCTGGACACCTGTCATGAAATTTGAATGTTGTTATGATACATACATATTTTAAATTTTTTTTCCCTATTACATAATTTGTTTTGTGATTATTATTTAGAATTTCAATAATTTTTTCATATAAAAGGTTCCTTTATTGAATTGTTTAGTTTATGCTGAATTGATTGTTTATAACTGTACTTTCTGGTTAAATTTTTATTTTTGCATAGAAGATCAATTTTGGTAGCAGCATTTTTTGTTAGAATCAATTTTATTGCTAAATTGTGTTGGTGTATTAATTTTAAGTGGTTGTGTATTACTAAATGATGATAACATTGGAATTTATGCTTGTTAAGATATGGATAGAGATTGTTGTTTGAATATTTTCTATAAGATATTGGGTTGAAACTTTAATATCTTTTTTCCCGCGCATGTTTTTTTTTTTATGTGAGATGATTGCTAACTTTGACTTAAAATTTTTTTGTGTTGCCGTTAAGTGTTTTAATGCTCTTCTAATTTCTGCGTTGTTTGTTTTGCTATAGATTTGGAATTTTTTTGTTGTGGTTTATTCAGGGGTTTAGATTAAAATTGTGGTTGTTAAATTAATGTGCAGTCAATCATTGTCTCGCTTGTGCTAAACTGTACTAGGAATTGAAGGTTTTGTTTGTCGCGATAGTATTTCTGTTGGTTTCGATTAATTGTGGTTGTTAAATTAATGTGCAGTCAATCATTGTGTCTCGGCTGTGTGCTAAACTACTAAGAATTTTGAATTTTTTGGTCGGTCGATATTGTATTTTTTTTCTCGTTGGGGCTAGGTTTACATGTGTTGAAATATGTCAGTGCGGGTAGATTATTTAACTGAGTGTTGATGTTGATCTAATTTTTTGTTCTGGATTTTAGTACGTAGTTCTGCTTGTTATTTGGTAAAAAAGTTTTTTTTTGTTGTTGGTCAGCTAATGGTGTTAAAAATGTTTCGTCTATTCGTTTCGAAAACGTGGGGAGAGCTTCTGCCCGCACCCCTTTTCGTCGTATCCCCAGCCCCGGCACGCTATCCGGTATAGGACAAAACACTGTTTGTTGATTGGAATTTCTGTTTATTGGTTACTCCTTGTCGCTGGGACTCCTCCCCGCGGGCAGCATAATTCAGGGGTGGAATTTTTGGATGTCGGATTCTTGCCGCCTTAGGAGGGGTCTTCCCCTCGCCCCCCACTGCTGTCGCGACAGAGATTCAGCAAAATTTTTCCGATGGGTTTTCGTTCCCCACCCCTTGTTTCCTGTTTTTACGTTACGGTGCTGTTGCTATGAGAATTTGGAAATGTTGGAATAGGATTGGGTGTGAATTTTTTTTTTGTTGTTGTTTCACTACTTGTAAGGAGTTAGATAAGTTTGGGTTATGGGGATTTCGTAGAATATTTGAGAAAGTTATTTGAAGGAGATAGATAAAGTTTGCACTGATGAATTTGTTGAATGGTTGGGAAGTTTTTTTTTTTTATGGAGATAGTTGAGTTTGTGTTCAAGGTGTACGTTTATTCGATGGTTGTTTTTTATGGAAATGGATAATTGAATTGAAAAGAAAGTCATGGTTTATTTGAGAAAATTGTTTGATGTACAGAAGGATATTTTGAGTTACGGATTTTGGGCAAAGGAAATATTGAGTTGATATAATTATACGGTATAATTGAGAAAGTTGTTTTGATGTAGATAGGATAATTTGAGTTAATGATTTGGTACAGTTCCGAGTAAATAGTTGATGAACATGGATAAGTTGAATTAATGGTTGTGTGGTATATTTAGGAATGTTTTGAGATGCATTTAGGAAAGTTCGAGTGGAGGATTATGCGAGATTTTTGTGAATAAGTTGATGAGCTAAGATGGGTTTTGGTTATTGATATTGTGGAGAAGTCGATTAATTATTTGAAAGTTGAAGATATGTAAGTCTAGTTAAGTGTTATTGAGTATGTGAGATTTTGTGTAAATAAGTTGATGAGCATAGATGGTTTTAGTTAATGGTATTGTGGAGCAGTCAATTGATTATTCGGTAGTTGCAGATGAGTTTAGTTAGTGTTGTTGAGGCATAAGATGTGAACGATCTGAGGTAAAGGCAATTTTGGATTATCGAGGAATCATTTTAAGGTTACTGAGAATTTTAGGTTGTTGTTATAGAATTGTACTTGAGTTATTAATTAGAGGATTTTCGATGAAATAAGTTAGCGGTATTGTTGTAAATCGAGGATCTTGTGTTTTTTTTTTTCTCTCGTGTTTGTATATTTGTTGCGCGTATAGTGAAACAATTTTAGTTTTTTTATATTATTTGGACTTGTGGATACATTGTATTACGAGGATTGTTAAAAAGTTATGTTGATTAGCGATATTTTTTTATATTGGAAACTGTTTAATTCTGTGTAACACTTGCAATAGTTTTCTTTTAGTTAAATTACTTTACTCTGTATGTATCGCCTCATATGACTTGGGTTGCATATCAATTTTATGTTTTTAATTTTTTTCTGAAATTTTCAACTGCACTTGTGATTTCTGAATTCATTTCTCAAATGGAAATTCAAATGTATTGAATGTGGAAGAAATTTTTTTTTCTTTTTAAAGTTTCTTTTAAACAATATTAATCGATATAGTTTTTTTTTACAATCGGATTTGCTATTTTTTTTTAGTTATAATTCTGCACTCTGTTTCTTGTGTTGGCGGTTGCCGGCGATCGTCATATCGCAGGAAATGGGATGTTATGTTTTGTTTGTTTTGCTTTTGTACACTTTGGGGGTGCATACTGATCACATGCGCACTCATAGTTTGCAATTCTAAATTTAATTACAGTATTTTTTTTCTTAATTTTATTTGTAACCAATGGTCGTAGTGAAGTTTTCTTTTAAAATTCCTTAGGCTACTTAGCATTCTTGCAGGTTATATTTTTTTTATCATTTATACGATTAGTTAATTTATAAAATTTTAATTTGCAAATCTGAATTAATTACGTTAATTTTTTTAACTTTCATTTGTAACCAATGCTTGTAGTGAATTTTTTAATTTCTTAGGCTATTAAGCATTCTCCGAGGTTATAAATTTTTTTTCTCTCCACTTATGCACACTCATCGTTTCAATCTCTAAAATTTTACTTTTACTCAATTATTTTCATTAAATATTGTTATCGATGCTCTTCGTGAACCATTGAAATTTTTTGCGCTTGAGTATGTAAAGAGTTCTGCTAGTTTTTTGTTTTTTTTTTTGATGGTCTGGGACTTTCACTTCACATTGGTCGTGTCAAGATTTCGATGTTAAACGATTATGAAGTGTCTGTTTCTGAGCGCCACGCTTGAATTGTATGTAAATGTTTTCACTGGCGTTTATTTCTTATCAATGTATTTTGTTCAACACTCCTAAGTGTTGTTTTATTAGTTGCGCAGTTGTTACATACGCCAATTTTGTATTCTTACGTGTTATTTGTCTTAATATTTTTATTATTTAGTGGCACACGATTCTTTGTGATTGTTTAATTATTTCTATTTGTCAGTCTGTGTCTGATGTTTTTGTGAATTGTTTGGGTGATCCATTCAGTAAAATGTTTTTTTCTCCTCTTCGTACATTACCGTCATTGTAGTTGTTGATAGTTAATTTGGTTTTGGTCAGAAATTGATTGTATTTTTTTTTAACATTCTTATTTTCATTTTATGAGCGGTGAGAGGAGTTGGAAATTGGTGCTTGGAGTCTTCAAGGGTAGTCACAAAGGGCCAAGTTTAATTTTTTTTTCTCATAACTGTTGTTTCATTACTAATATGGTTTCCCTGGGAGACAAGGTTTTGTTCTTTTTTTTTGCAGTTTAGCAGATTTCTTTAGCAATATCTGAGCGACGATGGAGCTGCCAACATCATGGATGAACATGGACAGAACCCCTCATAAGACGTGGACAGCTGATAGTGATCCAGGAGTCTACAATTTTTGTTCTTGACATAGACATTTGCCGACGCTAGGCCAATTCTGTATTTCGTTCGCGTACTGAAATTTTTTTTTATTATTATTCATTTTGGTTTTGTTAATCTGAGAGAGGGGAGGAGTGATGGGGGGCCGCCTTTCCATAAGGATTACAACAGTAATTTGTATATCGGCCCTGTTGTTGTTTACAAGCAGAGGAATTTCTGGGAGTGCCTCTCACCCCACCGAAAAAGGGTGACGCAGTTCCCACGCCTGGAAGAAGGCAATGTACCCATAAATTCATCATGATATGGGATGTTTTTTGGGAATTTCCCGCGTTTTGGGGAGTCATGGACCCCGGGAAGATATCCCTCCGCTGACTTCAGACCAATCAGAAAAGCTGATTGTGTTTCGAAAAAGAATCCTCTCCAGAATACATAGGTAAACCGCCGCGAAATATAAGCGCTTGCACGACGAATTTAGTCACTCTCTGACACAAATTTTATCACCGATTTTGGTCTGACGACCCTTTGACAAATTGCCGAGGTTGGAGACTCCCGAGATGGCACACCATGTTCTCTCTCTCTCAGATCCTAATCCAGTTAAGTGATAATGTATATCTTTAGTAATTAACGTAATTTAAATGTTTTGTAAATAAATTAAGTGTAATTTAAAGAAGGCTTTTTTAATTTAGTGTCCGTTTTATTTGTCTTTAATGATTAATGTCTAAATTTAAGCTATAGTGTGACGCCAAGAGTTAATTTAGAACCTGGGTACTAAAGAACGGATAATAAGAATAATTTAAATTAACTTAAGTTAACCGGGCGTTGCATTAATATATATATATATGTATAATATAATATAACAATTTCAATTTTATAGAATTTGCGTATCTTTACCGAAAAACGCTGTACGGTGCCCGCAAAGTTTAAATGTAAGTACTTTCTTGAGAAATCAAGGCAAAAGGAATAAATTGGGCAAATAATTCAGTCGTTCTTTTATATTTCGTCAAATGTGCTTGCATCTTCCAACTTGAGATTTATATTCAACAGTAACAATCTATTCGAAGAAAATAGGATATAATTAAATATGAATAAGAAGGATAGAAAAGGCAAGATATAATTAAAATTAAGTTACATACAGAAGAGCCAGAAAAACTAGTACATCCATCTATTATTGTGCAGGTTTTCTATGAACATACAACATGAAGTGACATGAACATCAGCATATGAAGTATTTTGGAGGCAATTCAACACATAATTCTTGCCGGGCAATTGTTGATTGGGATATGAAGGGATGATGATAACTTTTGTACATCTCAATGCATTTTAGATATTCTCAATTAAGTTCGAGTCTGACCAATGGTCTTGAAGTTTAAAAGGTATTCCCGGAGTCCGTTGGTAGCAATTTTTGTTTGTATGATACCGCATTATCCTATAAGAATTACACTCAAGCCTGTCTCAATATATTCAAGCTATGAATGAGTGCATTCCATCAGAGCTTCCTAAGACATCCTACACAAGCCTCATATCATAACAAAGGCTCCACCAGCTAGAGCAATCTCCTGTTGGCTTTCGGGATCCGTCGTTTTATGGGATTGCACATGTCCATCAGCCTGATATATATATTAACATGAATTGGCAAATCAGGTAATGTGTTTACAATAGTCAAGAACTTTATTGCAGTACTGGGGAGCACAGGCGACTGTGTATTGCAGTCATCAAAGGTTTGTGAGGGGATCTTTCGCTTCCAAAGCCCATTTAAGGGTTGGAAGTTTGTACGGTTCGTGTACTAACATCTTAGATCATATACATTGTACAAAGATTGGCTCTTCTGTCTGACTAATTTTTCTTTTATTTCTTCTTCTTTTCTGTTGTAGTTCCTATTTTATTTTTACGTGTTTGTGTGTTTCTCCTTGGAATTTTACAGAGTGTTTTCACTCTGGCGAATGATGCTATGTCAAGTGCTGCTGCTAAATGTTTTTTTTTTTTTTAAAATTGTTTCACACTTTTTTTTTTTCCAAACAACTTGCTTTTGGAGTGATGATGCATTTCTGAATTTCTGATATTCACGATATATATACTTCTGTACTGATTGCAGGTAAAAATCACCTTTAGCTTTATGCACACCATTTAATTTGATTAAGGGGACTTGGCACCCTTTGAGCAAATTTCTTTATTTACGTATTTAAAAATTATATTTTAGCATTTTATACAATGTTTCTATTCAAGAAAATGATACCAGATGAAAAAATTTTCATATATTATTTACGCAATTTTAAAAATTTAAATTTTTTGAAGAAAATTGGGAAAATTTTAAAATCTTACTCCTTTTGTAAAAATTAATTTTTTGACCTGAAATTTTTTTATAATATTCTTATGGATGTTCTCAACAACTTTAGGGATCGATTTTAGAATAACTTTATTCGTTTTCGAGAAAAAAAATAAAATGTTGATATACAGGCTAAAAATCAACGAAAAAGCCAAAGTCTTACATTTTATTTTTTTTAAAAAAAGTACTCAGTTTATAGCAAAACGGATCCCTAATTTTATTACATACTTTATTTTTAACACGCAGGAAAAAAAAATGGAAGTGATTGGTAAATAATTGTCGAAGGAGTAGCATTTTGAATGCACAAAGGTTTCGAAAAACACAAACTGAGAAAAACCAGTTTAAAGTTTATAATTCTGAAAAAATAATTATTATAAGCTTAATTAAACTTAAAATACCACTTTAAGATATTAGTTATACGTTTTTCTTTAAAATAATTGCATTTTCATATGTTTTCAACCCACACATTTTTATAAATGATCAACTTTTAGAGAGTACTAATTGCACAAGAAAATTCAAGAAAAACGTTAAAAAATTTTTTTTTCTGTCACGACAGAAATTTTATCCGTTTTTTTCTTATAATATTAAAGTATTACATTTGTATGAAAAATATATCAGGAATATAAGAACTGAAATAATAAAATTTTTAATATAAAATGCCTTAATTTAAAAATTTTACATGCACACATTTCACAAAGAAAAAAAAATGATTGTATGCATTGCCTCGGAAATATTCTGCTTTATATATTGCACATTCTTTTTTTAATGTTATTATTTCTCTTTATAAATTAGATTTTTTTTTATCAAAACGCTTCTTTTAGCTTTTTTTCCTAAAAAGGGAGCGTGGCTGAATCGCCTAATTTGTTTTCAAATGAAGTTTTATTCAACTTCTAACTTTCCGACATGCGCACAAGTGATATATCAATCGAAAGATAATAATGCAAAGAATAAGATTAAATGAAAATAAAAAAAAAACGATAGGTTTGGGATTTTAGGAGTAGCAAGTCCCCTTAATGAGAGTGTTTTGACTCAACACAATAAACAACACTATCAGTGGACTGTGATCTCTTTAATTTCTCTACTCCGTACACTACCTCTCGGGGTGATTGTTACACATACACTGACGTTTTATTTTACAAGCCGCTAGAGGGCGCTGTTCATTAACAGAACTAACATACCACCCCACATTGCACTGGTTTAACCATGCAATCATTGTTACTAAATTAACATTCATATTGGTTACGTCTAGAACACTTTACACATTCAACACTTGACAATTCTCAAGAAATACAATTACATAAATCATTATATAAATTCAAGATTTCACAAATAACAATATTTTTTTTATACAAATACAAAATCACTTTACTAACAATGAGTAAATTTACACACCACCAATGGTACACATATGAAAAATTCAAATTATATTTAAGGATCTTCCATTGGTAAAACACAAATTTTGATATGGCTCTTTTACATGTACTATACTGAGTTTTAATTTTTACAACATGCACTTTTTATCTTCGCCATAATACAATTCTACGATTCTACCTAATGCCCATTTATATGTTGGTAAATTTTCTTCAATTATTAAAACCAAGTCTCCAATTTTAACGTTATTTTTTTCAAACATCCATTTCCCTCTCTGTTGTAATTGATTCAAGTAATTACGACTCCAAAATTTCCACATTAATTGAACTATCTTAGTTATTTTTTGCCACTTTTTGAGATTACTCTCTTTACATTTTGTCAAATTAGGCTCTTCTAGCGAATTTAAAGACCTATTAATTAAAAAATGAGCTGGTGTAAGCACTTGGAAATCATCATCATTGTTTGACAGGGGGCAAAGCGGTCGAGAATTTAAAATTCCCTCAATTTGTACTGTGACCGTAAGTAGTTCCTCGTACGTTAAATTAATTCCATTCACAACTCTTTTTAAGTGATATTTACATGACTTTATGGCCGCTTCCCAAAGACCTCCAAAATTGGGCGACCTCGCAGGAATAAATTTCCACTCGATTCCTTCTGCTGCTAAGTAATTAGCTAATTTTTCGTCTGGTTTTCTGACTATTTCAAGGAGTTTTTTAATTTCATTGCTAGCTCCGACGAAATTTTTACCGTTGTCCGAAAACATTTTTGAGCATTTGCCTCTTCGAGCCATAAACCTTTTCAACGCGGCAATGAATGCTTGCGATGTTAAATCTGATACTAACTCAATATGTACCGCTTTAAACACAAAACACACAAAAATACAAATATACACTTTAAACAAATTTCCTTTACGTTGTCCTTTATTTTTAAAGAAAAAAGGACCAGAGAAATCTACTCCTGAACAATTAAATGGATAATCAGTAATAAGTCTCTCTTTTGGCAAATTACCCATAATTTGAGTTGACACAATTGGTTTCGCTTTAAAACATACAATACATTTATATACAATTTTTCTGCACATTGACCTACCATTCAATGGCCAAAATTTTTAACGAATATGATTCAGTAACGATACAGTTCCCACACGTATAAATATTTCTTATGAAAATATTCTATTATTATTAAAGTTAATTTATTATTTTTTGGTAAAATTATCTGGTGCTTTTTAATAAAACTTAACTCTAAGTTACACAATCGTCCTCCTACTCTTAAGACACCGTTGTCATCTAAAAAGGGATTCAATGTCTTTAACTTACTGTTTGGTAGCACACTCCCCTTACTTTTAAGATGGTTAATATCACTGGATAATTCTTGCTCTTGAACTTTTTTTACCAGAAATGTTTCAGCTTTCTCAAATTCTTTTATCGTGAGTGGACCAGCCACTTTATTTATTCCCTTTAAATTTTCCACGAACCTGAAAATAAAACTTAATACACGTAAAATAGTTATATAATTATTGCTTAGATTAAAAAGGTCTTTTAAAAAATCATTAACATGAATATTAAGCACCGATTGAAAGTTTTCAATTTGTTCATTAACACAGTTTTTCAGTTCTGAATTATATTCAACTAGTTTCTCTCTACAGTTTATAGTTCGATTTGGATAGTCATCATCACCTGAAAGAAATGTTGGTCCATTAAACCATAAGTTTTGTTGCAAAAGTTTATCAGGATCGACTCCTCGGGAGACTAAGTCTGCAGGATTTTGATCAGATGGTACGAGTCTCCATAACTGATTAGGATAGAATTCTTGTATCTTGGCAACCCTATTTTGAACAAAGTTCTTTAAGTCCATTGGTTCCTTTCTAAGCCACGCCAAGACGATAATCGAATCCGACCAAAGATATAATTCAGCTTTTTCTAGTTGTAAAGCAGCTACAACTCTTTTCACAAGTTTTGTCAATAGCACTGCAGCACACAATTCAAGTCTGGGAATTGTCAGGCTTTTAATAGGCGCTACTCTCGATTTGCTTGTGATTAACCGAACTAAAGTTTCACTCTTCAAATTTTTAGATTTGCAGTAAACTGCTGCACCGTAGAACCGCTCTGAGGCATCAGCAAAGCCATGGATCTCAATAACTTCTGGAAAAGCAACAAGAATACGCCTTGGTATCTCTATATTGTTGATATTCTCTAAGGATACTAGGAATTGTTGCCATTCTCGATATTCTTCAGCTGGCAGAAGGTCATTCCATTCCAATTTGCTTCTCCACAAACGCTGGAGGAAAATCTTTGCTTTGGAAATTACTGGTGCCATGAGTCCAACAGGATCAAAGATCTTTGCAATAGTAGACAAGACGTCTCTTTTAGTATAAGAACTGTCCAAACAGACTTTCACTTTAATCAAAAAGCAATCTAGGTTCGGCTTCCACGACACTCCTAACGTTTTCGTCTCTGTTAAAGTTGCAAAATTGTAATTCTGTTCGGGACCTGGTGACAATTTCTCGTGATTGGCGCAAAGTTTATGCAACTCCATTCCAGCACTTTTCAAAATTCCTTTTAATTGTTGTCTGAGAACAATTGCCTCCTCTCTAACGTTGCAGCACCACAAAGGAAATCGTCCATATACAAGTTGTTCCGTAAAACTGAAGCTGCTATAGGGAAGTTAGCCTCTTCATCCATCGACAATTGGGTTAAAGTTCTCTGTGCTAAGTAGGGAGCACTTACAGTGCCATAGGTAACAGTCGAAAGTTCGTAAATTTTGGGTGATTCATGTTCACTTTCACACCAAACCATTCTCTGCAAATTACGCTGTTTAGGGTTAATTAATATAGTTCGATACATCATTTTAATGTCTGCTGTAAATGCATACGTGTAAGTTCTGAACCTGAGCATTTGCGCATATAAGTCCTCTTGTATCACTCCTCCATTATATTGAATGTCATTTAAAGATATTCCATTATCAGTTAACGAAGAACAGTTAAAGACAACTCTAAGTTTTGTTGTGGACTTTTCTGGACGATAAATTCCATGATGTGTAGCGTAATATGTGATTTCGGGTTCAGTTTCGTTAGTCACTTCCTTCATGTGACCCAGTCTTTCATAATCTCTTTAAATTCACGATATAAATTTAAGTAATTTTCATCTCTAGCTAAGCGATTCCACAGCGATCCAAGTCGTTTGAGGGCTATGTCTTTCGAATTACCCAAACACGAGGGTTCCTTTTTTAAGGGCATAGATACTACATATTTACCTTCGTTAGTTCTAAAATAAGTATTCGCGTAATGTTCCTCACAAATTAGCCTTTCTTTATTTTTAACTATTGGTTTCTCTACCTCCTCTAATTTCCAAAATTTTTCTAAATTTTTATTCAAGTCCTCATCACGAATTAAACCGCAGTGAACCTTAGTTTCATTTATTGAATCTAAATTACCCGTTACTATATAACCAAATACGCTGTTGACTAACAGTAATTGCGAATCTTTTATTTTAATTCTTTTCGGTTTCAATAACTCATAAAATATATTTGCACCTAATAATAAATCAATTCCACAAAATTAGAAAAATCAGAATTTATCTCTAACGCTTTCTGCAGAATAAAATCAGTGATTTTTTTAACTACGAGCATATCCAATTCCCTTTCGAAAGATTTATTTTGATTAGAAATCGCCACTTTAACACACCCATTTACAACCATAGAAGCATCATTTAAACACGAGATTAATGTATTTATTCTTTCGGTCTTAAGTCGTAATTTATTCGCGCACTCATTCGAAATTAGACATGTTTCACTTCCCGAGTCTAACAAGGTCCTAAATGTCTGCCATTCTGAATATTTATCTTTCATTATAGAATTAAAGCAGTACTCAAAAGGCATTTGTTTTTAAAACATGCGGTTGCCACGATCTGTGTTTTGTCTACTTTCGGAACGAAAGATTGAGCATTTACACTCAAGGCGAATTGTGGCTCATCCTGGTTAACCTCTGTCATCGTCTCCAGGGGGAAGAAAGAATTCCCTTTCATTTCTCTGGGGTAATGTAATAATTTATTATGCGGCTTAGAGTAGAAACAATTTTTTGATCGGCATCTTCTAACGCTGCATTGAGGTGAAAAACATTTAAAACAAAGTCTATTATTTTTAACAAATTCTACTCTTTCGTTTACAGAAAACATTTTAAATTATGGACAAAATTGTAAAGCATGAACATTATTTTTACACAATACACATTTATCATTTTTTAACTCGGAAAAGAATACATTCGATGCATCTCGCGGTATTTTAGCATTAAATTTGTTTTGTTTATTATAACTGAAACGCTTGGCATTTTCACAAAAGGGCTTAGAAAATAGCTCATTCTTAATTTTGCCTTTCGATGACAAATATATATCGCACTCACGCCCTAACTCTTGTGGTTTAAAATATTTCTCTCCCTGTTTTATACTCATGTAAGACAATAATTCTTTGTCGAGTGTGTTCATTATTTTATCCGATACAATTAACTCACGCAATGATTTAAAATGATTCACACTGCGCAGCTGACAATAATACTCAAATGTCGCGCATAATCGTGATGCAAATTGTACATAACTCTCTGAACTTATTTTTTGCGCTTTCTGAAATCTATTATAGCATTCTTGTGGTGTGGGGGAAAATTCTTTTAATACTACATCTTTAAGTTTACTATAATTATTTAATTCTTCTTCGGAAACATGAACTAGTAAATTATTAACTCTTTCACCTAGAATATTTAAAAGAATTTCGCCTTTAAATTGTTCGGGAACCTCTTTTATTTTGAATGCTTTTTCAAGCGACTGGAAAAATAAATTATATGACTCCACTCTTGAAGGTACGGGTATTGTTAAAGTTTTCACGGACTTTAACAAAGTCTCAACATTATTATTGTCGGCAGTTTCAAAAACACTCGGATTTCGAATATCGGAATTTTGAGGTAAATTCTTCTGGATATTTGCAAGCTCTAATTGTTTTTGCAATTGCGCTAATTTAATTCGTTCAAATTCTAACTTAATTTCACTATCCAATCTCTTATTTTTAATTTCCGCCAAAGCATAATCGATTGCAGATTGAACTAACTCTTTATCATTTTTGTAAACGTCACTATTTACAATTAAGTTTTTTAAGTCAGCGATTTTTGCTCCTTCTGGTACAGTTAAATTTAACTCTTCCGCAACGATTTTTAACTCGTCTTTCCTTAATTTATTTAAAGACATATCTATGAATTAAGGCCACTATAATAGAAGGATCAATTAATTGCACCTACCTCCTCAGATCGCTGTTTCACGCCACTCGCTAAAGTTTCGGTTTCGCAATCGGTCTCTATTCACACTTTGGACATCACTTATTTTTTTTTTCACTGTGAATTTTGATAATCCACGGTTTCACAAATACACATATCCATTAGATCGCTTACCTCCGGTGAGGCTGACCATGTTTTGACTCAACACAATAAACAACACTAGCAGTGGACTGTGATCTCTTTAATTTCTCTACTCCGTACACTACCTCTCGGAGTGATTGTTACACATACACTGATGTTTTATTTTACAAGCCGCTAGAGGGCTCTGTTCATTAACAGAACTAACAGAGAGAATATTGTAACGTAGATCCGAGGCCGGTCGAGGCCTCGTCTCTGGCTGTCGATGGCGTTACGCGGAAACTGTTACGTAGATCCGGATTCGATGATTTTATGCAAAACAATCACAAAGAAAATAAAAAGTTCCTTAAGAGCGAAGTGAATTTATTATCGAAAATTCAATTCTTTAAATACAGGATTCAGTAGCAATATTCACAGGGTAAATATCCGAAGGTCTTCACACCTTCGACAGCAATCAAACACAATCACCAGTGTTTAAAAATACACGTAGGTAAAGATTATTCACAAGCACAGCTGAGCTAATCGCTAGTCAGAACAATCCTCATTACTCGCTGGCTTAATCAAGACTCTTCGCCGTACCGGCGAGCATCTTTTTATAGGCGTGACAGAAACTTCCAGAGATATAACCACTCGTGTCATTGAAAGTGACACTAGTGGAGAGATCTACTACTTTCTAGAAGATTCCAGAGGGTTCCGACCTCGCCAACAAAGTCACCAATTACGCCAAAATGGCCGCCAAAGTCACCAAATTAGCCACCAACGGTCGCCAAAAATGATGCCAACTTGGCTCTGCCGCCAAGATTTCACCAAGCTCTCATTGAATCGACATTATAACGTAAGAGGCGGCATTGCTTGTGAATAGTACAATTTTAACATGAAATAAATATAACATAGAGTAATATAAATGCATTAAACATTCAAATACAAATTATTTACACCATTTACACAAAACTCGTAACAATGTTTTGATTTATAATAACTTAATGCTCATTTGAAGCGGTAACATTGGGAAAAAGAGCACTGAAGGTGACGCCTGCCGACGCAGTGTATCACTTAGCCGTAATAATTTTGCGTTTCCAGGGTGCACAAACCAATTTAGCAAATGTCAACTGTTAATTGGCGATTTACTTTAATGCCATATAAAGATTACCTTGCAATGGATTCCATTGTATTGTGGTATTGATGGGAATGAAAATGCCGATTGCTTGGCGGAGAAGGGAATAAAAATCTTTCAAACCTCTAACAAAACAGCTCCTTTTTATAGTGCCAAAATAATCATTAAAAAGTACTACAGAGAACATTTCTAATCGAAATTCAACCAAAAGAATAATCGAAAAGTGTGGTTTAGCAAACTCTTTCTTATTACAAAATGGCCACGAGATAGAGCTGTGGCCAATTTTCGAATCGCCACAACTGCCTGTCCAAGCATCTAAATATGATAGGCATTGCTCAAATTTTCCTTTGTAAACTGTGCGGCTCCAGAGAAGAAATGGACGCCATTCACATTTCGCACGTTGCCATGCACTCAACTCTGGATCCATGTTGAGCAGATATTGGGAAATCAGACACAAAATGTGCGATTTATAGACTATACTGTGGACTTGTGTTTCTTGTTTTTTGTCAATATTCTCTGTTTCTCATTTTGTTTGCAGTTGTCTTGTAATCCTTCATTTGAAATAAAAAAAACTTGAAAAATGTCTCTTGTTTCTAGAAATTTGAGCATTTTAGTAACAATGGTCCACTCTATCAAACGATACCTACTTTCTTTGGACTTTAAGCTTTTCATTTATCATACGATCAATTTGCCTTTTTTGAAAAAATTTCGATTTTAATTTATATGCGTAAAATCATATAAAATTGCTTGTTACTTTTCAAAATTATTATTTTTTTTTCTAAAAAACATTTTCTAGATCTGCTGGTCTAATATTTCAATATGTTTTTTTTATGTGAAAATTACCTCTTGAAATCCTTAATATTACCTTAAAGGAAAAGGAAAGGGATTTTGTAGGGGAAAATTCTGCAAAGATGACAAGTCCAACAATTAATAGATGAACAGTTCCCCAGCAGGAACTGATTTAGGTTAATTCGGCAAATACAATAC
Source organism: Trichonephila clavipes (assembly GCA_019973935.1). NCBI lineage: Eukaryota > Metazoa > Arthropoda > Arachnida > Araneae > Nephilidae > Trichonephila > Trichonephila clavipes. The sequence continues at coordinate 129,775 of BMAU01020187.1, forward strand.
ATATCTCCTCGAACATAATTAATCATAAAACATCTTCTGAAGAAAATACCAGCAATCTCATTCAAAACTTACCTCATCTTCATTCGAAGAAAAAGACAATAAGTCAAAGTTCAGACAATTAAATATAACATCAATAATAAACAGAACGGCATAAATTAATACATAATTAGCTCAGAACACAGTAATTAACATAACCGTTCGATTAATAAATCAGAACATCTCACTAACTGGGTGATTTGACGCTGAATATTTGATTAAGGAATTAGATATTCCAAACGAGTCTTTTAAGAGTTCATGCACGTGGTTAGATGGGATTAGAAGTACAGGGCGGATAAGAATTTCTACTTAGAGAGAGATTGCGACTTCAAAAGAAGCAATTGGGGGTACCTAAATTCTTTCAGACCTGTTCTGCGGCTCATTCTGACATTTTAAGAAAATGATCCGTCTCAAATAACGACCTGTTTTTATTTAATGTAGGGTGACTGAGGAGAAAGTGTCATGAAGTTAACAAACATATGAAAAAAATAAATAACATTGGGTTTTTTCGAAATTTAAGAACAAATGTAGTACCTGATCCATTCTGTTGCTCTGTAAGTATGGTTTAGTTATCAAATGTGGAATATATGATCCGGGTGAAAATTTAAATAAAAGAATTAGGTGATTTTTCGTTTATTTCATTTAATTTCCTTCACTTATTATTATTACTAGCTGGTATACCCGTTCTTCGCACGGGTGAATTAAAAAATTAAACAATACAGATTGAAGGATAAAGAAGTTTTTGATGAGTTAATTTTACTCAAATTGCAAATAAAACAAACAAACAAAAAAACCCTCTTTTTGCGTATCTCAGTTGAACATAAAACCTTTATCTGTTAAATTTTAAGTATGTAGATCTATAGCTGATAAAAAAGAGATTTTTTTTAATTTATAACGCCCCGTAACTCTCTTGTGGGTCGAGTTTTGAAAACACCTTCCTAAGTTTATCTCTGCTCAGCAAAAGTAACACATTGTTGCATATTTTGTGTAATAAACGCTTACAATAGTGTAAATAATTTATATCTGGATGTGTAATACATTAATAATAATAAAGGGTGTTTTTTTAGAGGTATAGAACTTTAAATTGCAATAAAACAACGATGTATTATTCGATTGACATGAATTTTTTTTATTCGAAAGATAATCTTGTGGCATTACATTTTAAATATGATTTCTGGCATAGGACTGCAACGGCTGGCTCGGATGTAGTCCAATCTGGCCGACCAATTTTCGATGACTTTTTCCAACATTTGTGGCCTTATATCGGCAATAACACAGCGAATGTTGTCTTCCAAATGGTCAAGAGTTTGTGGCTTATCCGCATAGACCAATGACTTTACATAGCCCCACAAAAAATAGTCTAGCCGTGTTAAATCACAAGATCTTGGAGGCCAATTCACAGGTCCAAAACGTGAAATTAGGCGGTCACCAAACGTGTCTTTCAATAAATCGATTGTGGCACGAGCTGTGTGACATGTTGCGCCGTCTTTTTGGAACCACAGCTCCTGGACATTATGATTGTTCAATTCAGGAATGAAAAAGTTAGTAATCATGGCTCTATACCGATCACCATTGACAGTAACGTTGTGGCCTTCATCGTTTTTGAAGAAGGATTCCACCAGCCCATAAAGCGCCCCAAACAGTCAGTTTTTCTGGATGTAACGGTGTTTCGACATACACTTGTGGATTAGCTTCACTCCAAATGCGACAGTTTTGTTTGTTGACGTAGCCATTCAACCAGAAGTGCGCTTAATCGCTAAACAAAATTCGCTTATGAAAATCGGGAACGGCGGCAATCTCGTTTTGGGCCCATTCAACGAATCTATGCCTTGCTTGATGATCGTTTGGATGAATTGCCAAACCAAACTGAGAATGAATCACTTGACAGCTGTTAAATCGGTCGCCATCTTAGAAAGTAATGCCAACTTAAACTTCTATACCTGGAAAAAAAACACTCTTTACTTTTTGTTGTATTTATTTTATGTTAAATTTGTAATATTCGTAAGAAACGTCGTTCCTTACATTTTGATGACGATTTAATGGAAACATAGCGAAATGTTTGCGATAGAGCCAAGTTGACATCATTTTTAGCGATCCTATTGGCAACTTGGCGATTGGTTGAATGGTGCAGAAGTTGATATACCGTAGCGCCACCTGGTGGAGAGCTGCAATAAAAAGGATAGGACAAAAACCTTTTCTACAAAAAAGTACATGCCAATTTTTACATTGATCGGTTGAACGGTGTTGGAGTGATGCGATTTCATATATACTAACATCCATATATATATATATATATATATTGATAATATTATTTAATTTTATTTCATTAATATTCCATTTTGTTCTTTTTCAATTCTTGTTATGGAATGGCAACAGTATGAGAACAAAGAATTCAAATTCGAATGATAATTATGGTTTGAGTGGTGAATCCGATGTGAATGGTGTTCTTGATCCGTTCATATCAATTGGACATAAATATATATATATTTACTAGCTGGTATACCCGTTCTTCGCACGGGTGAATTGAAAAATTAAACAACACAGATTGAAGGATAAAGAAGTTTTTAATGAGTTAATTTTACGTGAATTGCAAATTAAACAAAAAAAGCTTTTTGTATATCTCAGCTAAACAAAAAAAAAACACCTTTGTTAAATTTTAAAGTATGTAGATCTAATAGCTGATAAAAAGGATTTTTTTTTATTTATAATTCCCCGTAACACTCTTGAGGGTCTATTTTTGAAAATACCTCCCTAAGCTGATCTCTGCTAAGCAAAAGTAACACATTGTTAAAAGTTTTGCGTAATGAACGCATAAAATAGTGTACAAAATTTATATCTTAAAGTGTAATACATTAATATTACTTTCTGTTGTATTTATTTTATGTTAAAATTGTAATATTCGCAAGTAACGCCGTTTCTTAAATTATAATGGCTATAATGGCGATTCAATGAAAAACACAGCGAAATGATAACGAGAGAGTCAAGTTGGCAAATGTTTAGCTACTTTCATAGCTCCAGCTTTATTAGAGCTTTGTAAAACCCGCCGTGTAGAGGAGCGATGCACGTTAATGCTTTATCTACCACATTATGATTTACTGCAACATTTTTTTGGATCTCTACATTGATCTCTACATTGCATAAACGAAATACTCCACCTTGGGAAATTTATTCCGTTAGGGATAGTAAATTAATTAAAGATTTTTCACTGTAAAGTTAATTATATACACCGTTCACTCAAAATAAATAGTCAAATCGTTTTCTAATGTCTTAATTAACATACAAAAACATAAGATACTTAGATTTGGACAAACTATTTTTTCCTCTAAAATACTCATCATGAAACCCGTGCTGCCATATATCTTGGAAGAGTGGATTTCAAAGAATATTCCTGCTAAGTATTGTTAGAATATTCCTTCTGAGTTGGTGTGGTGCGGTAGTTAGGAGAAGGGGGTGCCCGCTCAGGTGTCGTCCACGTCACTTGACCATGGTTCATCATTACGTGATTTGTTGCCAAAAGCCCTCGTGTAGCTGAACAGCGCGACGTTAATATTCACTCACTCCAAAAAATACAATACAGTAGTTATAATTATATTTGTACTTAAAAATGCAATATCCGCCTATTTAATTAAAATTATAGCATTATAATTAACTACTAACCACAAACAAACTATGCAAATATGTCCAAATGATGTAGTGTGAAAGACAAAGTTTATCTACTGTAAGTACCAGAAGCAATAAAAGTATTTATTTTGAAAAAAGATCAATTTCTTACTACCAAATGTGCATAATCAAATCATTAAAAAACATACAAATAAAGAAAGATTCATAACAACCTCTCCCTTCAAAACTTAGTTTTATTCTGAAATAAAAAAAATTAGGGATTATGCTGATCACAGGAATTAATTAGAAGCGAGCGCCTTACGTAGCCAAAACAAAAAGGGTTCTTTCACAGACAAAAGATAGATATATGCTGACGTGGGCTTTTTTGCTTGCAGATGGCAGAATTTTTTCCTACTTGCTTGACAAATATCGTTATATTTTGGACACTTCTCACAATATCTTTATAAATTATAGCCTATGCTATAAATTATAGCCTATGTGTTATTTTGATGTATAAGCTATATTACTGTAAAGTTTCATTAAAATCCATTCAGTTGTTTTTGCATGAAAGACGCCCAAACATCCTCACAAACTTTCGCATTTATAATATATATCTAGATATATTCTTTTTAAAAAACAAAATATATGTAAATATTCGCAATTCAAATAACTCTAAACAAAAATTTTATTTTGCCAATCAAAGAATGTTATTTTCGACAACGATTTTGAATAATAGCATGCCTGACTAAGTAGTTTAAACATTTTCTAAGCACTAATGTAATTTCTAAAAATAACTTAAGATTTTCCTTCACTTGAACAAGTTATAAAATCTTTTAAACTGCTCTGTTTCCTGCTTATCCTTGAGTATTTAAATCAGGTAAATGAATAATTTCATCTCTGGTATTTTTGCTCTTGAGAGAGGCGCACGCTCAAAATAATTCTCTTTATGCTAAGATTAAATATGAACGATAAAGTGATAAATATCAAGAAACTTCATTTTTACTGATCCGACTACAAATCACAAAATGAGAACCACCGTGTCGTTATATTTCATACATGCAGTGGTGGCCAAAGTTGTGGACACTTTTTTAAATTGTTATGTGTTTTAAGTTTGTATGCTTAAAGAAAATTTTACGTTGCTCAAAATGCAAAGCATTTTATATCATTTTAAAGAGAATTTAATACTGAATTTTAAAATAAGAGAAAATTCATATGTTTGCAACGCAGAAAAATTTATGATGCAATAACTGTCGATATACATAAGATACTGATGACAGCAGTGAGTAATCAGAACTTAGGAAGGTTGCCTTTATTCTTTATTACAGCTTCACATCGATATTTCATTGAGCTGAAAATAGTCTTAAGCTCTTCTTTCGTTATTACATTATGCCAGGAAACAATTTTACCCTCAATTAGTTCCTTTTTATTTCATGGGTATCTCATTCGGACAAGAATTTTCAAACGATGCCACAATTTTTCGATAGGAGTGAGATCAGGACTGTTTCCTGGCCAGTACAACAACTCAATGATCTTAGAACGGTATCAGTCTTTCAATTACATTACTGTGTGGCAAGGAAAAGAATCTTGCTGAAAAATGAATAAAACATTGTAGGTAAATAGATCCCTGATGGAAGGCAGAAGTATGGGTCCTAGTATGATGTCAATGTATTTTATGACATTCGATGTCCCATCGTTGATATGAAGGAGACCGATACCACCTGCTGATATGCATGACTAAATGATAAGACTATGTGGGTACTTCACAGTTTGCATGACTAAATGATAAGACTACGGGGGTACTTCACAGTTTGCATGACTAAATGATAAGACTATGTGGGTACTTCACAGTTTGCATGACTAAATGATAAGACTATGTGGGTACTTCACAGTTGCCTGAATTTAGTTAGGATGTAGCATTTCCGCTAGTCCGCGTTTTACATATTTTAGGCTATCACTACCGAATAACGATATTTTAATTTCGTCCCTCTATATGACTTACGACCAATAATCATTTGTCCAATTAATGTGTTCCATTGCCCACTGTAGTCCCTTTTAGTGCTGCAGAAAATTGAGATACGGCTTTTTTCGTGGAATTCTACCTTTTAGGCTTACATCTGCTAATCACCACCAGCACCAGCATCACTCAGATCATTTCTGATGGATGTCCATTAAATTCTTTTATCTCTGAAACATAGTGTTTTTTGTTTTTCTGTCATCAACAGATGTGGTGCACTTTTTTCGGCTTTTGCTGTTTTTTTTTATTAAATTTGTTTCCTGACATCTTAAACAAAACTTTCTATCTGCAGATGTAGTCACTGAACTACCCACCTGATATGTACTTTTAACTGATGAAATACCACTTTATCGTCACGCATGTGTCCAATCTACTCTTTTATTTGATGTCAGTGCTTTTTGACTAAGCATCATTGTATCCTTGCCAGGAAATAGTCCTGACCTCACTCCTATCGAAAACTTGAGGCAGCGCTTGAAAATTCTTGTCCAGATGAGATACCCATGAGATAAAAAGGAACTTAATTGAGGGTAAAAATGTTTCCTGGCATCATGTAATAACGAAGGAAGAGCTTAAGACTATTTTCAGCTCAATGAAATATCGATGTGAAGCTGTAATAAAGAATAAAAGCAATCTCACTAAGTACTGATTACTCACTGCTATCATCAGTGTCTTATGAATATCGACATTTATTGCAGCATAACCTTTTCTGCGTTGCAAATATTTGAATTTTTTATTTTTGTATTGAATTTAGTTTTAAATCCTCTTTAAAATGATGTAAAATTCTTGCATTTTGTGCAACGTAAAATTTTCTATAAGCATACAAACTTCAAAAACATAACAGTTTTAAAAAGTGTCCACAATTTCAACCACTACTAATTATATAGAGAGTCGGACCTCTATATAACGAAGTCGCTAAATCTCGAAAAAAAGTTCGTAGCATAGAAAATTTGCTATATAGAGGCTCATCTTTTATTTTTCTTTATTAACCACAAAAAAACAAGTTTTTTTATTCATAAACACTATATATTTAAAAAAAGTAATTATCCACACCTTTTGTAAATTAATATATATTTATTTTATGTATCTTACCTATCAAATAAAAAAAAAGAAAGCAAGAAAAGAAAAACTGCAAGAAAAGTTTCTTGACGCCTTTATCCACTTCCTGAAGAAATAAAAAATTTTCTTTGATCCTCAAGCACTTACGTTTCGACATTTTTGAGCTACGAGAAACGAAGTTACCAGCACGACTGATTGACAATACAAATGAACGGGGACTAGTTCAAGGACACGACTCTCCACTGAGGGTAAAAGGGAATATCGAAGAAGTTTCCAGTGAACTGGATAATGGGGGTTAAATGTTGCACTTCTTGGATTAAATGCCCAGAATTCTAATGTTTTCGAAGAGTTAGGCACCTAATAAAATCAGTTCAAGATTTATGACCACAACAAAATGAGTTAAAAGAGAGAATAACTTGAAATATCCAGAAATAGTTTAAGAATAGGGAGAGAAAAATTGAAACACAAGAGAGAAAAAATTCGTTACATAGAAAATTCACTTCACTATTGGGAGCTTATTTCATGAAGAAAATCGTGAAATGTTCTTGGTTCTAGGAAAATGTTCGCTATGTATAAGGTGACCAGTTTTTTTACAATCAAAAGGAGCACGAAAAACTTAAGAAAAAATTACAACGTAAATGCATGAAACATTTTATTAATTCAGACAAAAATACGCTAACTACGCTTTTAATTATTTACTTTAACGAGTATTTTTCCATTGAATGATTTTTTTTGTCGACATATCATTTTCTAATATATTGGGAATTTCGGCGCAAAAAATATCCTTCATACTGAATTTTACGGTAACTCTGCAGCTGATATATTAACATTCAATCTTTTGATTTCTCTCTTGTCCAAAAATCATTACCAACTGAGAAAACTCCTTCAACTGCTGCATTAGTTCCAGGGCAGCACAACGTTAATTCAGCAGAAATAACTAAATTTTCATATGGAATGTGTTTATTTTTGAAGTGGTTTAAGTGTTTTAACCCATCCTTTATCAATTTCAGCATGCTGATTTTCCAATTGTTCTAATTTATCAGAATTTAAATAGGCATTCAGTCGTCTTTCTTCTTCAAACAGACCATTGTCATCGATTTTAATATCAGGCATTTCTTTCGATAAAAACTCAACACAATTTTCTATATTTGGCCACTTTATTTGCAATGAAGTCAAAAAATACCATTGCAAACTGTTATTTCCCGTGATATTTGTTTCAGACCAGTCTTCGACATATTGGAAATATGTTTGGTTCATCTCTGAATACAGATATTAACAAATCGGTTTTAAAATATTGAAAAGGAGGACAAGTAGGAGGACACTTTTCGAGGAAAGACAGAACCTATTAAAGGAGGACGGTTGGTCACCTTACTATATAGAAAAATTCGCAGTAAAGAGGTTCGTCATAAGAAGATTCGACTGTATATATATATATATATATATATATATATATATATATATATATATATATATATATATATATATATATATATATATACTATGTAGCCGAAAGTCATGACACATTTTGGATTCTATACATTTTTTCAAGTTAAGTTGATTCTTACTAACGTTGCTCTCTTCAGCAACGAGAAGACTAATAACGACTGATCTCGTAATTTTGAAGCTCGGTCAAGTGACGAGAACAACACTTAAACTGGCACTCCTTGTGAACTTTCACAACTGGTCAATGTGAGAATTTTGAGCATCGACAAATTTAATTGGCATACATCACTCAACGCAACTTGTATTTAGAAGCATCAGAATTCGAATCCACGACTCAACAGATACATGATCTTTCGTTCCCCGCTCCCGCCCGCAGATTTTCTGATTCTGTCACAAATTGCATGATAGACTAGCTACTGTTGTTCATCGAGACAATTTTTTTAAAATTTTATCTTTTATTTTTTATGTTGCGATTTCAACTTTATTTTAAGACTACAAGATATTGAAATCAAAGGTTAATTTATTTTTAGAAAATGGCTTCCATTTTTTAAAAATTTGATTAAACAGGTCACAGAACTGTTATCTCACCTATCAGATCTCAACCATATTTAAGATTTTAGCAACGTGCAACATGTTTTGTCACTTTTAAGTAACTCAAAATCTGTGTATTTAGTGTCATATAAGATAAATGTTTCTTATTTATATGTATCTTACTCCATTTTTCAATTATAAATTTCTAAAAAAAAGTATCTCCGTTCAGGGTTACAAATGAATTCATTACGAACAATCCAGCCTCGAAGTTATATAATTACAAAGAGCGATGAAGGAATATATTTAAAACTCTACGAGTAGAATGAATTTGAATACCTAATGAATTCCATTATTCTGGACGCGAATCGGGTTCAATCTGCACGCTTGAATGAAAATTATGCATTCCGATGATACTTGTTCTTTGAAGAGACCATCACGTCCGTTGTTTATCGGGATTTTCCCTAACTCTAACGATGTATAGGAATGGTGTGTTTTAGGGGATTTCCCACATGTTGAGGAAATGTTACTGGAAGAATGCCGTGTGTTAATGGGGAATCACTTGCATAATAAACTTATAAAAAGTTGTTGTTGTTGTTGTTCTCGTGTCCATGAATAAATGCAGTAGATATCACTAGATTCCGTCGAAAGTCTTGATCACTGCCTCTGCTATTCTGGGAGCATCAGGGCTGTACAGGAGTTCCCACAAAGAGTCCCTCAGAGGGACCATTCCCATTTTTAGTAACTTTGTTGCGACGGTTGGGCATTCCAAGATGTGATTGGGCGTCAGTTGAAGATCTGGGCAGTGTTTGCATTGAACATATGATCTTGTCTTGTCTGGGTGAATCTTCATGCCCTTAAGGTGTTCAGTTCTCAATCTGGCAATTGTGGATGTTATAATTCGGGGACAGTCAAATTCCGTAACTAGGGGTTTTTTAAAAGTGTGATTCATAATTCTATGTTTGGCTACTGCATTAGCATCATCAAGTGTGATGGTGGTGCACTTATGTTCGATGTCTCTAGCTTCTTTGGCGAGGCTATCTGCACATTCATTACCCTCAATGTTGACATGTGCGGGTATCCATTGCAGGATACAGGATTTTCTTTTGTTGTGCAGCTGTTCTAGAAGGGTAATAATATCACAGGAGATGTTAGTCTCTCCATTTCTTATGGCTTCTATAGCGGATTTAGAATCTGAGAAGATTACTAATCCTTCTGTAGAATCAATAACATGTGGGTTTTGTTGATATAATAAAAGGGCCTCTCTAATTGCCACGAGTTCACTTGTGAAGTTTGAGGCGATTATGCCTGTGTTAATTTTGTGTTTGTAGTTATTACCATCTGGGAGGAGTAAGATGATTCCGGCACCTCCATTGCTGAGGGATCTGTCTGAGGAACCATCAGTGTAGGCGATTGCAAAGTTATCTTGAGAGAGTATTGCTATCGTTTCCAGTCCTTTTTGTCTGAGAGTTACAGGGTCTTCTTTTTTGGAACATGGCTGCAGCAATTCCAATTCGAAACAAGTATTCTTTGGTGGGATTTTTGGAATGAGGGGCTCCTGAAGGAACTCTAAGGAGGAATGATCCAAATTGAGTTCTTTTCTGAATTCACTATCAAGTTGGAGAGTCGAAGATCTTTTGAGCCTTGTAGAATGCTTCCATTTATCAAAAACTCTTCTAGAGATATGGTCCAAACCATATGAGCGTAGTTTATTAGTGAACTTGATAGTGGCAAGTTTGCGCCTGCTTTCTAGCGGAGGCAAGCCGCATTCTTGTTCGGCCTTTTCATTATTGGTTGATGACACTGCTCCAATAATAATTTTGGCAGCTCTGTGTTGTACAGAATCAAGTTTCCGCTTAACAGAAATAGAGGCCGGAGTCCAAATTGGGGTCGCATATTCTAAAACCGGTCTGATAACAGTGCAGAAAGTGCTTTTTAGGGTTTGAGGTCTTGAGCCCCAAGAAGTTCCGCATAGCTTTCGAAGAATATTCAGTTTTCCAAGAGCTTTGTTGGTAGTTTGTTCGATGTGCTTTGAAAAGCGGAGTTCAGGATCTAAGGTTACTCCAAGATAGGTGGGAAGGTCGACTTTTTTGATTTGAGAGTTCTGTATTTTGATATTAGCATTAAAACTGCTTCTGTGTCGTCTATCGGTAGAGAAGATGCAGTAGTTTGTTTTGTCTGCGTTGATGGTTAATTTAAGATTCTCTGCCCATTCAGCAATACCTTTCAGTGTTGTGTTTAGGGCCTTTTCCGATTCTGTAATGTCATTGTGTGAGTGCCATATAGCAATATCATCAGCGTAGCAGGCGATATTTGTGTCTGGGTGAATATGATGGTGGATGGTGTTCATAAAGATGAGAAAGAGCAAGGGGCTTAAGACAGAGCCTTGAGGAACTCCAGCCCACATTCTGCGAGATTCTGAAAGTGCCCCGTTAAATCTAACGGAAAATTTTCTTCCTCTGAGAAAATCATTTATCCATAATAACGCTTTGCCATTAATTCCGGTGCCTTGGATAGTATGGACCAGTTTTTGACGCCAAACTCTATCAAATGCTGCTGAGATGTCCAAAAATACTGCTAAAGTTTTTCTTGTGAGGCTTTTCTTGAAAACCATCAATTATCGACTGGTTCAGGTAAAAGAGCTGGTCGGTAGTACTATGATGGGTTCGGAAAGCTGTTTGATAGAAGTGAAGCTTTTTGTTTTCGATGAGCCAGTTCATAAGCCTACGGTGGATAATCCGTTCCATGAGCTTGCAGAGGGTGCTGGTGAGGGAAATTGGCCTATAGTTTTTGCACTCTGAAGCATTCTTGTTTGGTTTCAAAATTGGAATGACGGTGGAAAGTTTCAGATTTTGGGCAATTTGCCAGTAGCCCATGAAAGGTTAAAAATTTCCAATAGTTCTTTTTTTTGCAAGATTTCCAAAGTGTTGGACCATGCGGCCAAAAATAACATCCGGGCCAGGGCTTTGCCGGGATTCATTTTAGCAATGGCAGCTTCTAGCTCTTCCATTAAGAATGGTATGGTGAAGATGTTTTTATGGTTATATCTTTTGAGTCTTGGATGGTTTTCCTGTAGGTACGCAGCAGTTTCCTGTCATTTGCGTTGAAAGTTAACTTGCTTTTGTTTTCATAGTGCTTTGCTAGCAGGGAAGCAGTTTCCTTATTTGTGGCTGCATCTCTTCCAGAGGATGATATGATATTAGTAGGAATGTCTGCTTTTTGGTGTGTTGATTGATTATTAAGAGTTTTGATGACTTTCCAATGCTGAGATATTTTTGGGGATCTAAAGTTTCACAGAATTCAGTCCATTTTTACGCTTGCAGGAGGAAATAACCTCTTCAACTTCGTGACAAAGGTTCGTGAATCTTATTCTGTTTGTTTCAGTATTATTCTTCTGAAGTTCTGTACTTAGTTTGTCACGTTCGTTAATTAAGTTCTCTATGTTGGTGTCTTTCCAAAACGGGACCCAGTCATTTCTTCTTTTGACCCTAGGGATAGAACGTTTTGCAGCAGCATTAATATGCGAAGCAAAGGACCGTAGTCTCTCGTCGAGGGTGTGTGGCGAAGAAAGGGAGCAGAGCATTTCAAGTTCAGAGGTGAATTTTCTCCAGTTTGCTTTCCGAAAGTTCCAGGATCTTTTGCTTTGGATGGTGCCATCAACTCTTTGATTTATCGAAGTTATAATAGGGAAATGATCGCTAATAGCACTTTTTAGAATCTTCCATGTCGCTTGACTTGCTGTTTGGTGGTTAATGGCCGTGATGTCAAGGGCTGATGTTGTGCCGTTGGTTTTGGAGAGGTAGGTACTTCTCTTGTCATTTAGTATGGAGAGATCGTTGTCACAGAGCAGGTCTTGTGAACTTACTGGTCGGTTAACGGGGCAAAAATCTGACAAAACAGATTTTTTTTGGCAACGACTTACAAAATATATGCCGAATGAAAAAAACTTATTGTTCGTTGTGGCTAATTTAAGATTTCTGATTTCTAATTTTAAATTTCGTTTTCAATTGATACCAACATTTAGCAAATTATCAGCCGGCTAACTGAGCAAAATGTCCTTTCCATTTTTGAAATGAAGAATACTTCTTCAGTTCGAAAAAAAATTCAATCATAAAAGCTTTGCTTTAACTAATTTGGGGTATATTTAGTTATAATTTTTTTAAAAAAACCGCTGAAGCGTTAAAGTCCCATACTTTCAAGCTGCATTTTTTAATTTTAAGATATGTTCGCCGTATAACGCATACCCCCTTTTTCACGAAGAAATTTGAAATACAAGCAAGCAATGCAATGCTATTATGTTTTAAAGCCATTTATTCGATGTATTATCCCACAATTTCTAAAAAAAATACTGTACTTCTAGAACTACAACCCTTAAAGTTCATTGACTATATCATTTTTTTTAAAAAAAGAAACAGTATTCCGATCTATGTAGAAATTTTTTTCTTTATGTTCATCTCTTTTTTCATTTTTGAAACCATCATGTTTATACCCTGTGTATAACGCGCAAACGTAAATTTCAGCCTTTGTGGGTGCATTAAAAGTGCGCGTTATACGCCAGATTTTTCTGTAATAAGAATTACTTTGCTGTTATAATAATATTGAGAAGCAAGTGCAAAAACAAAAAATATATTAAAGAAAAACCTTTATATTAATTTATGTTAGTGCTGCGCTGCAATGTATACATTAATTTCTCTTTTACCTCTATATATTTAAACATTAATACAAAAGAAATGTATTATAATACGTTATTTTTTGCTTTAACTCTTTCTAAGGACATAGTATAAGTATACTTACTGCCAATTTATTAATTTTTCAATGTCCATGGTAAGCTATTTTACCAGTTTTTATTTGTGTTGAGCCATCTAGTATTTTCAGAAAATTAAAAAAAAAAGAAATTATAATCCCTTAAAAAAATAAAATAAAATACCCTGCCCACCGTATATTATAACAGGATTAAGAAAGGCCAATATCACGAAGCCCTTTTTTGCCCTTCGTTACTTTGTTTATAATTCCCACGTAATTATCAATTAGCAATCAAGCGTGTAAAAGATGAAAATGACTTTTTTACCATTGTTATATAGTTAGTAGGATTGCCAAAGCTAATTACCGACTGGCAATTACTAACGGTAATTAATAATTGCTGCTTACTAACGCTCACTAAAAACGATCTCTTATTTTAAAGCTAAAAAGGGTTTCCAGTTTGGTGAACTTATCACCCAGCATGGCGACAAAAAAGTTCGAAAACGCAGGATGAGTTAAAATAGGATATTACAAAATTTTTTGGTTAAATGATAAAATTTAAGAAAAACTATTCATTATTCTGGCAACATAAAGAAAAAAGAACAAAACTGTGCTTAACAAAATTAACTCTATCTAATAACCGAGAAACGAAATTTATAAGGCAAAAATTGAACTAATATATTAGTGTAGTAGCACTAAATAATGTATAAATATAGAGTAGTACTCGTATTTTTAAATTATTGTTTTACGTTATAATTTAAACCAGAGATATTCAAATTTTTTTCTGCCAGACCACATACTTATGTCAGCTATTTCCTGCGGGCCGCATACATATGTTAGTCATTTCCCGCGGGTCGCATACATGAGGATAAATGGGGGAGGGGGAGGAGAAATGATTTAAGACGAAAATAACGATGGAAATTTAAAATGTGGAAAATTGATCAAAATATTATAACTCCTACTTTGCTTTTTTTATTAATGTTTTTTAATATTTTTTTTTTATTTTTGTCATTAGCACTAAATTAGAATCCTTTAAGAAACATTCCTTCCCAGTTCTTCCTGAGTAAACGGTTTCATATGGTTACCATTAATAATATAACAAGATTCAGAGGGTGTCTTTGTTACCACTGACAAAACACTTAGTTGCTGTTTGAAAGATTATTCAAGAAAGCTTATTTATCACCTCTTGAAAGAGATCTTCGCGGAAAAGGGTCATTGAATGATTCCTGTTTCACTGGTATTTTTTAAATACAGCACTTTCGTAACAAATCAAAAAAATTTCTGATCCATGTTTGTTTTCCCCCACAAAAGAGTCAACCTCACAATCGTCTTGAAACGATATATTTTCTTCGAATATTTTTCCTTTGCAAGATATGAAATATAGTTAAAAATTAGTTCCACCCATGAAATGGTCGCTACTCCACTGTTGTCTGTTATCACTAACCGTAACCGTTCCCAATAGAAAAAGAATATCAATTCGTATCCGTACAACATAGACAGCAAAAAGCAAAAATTTTAATTTGATTTCTTGACAAAGAATTTCTCGCCAAATTTTTAATATATTATATTCTTCAGTAAGAGAATTTCTCAGAGCAATGGGCCATGACCGGGTCACTTAAAAAGGCTCGGTGGGCCACAGGGTGAGTGTATCGCTGATTTAAACATAACTCTTCATTTTAAATACATTAAATTCACATTATTAATCTCAATTATTTGTTTTCTGTACAGAAATCAAATGACTCCATAATTTTTCTTTGCTTTTTCTATCCATTAAGATGAGAAATGAATAAATGATACTAGTTAAATATCAATACTTACTTTTGAATATAAAAATTATAATGGTTTTATTTTATTTACTTAATTCATCATTAAAAACATTAATTTGAACCCTACATTAGCACAAAATATTAAATTCTGCCATCTCGCTCGACCCTAATTATAGCTACTAAGGCCTTAACCTCGTAACCGGCTGAATTTTTTTTGGACCAACCCTTCCACAGTGCAAGTTTTCCCTACCAGGTCGATATTCTGTTCAGTCTCTATCCCAATTCCTCATCATGCATTATGATAACATTTATTAAAAAAAGCTAGTTCTTCCCTTTTATTTGGAATTCTTGATTATATTTAAAATAAAACTCATCAAAATCAATCTCAAAATGCCCTCTGACACGTATTTATTCCGGTCAAGTTCTCTTTATGTATGGATTCATTATTTTTCCTGTGTGTTATAGATTTTGGACTGACCGTTCCTCATATGTCCCAATCAAGATTTTAATGAGATTTACAAATGAACTCATGTACGCATTTCACGATTTTCAAATTACCAAAGATTGATTATAGCTCCTGCTTGATTGCTTTTCTAAAAATAATTGCAGAAATAATTTTTTTATTTCTAGCTTAATAACATTGGTCATAAAAAAGTCATAAGTGGAGTTATAAATTATATATAGTTGAATGCATATTTCATCAAATTAGAAATAAATTATTTTTTCCACCGTAATTTAGATTTAATATTGTTTCCATCATTTATGTACAGAGTGTTTTTTTTTCCAGGTATAGAAGTTTAAGTTGGCATTACTTTCCAAGATGGCGACCAATATAAGTGATTTATTCTCAGTTTGGTTTGGCAATTCATCATGAATAGACTCACGCCTGAACAACGCTTTCAAATTGTGCAATTTTATTTCGAAATTAATGGTCGATTTTTATAAGCGAATTTTGTTTAGCGATGAAGCGCACTTCTGGTTGAATGGCTACGTCAACAAACAAAACTGCCGCATTTGGAGTGAAGCTAATCCACAAGTGTATGTCGAAACACCGTTACATCCAGAAAAACTGACTGTTTGGTGCGCTTTATGGGCTGGTGGAATTATTGGTCCGTACTTTTTCAAAAACGATGAAGGCCACAACGTTACAGTCAATGGTGATCGGTATAGAGCCATAATTACTAACTTTTTCATTCCTGAATTGAACAATCATGATGTCCAGGAGCTGTGGTTCCAACAAGACGGCGCAACATGTCACACAGCTCGTGCCACAATCGATTTATTAAAAGACACGTTTGTTGACCGCCTAATTTCACGTTTTGGACCTGTGCATTGGCCTCCAAGATCTTGTGATTTAACACCGCTAGACTATTTTCTGTGGGGCTATGTAAAGTCATTGGTCTATGTGGATAAGCCACAAACGCTTGACCATTTGGAAGACAACATTCGGCGTTTTATTGCCGATATACGGCCACAAATGTTGGAAAAAGTCATCGAAAATTGGACGTCCAGATTGGACTACATCCGAGCCAGCCGTGGCAGTCCTATGCCAGACGTCATATTTAAAATGTAATGCCACAAGATTATCTTTCGAATAAAAAAAATTCATGTCAATCGAATAATACATCGTTGTTTTATTGCAATTTAAAGTTCTATACCTCTCAAAAAACACCCTTTACTAATCACAGTTTCGATGATTATTGTAAACTAAATATGAAAAATAATATTCTTGGTACTATTCAATTGGCCAAAAAATCGCTTTATGAAAGTCTTTCTTGAATTCATGCAAAATTTGCATTTTGTGCTTTATTTCTTACAAGATCTTGGAAATGACATTTGTAAAAATGTTTGAAACAGGGATTTTTGCATTTTGAACAATAACTTTATATTTTTGTTTAATTTATGATAAACAGGGAATATAAAAATTTAAAGTCGATTTCTACTTAGGTCAACAAAGAAATTTTTGACTTTAGATACTTTTTATCAAAAAATCACAATTAATATAAATATATAAAGGGTGTTTTTTTACAGGTATAGAACTTTAAATTGCAATAAAACAACGATGTATTATTCGATTGACATGAATTTTTTTTTATTCGAAATATAATCTTGTGGCATTACATTTTAAATATGACGTCTGGCATAGGACTGCCACGGCTGGCTCGGATGTAGTCCAATCTGGACGTCCAATTTTCGATGACTTTTTCCAACATTTGTGGCCGTATATCGGCAATAACACGGTGAATGTTGTCTTCCAAATGGTCAAGCGTTTGTGGCTTATCCACATAGACCAATGACTTTACATAGCCCCACAGAAAATAGTCTAGCGGTGTTAAATCACAAGATCTTGGAGGCCAATGCACAGGTCCAAAACGTGAAATTAGGCGGTCAACAAACGTGTCTTTTAATAAATCGATTGTGGCACGAGCTGTGTGACATGTTGCGCCGTCTTGTTGGAACCACAGCTCCTGGACATCATGATTGTTCAATTCAGGAATGAAAAAGTTAGTAATTATGGCTCTATACCGATCACCATTGACTGTAACGTTGTGGCCTTCATCGTTTTTGAAGAAGGATTCCACCAGCCCATAAAGCGCACCAAACAGTCAGTTTTTCTGTATGTAACCGTGTTTCGACATACACTTGTGGATTATCTTCACTCCAAATGCGGCAGTTTTGTTTGTTGACGTAGTCATTCAACCAGAAGTGCGCTTCATCGCTAAACAAAATTCGCTTATGAAAATCGGGAACAACGGCAATCTCGTTTTGGCTCATTCGACGAATCTACGCCTTGCTTGATGATCGTTTTGATGCATTGCCAAACCAAACTGAGAATAAATCACTTGACAGCTGTTAAATCGGTCGCTATCTTGGAAAGTAATGCCAACTTAAACTTCTATACCTGGAAAAAACCCCTCTTTATAAACATATGACAGAATCACAATATTAAGTGGCAATTATTTTTTTTTAACTATCATTAAAGTATCGTTTTGTCCTTTAAAAAAATCGTATATATAAAATTTTAGTTCAACTAAATGCTTCAAAGCGTGAGAAAAAAAATATTTTAAAATTTTGATCCAAGTCGCTAAAAATGAAACCAAAATGACTGTATCTGTAATTCTTTAAATATCTAATTTCATTCAATTAATTTTAATTAATTATAGTTAAATTATCGTATTGTCACTAAAAACAATCATGCATAGAAAATTTCAGCTCAAATGAGTGCTTTAAAATGTGAGAAAAAAACCTTTTAATGTATTGACACAAGTATCTGTAATTCTTTGAATAATTAGTTTAAATCAATGAATTTTTATTAATTATAATTAAATTACTGTATTATCATTCAAAATAATCGTGTATATAAAATTTCAGCTCAATTGGGCACTTTAAAATTTATTTTATTAACTACTGAAAATTTGAACAAGATATATATAGGGAGATTGGGAACTAATAGTAGGAATTGAAAAATGCATCTTAAGCATAGCATTTATTTGTTAGTATTTTTATTTTATTTTATTTATTAAAATATTTTTATTAAGAAATTGCTTCTATTGATTTTAAAGAGATTTTGGTTATGGAGTTTATTGTTGGATTTTTTTAGAACGGCTGTTTTATTGTTATTCAAATATCACAGTGTTTTTATGCTATAATTTATTTATTAAGGTATCCGACTACGTTCGGAACAGTGATTTTAAAAAAGCGTACAAATGAATAATTTTCATGATATTTCGTGGCACTAAGATTAGAATACATGCATAAAATTCTTTTAATGACATTTTGACAAAAAAATTTATTTAAATATAATATTTTGGCAAAAAATTAACTTAGAATAATCTTTTTTCCAAATGTTCTCCTTTTGTGAAAAATGGTTCTATTATAATAATATTTTACCTGTATATAGCTCAGACCTCTCTACAGAGGCTCAACTAGAATTTTTGAAAAATTCACATTATTTTCAGAGTTACCACCAATTGAAATAATTATTCGCATTTTTTTTCTTAAAATTGTTCCCCTCTGTTGTCGTAAAATATCTGAACAGAGGTCTGAGCATCATACAGACAAAATATTATTCTAATAGACCCATAAAAGGAGAACATTTGGAAAAAGGATTGTTCTAAGTTAATTTTTTGCCAAAATATTATATATATAATAATTTTTTTTGTCAAAATGTCCTTAAAACAATTTTATGCATATATTCTAATCTAAGTGACACTAAATATCATGAAAATTATCCATTTATGCGCTGTTGAAAATCAGAGTTCCGAACATAGTCGGATTCCTTAAGTGAATGATCGCCGCTTCAGTTTTTGAAAATCTGCATGCCTAATGCATGATTTATTCGTACTATCATTGATATTTTTGTATTATTATAAAAGAAACCAGCTCTCGGTATGCCCCAGAAAAAACTTCCTCAACTAAAGAGTGTTTTTTTTCCAGGCATAGAAGTTTAAGTTGGCATTACTTTCCAAGGTGGCGACCGATTTAACAGGTGTCAAGTAATTTATTCTCAGTTTGGTTTGGCAATTCATCAAAACGATCATCAAGCAAGGCGTAGATTCGTCGAATGGGCCCAAAACGAGATTGTCGTTGTTCTTGATTTTTATAAGCGAATTTTGTTTAGCGATGAAGCGCACTTCTGGTTGAATGGCTACGTCAACAAACAAAACTGCCGCATTTGGAGTGAAGCTAATCCACAAGTGTATGTCGAAACACCGTTACATCCAGAAAAACTGACTGTTTGGTGCGCTTTATGGGCTGGTGGAATTATTGGTCCGTACTTTTTCAAAAACGATGAAGGCCACAACGTTACAGTCAATGGTGATCGGTATAAAGCCATGATTACTAACTTTTTCATTCCTGAATTGAACAATCATGATGTCCAGGAGCTGTGGTTCCAACAAGACGGCGCAACATGTCACACAGCTCGTGCCACAATCGATTTATTGAAAGACACGTTTGTTGACCGCCTAATTTCACGTTTTGGACCTGTGCATTGGCCTCCAAGATCTTGTGATTTAACACCGCTAGACTATTTTCTGTGGGGCTATGTAAAGTCATTGGTCTATGTGGATAAGCT
This sequence comes from Trichonephila clavipes, assembly GCA_019973935.1. Taxonomy (NCBI): domain Eukaryota; kingdom Metazoa; phylum Arthropoda; class Arachnida; order Araneae; family Nephilidae; genus Trichonephila; species Trichonephila clavipes. Next base: position 150,035 of record BMAU01020187.1, read on the forward strand.
ACAAACGCTTGACCATTTGGAAGACAACATTCACCGTGTTATTGCCGATATACGGCCACAAATGTTGGAAAAAGTCATCGAAAATTGGACGTCCAGATTGGACTACATCCGAGCCAGCCGTGGCAGTCCTATGCCAGAAGTCATATTTAAAATGTAATGCCACAAGATTATCTTTCGAATAAAAAAAATTCATGTCAATCGAATAATACATCGTTGTTTTATTGCAATTTAAAGTTCTATACCTCTCAAAAAACACCCTTTACTAAGACGTTCACCTTAAGTTTCCATTGCACCCTTAATTTTTTTCACATACTAAAAATACTATTACTTTTTATGTACCAAAAAAGGCAATATCATAAGTGAAAGAGTAGCCTTTATTGAGAGGAGTATGATTATCACGAAAACAATCTGCAAAACTTTTATAATTGTCTTTTTTCGAAATAAATGCTCTTCCTTAATAAATTTATTTCAACGCCTAAATTCTTACTTGGTTTTTTTCTAATGTGAAATAATTCTAAATCCAATTGTTTCTTCTACGAATTCACACACAAGTTAAATTATCTTTTTATTTCTAATCGATTGCTTCTAAACAGAAGTATCTGCAATCAAATCATATTTACTGCTAATTTTATTTAAATGCATTATAAGAAATCTGGTGACAAAATTGTTACAGCTTAATGGCTTCAGCCTGAAATTTTTTTCTATTTTTGGAATCTTTTTTAATCAAAATATTTTAGTCATAGTCTTATTTATCTTTGACCAAGCGAGAAGGAAATATCTAGTGCATTTGCCAATATTTGGAATAGCGAATCAGTCCTGATCAAAATATTAATGCAATCTATTTTTGCGATAGTTTTTTACTGGATTGTTTTTACTAAGAACACAAACTAATTTTAAGTAAAGGGTGTTTTTTTAGAGGTATAGATCTTTAAATTGCAATAAAACAACGATGACATGAATTCGATTGACATGAATTTTTTTTTATTCGGAAGATAATCTTGTGGCATTACATTTTAAATATGACTTCTGGCATATGACTGCCACGGCTGGCTCGGATGTAGTCCAATCTGGACGTCCAATTTTCGTAGACTTTTTCCAACATTTGTGGCTGTATATCGGCAATAACACGGCGAATGTTGTCTTCCAAATGGTCAAGCGTTTGTGGCTTATCCGCATAGACCAATGACTTTACATAGCCCCACAGAAAATAGTCTAGCGGTGTTTAATCACAAGATCTTGGAGGCCAATTCACAGGTCCAAAACGTGAAATTAGGCGGTCACCCAACGTGTCTTTCAATAAAACGATTGTGGCACGAGCTGTGTGACATGTTGCTCCGTCTTGTTGAAACCACAGCTCCTGGACATCGTGATTGTTCAATTCAGGAATGAAAAAGTTAGTAATCAGGGCTCTATACCGATCACTATTGACTGTAACGTTGGGGCCTTCATCGTTTTTGAAGAAGGATTCCACCAGCCCATAAAGCGCACCAAACAGTCAGTTTTTCTGTATGTAACCGTGTTTCGACATACACTTGTGGATTATCTTCACTCCAAATGCGGCAGTTTTGTTTGTTGACGTAGCCATTCAACCAGAAGTGCGCTTCATCGCTAAACAAAATTCGCTTATGAAAATCGGAAACAACGGCAATCTCGTTTTGGGCCCATCCGACGAATCTACGCCTTGCTTGATGATCGTTTTGATGCATTGCCAAACCAAACTGAGAATAAATCACTTGACAGCTGTTAAATCGGTCGCCATCTTGGAAAGTAATGCCAACTTAAACTTCTATACCTGGAAAAAAACACTCTTTAGTTGTAATTAAAAACAAATTATTTTGTACTGTATACTTTCCATATATTATTTATGGATGATATATCAAAAATCAAATAGTACTTTAAAAACACATGACAGCTCTCTTTCTATTTATTGTCTGCATATAGCAAGAAACAAGAAATAAAAAAAAATCAACCCCATGGGTAAGAAATATAATTATTTCTTTATAAAACTGATATTGTAACGGGTCTACCCGCTAACCTCTCACTAACCCTCTTCGGAAAATTATTTCTTTTAAATGTTGTTCTATTAAACAATTTCTCCCGAGGAAGACACGGTCTATGTAAATGAAGGCTTATATTTAAATAGTAATTTTTAGGTACCAAAGAGAGAGAGAGAGATCAGAAGTTAGTGATTAACGTGAAGTAGTGAAAAACTAGTCGAGAGTGGCTCGACGATTAATTGTTTAATATTTGAGATTATTAACTGACGATTTAGTCGATTTTATTTGAATAATAACAACCATAGGTCGAATAGTTGAGAAAAATTACGGTAATTTAAACCGAAAGTAATTAAAAATTCCTAAACGTAAGTTAATTAAATTTTAATAAATTATATATTACGTATCCTTTCTTCCGTGTAGTTGCTCCTATCTATATATATACAAAGGAGAAAAGCGACTTACTCACACTGACTGACTCACTGATTAATCACGATTTCTCCGGAACTATCAAACCTACAGTCTTGAAACTTGGTACACAGATTTCTTTCATAGAATAGAGAATCCGTACAAAATGATTTTTACGAAAATCGACCTTCAAGGGGCGTTGAGGGCGCTTAAGGGGCGTTATAGATAATTATTTCCATTTTTAATCTATTAGGCGTACAGTCTTGAAATTTGATAAGCGGATTCCTTTCATAGAGTAGAGATTATCTACAAAATGGGTTTTGTGAAAATCGACCCCCAAGTGGCGTTGTGGAAAATTAAGGGGCGTTATAGGTAATTATCTCTTTTTTTAAACTATCAGACCCACCTGCTTGAAATTTAAAAGGTATGTTCCTTTCATGGAATAGAGTTCCTCTAACAAAGAGTTTTGCGAAAATCGAACCCCAAAGGAATGAGGTTGCGAGGGGTTAGGGAGAGCTATAGAAAAATTCCTGTTCTTGAATTTAACCCATTTACTTGAAATTTGTTGAGCACGTTTCTTTAGTTGAATAGAGTTCCCTGGAGTTGATTTTACGAATATCAACTCCAGGAGAAAGCGGGGGGGGGGAGTTATTGGGGCGTATTGATAGACAAAATTCCCGTTTTCGAACTACTAGGGTTTATAAAAATAAAATTTGGTTTGCATGTTTCTTTTGTGCAATTGGAATCTCTGCTAAGAATGCTCTCAACGGGATTACGGGGCGTATTGATGATAAAAATTTCGTTTCTGCTCTTTCAGATTTAGACTTTAAATTTAGCGCGGATGTTTATTTTAAGGAGTAGAGATCTACTGAAAGTTGCTTTGGCAGAAATCCACTTGATTATTGGGTTAGGTGAGCGCAAAAAAATCTTTCTACTTCTATTTTAGATATTCAAAGAAATTAGAAATTATAATTTCTGTCCTTTTTATATCAAGAGGTGAGAGTTACAGCTATAAATGTATTTTTCAATGCAATCCAATTCTTAATGCTAGATATGAATAATTTATGTACATGTAAACAGTATATATTTATACAACATCGTGAAATACCCAGTGAAGCGGGTGGGTAAGGGCTAGTACTTTGTAGTAGAGTGCCTTTCCTAACCTGGGCTGTTGAGAATTTGCAAAGGATTAATAAATTCTATTTGTTCTAAAAGTGGCTGATCCTCATTTTAACTCCCAAACATTAATGAACGTTCCTTACCATATGTCCTTATTATGCAAGTTCCGTGGTCATTTTTTAACACTTCTGTGGCACCCAAGTAGTTATTTTTGGTTTCCTAGTTCCCATTTCGTGCAGCATAGCAATTAAAAAGAGTAGTAACTATAACCATAAAACTATCATCCTCATCATTTGACAGTGGCTCTTGACTTGGAATCTTTTACTAAGAATTCATTGCGAAAGAATACCAGTGGGAGATTTCTCTAAAAGGTTTGCAGCAACAGTTAAGGTATCCGACTACGTTCGAACCGTGATTTTCAAAAGCGCATAAATGGATAATTTTCATGATATTTAGTGCCATTTAGATTAGAATACATGCATAAAATTGTTTTAAGGACATTTTGACCAACATAATTTATTTAAATACAATATTTCGGCAAAAAATTAACTTAGAATAATCTTTTTTCCAAATGTTCTCCTTTTGTGAAAAATGCTTCTATTAGAATAATATTTTGCCTGTATATATCTCAGACCTCTGTTCAGAGGCTCAACTAGAATTTTTGAAATATATAACTTAGAAGTGGGTTTTTCATATTTTACGACAACAGAGGGGAGCAATTTTAAGGAAAAAAACGCGAATAATTATTTCAATGGGTGGTAACTCTAAAAATAATGTGAATTTTTCTAAAGTTCTAGTTGAGCCTCTGTAGAGAGGTCTGAGCTATATACAGACAAAATATTATTGTAATAGAACCATTTTTCACTAAAGGAGAACATTTGGAAAAGAGATTATTGTAAGTTAATTTTTTGCCAAAATATTATATTTAAATAAATGTTTCTTGTCAAAATGTCCTTAAAACAATTTTATGCATGTATTCTAATCTGAGTGACACTAAATATCATGAAAATTATCCATTTATGCAATTTTTTTGAAATCACGGTTTCGAACGTAGTCGGATACCTTAAAGGAGATGGAAGAAGTTTGCAGCCAAATTTTTTTAAAAATAATTAAGTATACTCTTCGAAAATAAATGACAAAATCCGAAACCAAATCATTTAACCGTTTTACAAAAATAAACTATCCATATAATTGTTATTGGCTATTAACTCATTACATAGCAAGTTCAGGTATGAAAATTTTTGTTCGGGTTCTCGTAATCCATTTGTGGTAGCGAATACATATGTATATGAATTAGCTGTGAATGAAAGGAAGAACAAATTTCGCTCTGTAATAATCGAAATTTTATTTCAAAACATTTAGGAGAATCATTTCCTTTTTTTGATTAAAATTAGAGGCGATTATCCCATGATAGCCAAAAAAGTTTTAAAAATATTGCTACAATATTGTTCATCTTATTAGTGTGAATTCGGATTTTCGGCATTAACAAATATAAAAATGGAAAAAAGATCGAAACTTTTAAATGTAGATGACGAAAGGAGAGTGACATTGTCATTTTTATGCCAAATATAAAGGAAATTATGAATAATCCTCAAGCTCAAATTTCGCATCAAATGTATTCTTATAATTAATTTGTAATTAATTATAGGAATTTTGTTGCCCTTGTTACACATATTATTTTACTTAACATTGAAAATTATTATCATAAGCTAGTGCTTCTCAAACTTTCGATTCTTGCAACCCAATTTTCAGTCATAATTTCCATCGCGACCCCTCTTTTCATACAATAACAATATATTGAATTCAATAACACTATGCTTTGATACTAAAAATCTGCAATACGACTTTAACCTCTTAAGTCCCACCGACGCATTTAAACGTCTTGGTTAGCCAATGTATGAATTTGTCCGGACGTATATATACGTCTTTCCTAAGTACGATCTTTTCTGTGAACTTCTATTTATATAATTATTCCAAAAGTTTTGCAATGCAATAAAATTAACTTGACAGTGTTTGCGATGGATTTACGTATTTCATAGGATTTGCTTTTTTATTCTTCTTTTATGCCCCCCTCCTCCAATACATCTCATACGCGCGCCTACATGAAAAAACATTGGCATTGGGGAGTGAACCGTGTAACTTTTTAATCTCGGCACTTAAGGGATTACTTATAAGCCGTACAAATTATCAAGATAAATGTTAATTTTTGTATATAATTGTTTATATGACAAGTCCATGGAGTCACTGGTAATTATTAAAGTTGCTCTTAACTTAATATTGTTCAATTACTTATAAAATGCATTGTGAAGTACTGATGCATTTATAAGTGTATTATATTAGTATAAATGTGTATTTTATTTTTTATTATGCCAGAATGTATTTTGTTTGTTTACTTTAAGCAAATTAATATATTTTTTAAAAATAATCTTTTGTTTTCGACTTTTTAATATCCTCGCGCCCCCCATAGGGAGGCACACCCCACAGTTTGAGAAACGCTGTCGTAAGCTATTTTACTTTAGTGTATTTTGAATAAGTAAAATTCTTGTTAACTTATTTTATTGTTAGTGTGCCGTCAAATTTTGAAATTGTTAAAAGTTTTCCGTAACAAACAAACAAACAAAAAGATTGAGAGTTAATGACATAAACAATCAATCAATCAAGAAAAGCATAAAAGATTCTTGTGTTATTTATTTCTTAAAGAAAAATAACATTGGTTGATTGATATTAAACTTTCAATCGCGTTTAAGAGGAAGTGAGTTACACATAGATACCAACTGTAGAACGGTATAATTAGTATTTGCATAAAACATTTTTCATAACTTTCAGTAACTGATCAATACCATTTTCCGTAGCAGTTTGTATACCTGTTGATATCCTTTTTTAAAAATCAAATATGATCATTTATTTGCATAACTTTTACGAAAACACGACTATCTATGTTTATTAAAAACTGCATTTATATTTATTCAGAAATATGCGGTTTAAAAACGTTTCACAGAAGCTTTCCATGTTTCACTAAAGACTCGTCGTGTAGAGAAGCTAATGTGCGATAAGTCTATTGAGGTTCAAATTTTTCACGTAGGCGTTTTGTGGAAGTTCAGAAATCGACTGTCAGTTTAGATGTCGTCCTCGGCACTGTTGACCCCCTGGTTGAAAAGGATGAGGTTTGTCCCCAATCAATTTCGTATAATCACAGACAGAATGATGTCATTATACTAATTAACTCCATCCGTGGAAACTTGTCAAAGATATATCAAAATTTTATTATTTTGAATACATAAAAATGTTCGTAGCAGATAAAATTTTATATTTAGGTATGTAACTTTAAAACCTGCTGATTCTTTCACAATTTATTCGATGACTATTATTTATAGAGATTACAAGTTTCTCAACATTCTTTTAAAAATCTAAAGCAATGTTCTGTATGTACTTGATTATTGTTTCAAATTTCTTAGAACTTACGCGCCTATCCAGCAGCTGCACAAATGGACAATAACAGTGGCGTAACGGAGAATATTAGAAGCCCCCTGCAAAGTCAGGTTTGGGGCCCCAAACCGGATCTTACAAAGAGTACGTACTTCGCATTAGTCGGGCTTTGGACCCCCTAGAATCCTGCCTCCTCCCCGTGATATGGCGGTTGCCGTTACGCTACTGGATAATAAAGATCATTTTTAAGGGGACTGAGGATGGCAATTCATCTATTCACACAAGAGCAGTTCCAGATTTTATAAAAAAAAAAATTTGAGTTTGTTTTTAAGTGAAGTTACTTAAAAAAAGTAAGCAGGCTTTACTGCATAATCATCAAACTATTTTCCAACCTTTAATCGAATTAAGAACAGGCTCAATATAAAAGCTAAACTGGTTTTAAAAAAACTTTATGTGTCTGTTATATTATAAAAAGCTATACCATTTTCCATCTTATCTTCCTACGCAGCATTATCCAATTTTTTATCAATGAATTTAAAGTATGCTTCTTTGCTATATTTGCTCTGTTATTAACCTTAATTTATGCATCTATTCTTTGTACCGAAGGAGAAAATCAACCTGCCGATGTTATAAATTCAAACAGGAAATGTCTCAGGCAACCAGATATCCGATGGTTTCTCGTGGGAGTCTCATTGACTTTCATTGATCGCTCTGATTTCAGGTTTTATAGGGAAGGGAATCTGGGTTGGAGGAACCCAAACATGTTTGGTAAATTATGCATTAGTTCACCGCGTGAGTTAAAATATATTGGTTTCGAAATAGTCATGACTTCCCATTTGAAAAATAATTTAATGAGTTTCTTTATTTAGCTGTTCAGAATACTTATATTCGTGTATGTAATAGTTACTTTATTCGAGTAAAGAAACGAAATTTGTTGGTAAAAAATTATAATGATTATGGAGAGAATAAGTAAAGGGTGTTTTTTAGAGATATAGAACTTTTTAAATTGCAATAAAACACAACGATGTATTATTCGATTGACATGAATTTTTTTTTCGAAAGATAATCTTGTGGCATTTCATTTTAAATATGATTTCTGGCATAGGACTGCCACATCTGGCTCGGATGTAGTACAATCTGGACGTCCAATTCTCGATGACTTTTTCCAACATTTGTCGCCGTATATCGACAATAACACGGCGAATGTTGTCTTCCAAATGATCAAGCGATTGTGGCTTATCCGCATAAACCAATGACTTTACATAGCCCCACAGAAAATAGTCTAGCAGTGTTAAATCACAAGATCTTGGAGGCCAATTCACAGGTCCAAAACGTGAAATTTGGCGATCACCAAACGTGCCTTTCAATAAATCGATTGTGGCACGAGCTGTGTGACATGTTGCGCCATCTTGTTGGAACCACAGCTCCTGGACACCATGATTGTTCAATTCAGGAATGAAAAAGTTAGTAATCATGGCTCTATACCGATCACCATTGACTGTAACGTTGTGGCCTTCATCGTTTTTGAAGAAGTACGGACCAATGATTCCACCAGCCCATAAAGCGCACCAAACAGTCAGTTTTTCTAGATGTAACGGTGTTTCGACATACACTTGTGAATTAGCTTCCCTCCAAATGCGGCAGTTTTGTTTGTTGACGTAGCCATTCAACGAGAAGTGCGCTTCATCGCTAAACAAAATTCGCTTATGAAAATCGGGAACAACGGCAGTCTCGTTTTGGGCCCATTCGACGAATCTACGTCTTGCTTGATCATATTTAAAATGTAATGCCACAAGATTATCTTTCGAATAAAAACACTATGTCAATCGAATAATACATCGTTGTTTTACTGCAATTTAAAATTCTATACCTCTAAAAAAACACCCTATATGTAAGTAAAATAAGTATTTATCAGTATTTGAAAAAAAGCGTTATAGATTATAGAATTGCTTAAAAGCTTCACCGTTGTTAGAAATGAAGAAAAAATGGCACTTTTCCGTTTCGTCAGAGAAAAATCTCGCCAAGTTGGCGTTAGTGGTGACAACACAAAATATACATATAAAATGTTAATAAATATTTGTTCTCGCTAGTGTTTCATCCATTTTTGAAGTATTACGAAAAAGATGTTACTGATAAGAAAATACCACAACCCATTTTGTAAATGTGGTGGTAAAAGGTTTCCGGCGGGAATATTCCGTTTGGCGTTGGTTGTATCATTTTTGGCGACTTTATTGCTTGCGCCGGCAAAACGGTAAAGTAACGAAAAAGTATTTTAAAAATCTTCTCTTTGCCTGTTGTCTTTGAAGCAATCAGACTATTATAATGAGAGAAATATGATTCGGAAATAGATTTTTATAAAATTTTTTAGAAGTGTTGAGAACCATGATGTATAAAATTTGAATCGAAATATTTAAATATTTTTAATGTATTTTTGAAACAGGATCTTGATAATATTTAACGCAAAAAAGTGCATACCATTAATAACGAAATAATTTTAAAAAAATCAGAAGTTAACAGAAACGCAAAATTGTTCCCCGAAAATTCCAGTGCATTGAAAAAGGCAAAAAAATATTTGTTTTTAAAAATAGGGTAACACTCTTCGAAAATTGTAATTTTATTTTAATAATCGCTTCAACACAATCATTATTACCACAGCATTTTTATTAATATATTTGTCATTTTAGTATGGGGGGCACTTGGCGCAGTCCTTTTTTAGGCGACTAAAAATAACAATTAGTTTCGCGAATTCTAATTGCTTTTTTTTACCTCAAGTTCTTGAAGTTTTCTGAAGCTGATTCCACAAAATAGAAATTTTTTAGATCACGCTTTTTATTCACCTTAAAAAAATCAATGTTTAGAACAACAATATACTGTCTATTTGGTTGAGAATTATCCGACTGAACCGAATTATCCTAATAATTTATATGTTATAAACGCGAAAGTTTGTGAGGATCTTTGATCGTCTTTCACGCAAAAACAACTGAATGGATTTTAATGAAACTTTACAATAATATAGCTTAAAAATCAGAATAACACATAGGCTATAATTTATAAAGATATTGTGAGAAATGTCCAAAATATAGCGATAATTGTCAAGTAAGTATGAAATAATTCTGCCATCCGCAAAAATGCCCGCGGCAGCATATAAAGGGTGTTTTTTAGAGGTATAGAACTTTAAATTGCAATAAAACAACGATGTATTATTCGATTGACATGAATTTTTTTTATTCGAAAGATAATCTTATGGCATTACATTTTAAATATGATTTCTGGCATAGGACTGCCACGGCTGGCTCGGATGTAGTCCAATCTGGACGTCCAATTTTCGATGACTTTTTCCAACATTTGTGGCCGTATATCGACAATAACACGACGAATGTTGTCTTCCAAATGGTCAAGCGTTTGTGGCCTATCCGCATAGACCAATGACTTTTCGTAGCCCCACAGAAAATAATCTAGCGGTGTTAAATCACAAGATATTGGAGGCCAATTCACAGGTCCATAACGTGAAATTAGGCAGTCATCAAACGTGTCTTTCAATCAATCGATTGTGGCACGAGCTGTGTGACATGTTGCGCCGTCTTGTTGGAACCACAGCTCTTGGACATCATGATTGTTCAATTCAGGAATGAAAAAGTTAGTAATCATGGCTCTATACCGATCACCATTGACTGTAACGTTGTGGCCTTCATCGTTTTTGAAGAAGGATTCCACCAGCCCATAAAGCACACCAAACAGTCAGTTTTTCTGGATGGAACGGTGTTTCGACATACACTTGTGGATTAGCTTCACTCCAAATGCTACAGTATTGTTTGTTGATGTAGCCATTCAACCGGAAGTGAACTTCATCGCTAAACAAAATTCGCTTATGAAAATCGGGAACAACGGCAATCTCGTTTTGGGCCCATTCGACGAATCTGTTCAGGCGTGAGTCTATTCATGATGAATTGCCAAACCAAACTGAGAATAAATCACTTGACAGCTGTTAAATCGGTCGCCATCTTGGAAAGTAATGCCAACTTAAACTTCTATACCTGAAAAAAAATCACTCTTTATCTATCTTTTATGTATAAGCCATTATTGCCAAAATAACGAACCATAAATATAATAAAATTTGATAATTGCACGTTGTAATGCACGTTTGGTAGTAACAAATTCATCCTTATATCAAAATAAATACTCTTATCGCTTCTGGTATTTAAAGTAGATAAACTTTGTCTTTCACACTACATCATTTGGACAAATTTTTAACTTTGTTTGTGGTAAGTAGTTAATTATAACACAATAGTTTTAATCGAATAAGCAGGTATTGTATTTTATAAGTATAAAAATAATAACTGCCGCACTGTATTTTTTGGAAGTGTAGAAAAAGCACCGGTTCAAGTGTATTATAGGGAGGCCACTTTGAATTTAGCGATTTTTTTTTTCGGATTTGGCGATTTTTTTCTAAATGTCATGGTGAGATATCGAATTCATTCTAAAATAAATAATAAATAATTCTTAAAAAAGTACCTTGACGACCGGTTTTAGTCCCAAAAAAAAAAGGACTGCGCCAAGTGGCCCCCCTATACTACACTTTAACCAAAGCACCTACTAAGAATTATGCCGCAAAAGCGTAAGTCTAATCTTTCCCAAAGCTCTAATATAGCTTGAGCTAAAAAAAAATAGCTAGATTTAACGAAATGTTTCCACAAGCCGAACTGTGAAGGCTTGAACACGTGGAGCGTCAGGCAACTCACAGAGCTGCTGAGACACCAAAGCAGTCCCAAGCTCGGCGGCGACATACATATGGGTATGCCATGTTTTTACCACGGCCAGATCTACGTAGCTTGCTCACGCGTTTCTAAATCGCAAAATCTGCATGTTTATGCTGAACGACAAAAATCGTTTAACATAGTTAATAGGAGTATATTGCAATAGCTACCTATAACTTTTGCATTATCATCAATCATCATATACATCCGTACATCTATCAACACAAAATATAGGATTTTTAATACCTATCAGTGAGATAATCATCCAAAATACTTAGTTTCACAATTTACATACATTACACAATATAGAACAAGGGTCTCTCAAAGTAACTCTGTCTGTTACGCCTTCACGACTAAGCCGCAGAACCAATTTTGATGAATTTTGGTATAAAGATAGATAGAGAGAGAGAGGGCCTTAGGGAAGAAAATAAAAACTACTCGAACTAATTCTGCGCAGACGAAGTCGCGGGCACCAGTTATATAATATATATATATATATATATATATATATATATATATATATATATATATATATATATATATATATATATATATATAATAAACTGTAATAAAACTGTACTCTAATAAACTTAATTTTGTTAAATATATGGGGTTTTTTAGTATTCTTTAGCATGAAATTCTTTTAGTACGAAAAAAAGAAAATTCATACCCTCTTAATTTTGTGTTAAACGATTTTCACTGCATGTAAATTTTCTATAAACTATTTTAATGATCCGAACTTTAAGATTCCTTAATGTTATTTGTTTATCTAAAAAATAGAAATGGATGTTTTTTAAGGAACAGCGTTGCTTGCGAATATTACAATTTTAACAGAATAACAACATAATGTAATATTAATGTATTAAACTTCTAGATATAAATTATTTACACTATTTTAAGCGTCCGTTACACAAAATTTGTAACAATGTACTACTTTTGCTGAGTAGATATCAGCTTAGGAAGGTGTTTTCAAAAATCAACCCACAAGAGAGTTAAGGGGCATTATAAATTAAAGAAATTTTTTTTATCAGCTATTAGATCTACAGACTTAAAATTTAACAAACATGTGTTGTTTTTGTTTAATATGTATTTCACGTAAAATTAACTCATTAAACTCTTCTTTATTCTTTAATCTGTATTGTTTAATTTTTCAATTCACCCGTGCTAAGAACGGGTATACCAGCTAGTTAATAATATTTTTGTAAGTAATGATTCCTTTTAACAGCGTAAAAATATCTCAGTACAAGTGATGTTGCTGTTTTGTTTTTAATAATTTTTATCTGTTACTTAAGATTTTCCCCTCCTTTTTTTCAGCAGGAAATTTCTGAGTCTTGGAAAATAACAGTTATTGAAAAAATGCGTCGAAGAACAATAAAAAGAACAACAACATAGTTCTAAATTTCTATTTCTTTTCTTAATGTGTCTCATTGGTGTTGGTGTAAACAACGCGCGATTGACCTATTTTACAAAAGAGTCGCCCGCTTTCACAAGCTCATTTTCTAGGTGTAAACAAAGTGTAAAAAAAAGGCAATTTAAAAATATAAAACTAAGCGTTTTCAATTTCTTATGTTTGAATTTAAAAATGAAAAATAAAGTTAATTGAAACGGTATTTGTAAAAAAAAGTCCAGTGTTTTTTTCCCCCAATTCCACACAACAAAGATACGCACTTTTCAGTATTTTTACAAAATTCTTACATTCTTCGTATAGTATAAGTTACAACAAATACTCGAAAAGTTATGCAAATAACAATTATTATTATAATAGTAATATATATAATTAATAATTAGCTAAGCATTTCGAAAATCAGTATTTAGTACTAAAAATATCGTGTTAAAGAGAACAAAAGATCAGTTAGCTTATGCTTTTAAATGGAAGTGTGCTGACACTGTTGTGTCGTAGGGCCCGGGTTTCTCGATCCCGGGCAAGGCATGAATGGATGTAAAGGTCAACATGGCAGCACTCTAAATTTTAATTGAGCCGAAAGTCCTCTCTAGAAGCTAGTTGAAGAGGAAGAGAGGTGAGAAACCCCTGACCATCCCCAGGGTGTTCTCTCTCAAATAGGTTTTGATCTGATTTCGTTGATTGGAATGGCATTAGTAACAGCAAGACAAAAAATGTTTGTGAGTGTAATATTTTAAAATGTTGAAAACTTACTATATATATATATATCTATCAAAAACCAGTGGTACAACAGCCTATTGGAGGGTCAAAGCCTACTATGCCCATCTCAGTTTTTGTGACCTTGGGGAAAGAGGTGCATGTTCAAATGTTCCGCTCAGGTGATCAGTCTATTAATTTACTGAAAGTTAACAAACAGGTTTAATTAAATAAAATTTTGTTTTCGACTTTTAGATATGCTCGCGCCCCCCTAGTAGAGCTGTGATGGCCCCAAGGTGGACGCGCCCCACAGTTTGAGAAACGCTGAATTAATCCATATTAGGTAGCTAAGAAGTAAAAGTTATTGAATAGACGTAACTGTTCTGGTTACTTATTCTTCTCATATCTCGCGTACCTCGTTGATTGCTCTCCATACTTGATAATTGGGTACACCTCTTAACTTTGGTTAATTGAATTTGTGTTGTTGATAATACTGCGAGTAAATTAAGTTAATTTGAATATGGCAAGTCTTCCTTCCGTTTCTCCCACTCTTTTAGACGCATCGGGGAGACCTTTACAATATTTCTGGAAAGAGAATTACACCGGGGGTTTCAAACAGAATATCGGAGTTTTAACGCTTTATATAGTATTCATTACATATAACATATTAGTATGATCATACATCGAATGAAAGAGCAACTGAAACAGTTTTGTTTGCTGACATCTGTGCGCGTGCGCGCGAAACGTATGCTAATTTCCCCCCTTTCTTGCCGATCAACGTGCTAGTAGAAAAAGGGCGACTAGTAAACAGAAAGTGTTTTGTTTTATCCAGTTTGCAAAGACAGAATCTGCTATTACTGTGCAACGAGCGTTCCGTATTAAGTTCATTTGTCAACCTTCAAATGATAATAACATTCTTAGCTGGCATTATCAGCTTGAAACAACTGGATGTCTTTGTAAAGGGAAAAGTACGGGGTGACCAAGGCTTTAACTGGTTCTGTCTATCTTGATGCTTTACAACTATGGCAATTTTCTCAATTGGAACAAAGTGAACAAAATAACTTCATTTGGCAGCAAAATGGTGCACCACTTCGCTGGCATCCCTCAGAACGCGATTGGTCAAATATCACTGTACCCAACCAATGGATTGGCCGCAAAGAGCCTCCAGATAAAGCTTGTATCGCATGACCTCCATGTTCATCCGATCTGACGCCATGCGACTTTTATCCGTGGGGGTTCATAAAGGATTGTGTGTACGTTCCTCCGCTACCAGATGACCTTTCAGACTTGAGACACAGGATGGAAGCAGATGTTGCAAGAATTTTCCTAGGAAACACTGAAAAAAGTTTGGAATGAACTCTCCTATTGACTTAACTTGTCCTGTGTGACGATTGGGGCTCACATTGAACATTTGTAAAGTTGTAGGTAAAACTGTTTCAGTTACTCTTTCATTCAATGTATGAATTTTTCTTGTAACTTATATGTGATAAATAGTATAAAGCGTTAAAACTCCGATATATATATTCATTTAGAAACATCCGGTATTTAGACATACATTCACTGACAACGACTTAATGTTGCAATGGGGGAAAATGCAAAATGACTTAAATTATGCAATGTAGCACTTGCATTCCAACCCATTGTTACGTTTATTTGTGTTTGCCAACTTCACTTATCGTCCCCATCATTTTTCTTCTCTCTCATTGAGGTCAATATTATGCATCTGAGGGTGAAGTCGCTTTCACCAGTGGTGACCTCACATGTAACCCTGTAGGGGTGGATTCCAACAAAGAATTGAAAAAGAGGTAAGCATTTTTACAAAGAGTAGAGGGTGTCACTTGCTCTACCAGCTTTTCGAAAGTGATAAATTTTCTTTCACACAGTTTAGAAGAATCTTCATTACCCCTGACTTTCAAATAGCTTCGTTTTGTATTGTTTCCAAAAGAAAAAAACGATTAAGGAGTTCTATTTGCATCTATTGCGATCTAGTTCGAAGTAATTGGGGAGGTTTATGTTTATATGAGCGCATAAGAGCGTGTTTGGGTTGTACAGAGACATGGTTATTAACCTTTTTAATTAAGTGGGAGGAAGTTTAATTAAAGTTATTTGAAGAGAATAAATTAAATAATCTAATGAAGCTTAAAAGACTCTTTTATATTCTTGGATCGTAAGAATATAATATATGTGCGATGTCTCTTGAAAAGTATAATATGTGTGTGAGTTTAAGAAGTTAAAAGTTTTAATTAATTTTTTTTTAAATTTAAAAATAATGTCCCATTCAAAATGGAGCTTTGTACGCATTGTTGAAGGAAATGTATAATGCAAACGATTTTTTGTTTACTTGTGTTGTTCACCTAATTAATATTTTTCCTAAGATTACATTACAAATAATAATTCAGAAAAAGATTTTATAATAGCAGTAACTTTGTATTTGTTATAAATTAAATTACATAACGGGTTTTTACACTACACGTAGAATTAAAAAAAGTTTAATTAGCTAATTGAACTCGTGATTGTATTTCTTTTGCATCTGCTAAAGATACCTGTTTCTTGAGTTTTAGTTTTATACTAGTTTCTTTTTCTTTGTCAATTTTAGATGCTAAAATTTAAGAAACCATTGTCAAACTAGGGCTCGAGTATTATAACAATTTGCCATTTATTTGAGTTATGGTTCCACGCGAATGTAAAAAAAAACTAAAATAATTGTACTGAATATACTGTCTGTGCATTTGAGAAAGGAACTATCGTGTTTAAAAGTTCAATTAAGTACTGCGGATGTTTAACCATATTCAGACCATAATCGTCCGAACTACAGTTATTTTTTGTCATATAAAATATAATCATTACTACAGTAGTTATAAGATAATGCACTTATTAAAATGCTTACTTTTGAAGTATCTTAAAAAATGAAACAACTGAATGTGTTCAATTTGAGCGTTCCCAAATAGATAAAATAAGCATAAGTTTAAAAAAACCATAATCATACTTTTCAGTACTACGATGGAATTTATGAAAATTATTACGGGTGTCTGTTCTTTTTCTCCTTTTTTATAAGAAACCGGGCATACAGCTCTTATTAAAATGTATTCAAAAATGAATACATAAAAGGAATTTTTTTTATACATTATATTATAAAAAAATATTTTTTCATACACGTAACAAATTTCACATATACATACAATGAATGATACAACTCAGAAAAATGTAACTTTTGATAATGCTTAGTTAAAATTATCATATAATTTTAACTCACGAAATATTTGCAGTTTAACATGTATATTTCATAATATATTTAGATCTTATTTTAGTTAATATACATATACATACATACATATATATACAATCGGATCTATATATAACGAAGTCGCTAAATCCCGGAAAAAAATTCTTTATATGGAAAATTCATTATACAAAGGTTCATCTTTTAATATACTTTATATAAACCACATAAAACAAATTTTAAATTCATAAACACTATGTATTAAAAAAGTTATTATTCACACCTTGTTTTAAAATTAATATATGCTTATTTTATATATCTTACCCATCAAGAAAAAAAAAGATAGAAAGAAAAACTGCAAGGAAAACAAGAAAAAATAATGCCGAAGAATACACTGTATTTTCAATATTAAGAAAATAATTTGATATTCAAATTAATGAATTTTGAGGACATTTTCTAATTTAAGGCACACAAGTAATATTAAACATACATTATTATATAACTAGAACGCGGAGACTCGGGACAACTCCACTGAATGTGAAAGGGGATATCAAAGTTGTTTCTAGTGAACTGGACAATGGGGGTTAAAGGTTGTACTTCTTGGATGAAACACCTAGAATTTTATTACTCTCAACAAGTTAGACACCTAATAAAACCAGTACAAGATTTATGACTATCATAAAATGAGTTAAAAGAGAGACTAACTTGAAATGTTCAGAAATACTTTAAAAATAGGGAGGAAAAAAGTAAATCACAAAAGAAAAAGTTCATTACATAGAAAATTCATTTCGCTATAGAGAGGTTATTTTACGAAGAAAATCGTGAATTGTTCAAGGTTCCAGGAAAAAGTTCGCTATGTAGGAAAATTCACAATATAGAGGCTCGTTATATATAGAGAGGATGGACTGATATATATTTATGTAACGTTATGTAAAGATGCATTCATTTTGATAAATGTAACGATGTCATCGTGGCAATTCAAAAGCTTTTTGATATTAATCAATTCATCGTATATTCAGGTAATTTTAAGATCAGAACACAGAATTCATCATCCTGTCTTCTCAAACGCCAAGCAATCAAACGAAAGAAATATCTTTTTTCTACATTTAAATACAAGGGAAAGACAAAATCACGTGTTCAAGTGAAGGGAAACATAAGTTATTTTTAGATATTGCACAAGTGTTTTAGAGAAAATTTTTAACCGCTCAGTAAGGCACGAATAAGCTATTAAGATATTCTTTTAATACGGTGAATAAATAAGTTAAAAATTTAAAAAAAACGATGAGTTACTTAAAATCTGTCAAAATGTGGATTTGAATCTATCAATGCGAGATGAAATGAGACGCGTTTCGAAATTGGGTATCAGTAATTATGATTTAGATATATATACACTGCTGGCTACCGTAAATGCAACACCAAGACAAGAGATAGCACAACAAAATTTATTTTGTAGATAACATGTTGACCAAGTATCAAAAATAGTTAAATTTATAGACTTCTGTGAAGTGTAATTCCTGCCAGAATCAGTAGCCAAAGTAGCCGCCATTGTTGGAGATCACCGCTGCCAAACGCCTCGGCATTGATTCAAAGAGACTTTGGATGTGTTCTTGGGGTACAGCAGACCAAGCAGCTTCCACACGTTGCCAAAGTTGATCTGGTGTGGCAGCTGAGGGTGTAATCTGGGTCAGTCGTTGAGCAATCATGGACCAAATGTTTTCTATCGGTGAAAGATCCGGAGAGCGAGCCGGCCAGGGAAGCAATTCAAATCTGGTGATTGACGATCTGCATAACGCAGCTGTTCAGCATCCTCTCTCCACGGTGTTTCCAGACTCGAATCCAGCCACCGTAGCGCGCTTGATGTGTGTCTGCGCTGAAATTCTAATCATTTGCATATCTCACCTCCGCTAATGCATGTTGTAAATTTCATGTTATTTGCAAGCTTCCTTCAGGGTGTTGCATTTACGGTGGCCAGCAGTGTATATAAAATTTCGAATTTTTTTAAGTAAATAATGTTATTACATATATATGTGGGAGACAACAAGAGGTCCAAGACGTTTGTCTTTCTTCACATTTATTAAAAACTTAAACAAAAATTAATTAAAAAGGTAGATAAGTTTGACAATGATATGCAAAAGGTAACGCCTGCTCGCGCACCTCTCGCGTTTTTTTTCCCTCTCTTAAAAGTTTTGGTTCTACTTTCACTAGTTCAAAAGTTTCCACAGTTTCAGTTCTCATTAGCTGCGCCTGCGCGCGAAGACTGCGTTGTTATCTTGAGAACTATTGGATCCTACATCCGGCTATCCTGACTGTACGCTGTCCGCAGCGGTACTTCTTCCTTTTTCATCGAGACCAGAGGAGAATCTGAAATATACAAAAAAGACGGAACAGACAAGGACTATACGACAAATACATAGAGATTTAACATATCATAATTTTTCTGAACTAGACAGTTTCTCCATCATGTGAATGCATCTCTTCGACATCCGGAAGGTTCCACGGGAAAACATTGTGTTTCACAGGCATAAGAACGTCTTTTTTAACAAGTTGATTTTTGGTTGAACGCATCGATATTTTCCTCTGTAGAGTTCTGGACGTCTGTTCAAAACGATTTCTCTTTTTCCTCCGTTTCCACTGCCAGGGCTGGAAGATTTTCCGGAGCAACGCAAACCGACGATGTTTACTTTCCATAGGTGAAGGGGTGTTGAAGTTCACGGAACTCGTTTTCATGGCACCATTTACTTTCTTACACAATACTATATCAGAACATTTTTCTCTTATAATATTCAATTTTAACTTAGTACTCTTAATTTTATTACATTTATAATCCTTAATTAGAGAACTCAAATCATTTCTAGTATTAAAGTTTTTAACATGTGGCAAATAATAACTAGAGTTTTCTATCACATTTGAAACAGAAACATTTGAATTAAAATGAACATAAGCATGAGCA
This sequence comes from Trichonephila clavipes, assembly GCA_019973935.1. NCBI lineage: Eukaryota > Metazoa > Arthropoda > Arachnida > Araneae > Nephilidae > Trichonephila > Trichonephila clavipes. The sequence goes on from BMAU01020187.1 coordinate 170,004, forward strand.
CCTAAAGAGGATTCACTTTCATTCAATAAAACATCGCTCTTTGCGTGGCCTAGTTTCTTTATTTCAGCATATACACTGGGATGTATAATAAATTCTTCGGTCAAGGTCAGTGATATTGCCGTTCGAACACTTAGACCGGGAGAGTGTTGATTAAGAGAAAGATTTATCGGTTTAACTTCTACCATACGCTGTTCGCCAAAACATGAACCTAATGTTATGATCTCTTCGGAAGGTTTGTGCACTCTAATTAGTGAGGAATTTAAAACTGGGATCTGGCAACCTGAATCGATCAAGGCTGTTACGGGCTGATTTTCCACAAAAATGTTTACATATTGTAGATTTGCGATCTCACCGCTATTTTGTTTTTCGCTCTCGACTTTCAAAGTATTCACGTTTATTTTATTATGGATGTGGTCGTTAGATTCTTTAGGTTTAAAACGCTTCTCACAGTCTCTTGCGCAATGAGATGAATCACCGCATATAAAGCAATTTTTATTTTCTCTTTCAAGATATTGGGGATAGTTCTCTTTAATCTTTGGTTTAAAGTTTTGTGATCTATTTTTAAAGGGGTCTTCGGTATATCCATAAGTAATAGGAATTTCTTTATGTGATCCGCTTCTAGATGAAATATAAATATCACACTCTTTAGCTAAATCAATAGGCCTAAACCAATCTTCTGCTTCTCGAATGCCAATATGAGTTGCGGTTTCCTTATTTAAAGTTTCGAACTGTTTCTCTTCGACTTTAGCTGCAGGATTTAAACTTAATGCTTTATTTTTAGCCGTTTGAAGTTCGACTTCTTTTTCTAACTTTGTAATTGTAGTTTCGCGAGCTCAATTTTCTGTTTTTCTAAAGTTACCTCTCTTTCGTTTCGCGATACCCTCTCATCTATACAGTTTTGAATTAAAGTTTTAACGAAATCTGGATCACTTTCAAATGTACTACTGTTCTCAATTTTATCTTTAGTTTAGCTATGGTGTCAGTACTCTCCACAGTACCGTCTAGATCCTCAACAACTCTTATGAAATCCTCTTTAAGAGCGTTTTTATACATTTTAGAAAAATATGGAAAGATCCTACCTTTTTTTTCTAGCTCCCTTGTTGCTCGCACGTACGATGTATCCAATAATTGAAGAAAAACTTTGTTTTCCAGATTTCACCTCTTCGCAGGTTATAGATGAACTATAGTTCTTGAACAGATAAATTGTTCGAATTGACACCTCTTCGCAGGTTTTTATGTGAGAGTTCCAACCTCTACACAGGCGGATTATTCACACTGAGTTAGTTCCAACCTCTACACAGGCGGAATATTTGTCGATGGTTCCAACCTCTACACAGGCGGAATTTTCACGCTGGATTCAAATGAAGAATGCAACCTCTACACAGGTTGAACGAAGTTTCCAAAAATGGCGGCGCGTCTCCTCCACGGACGGCTTTTTTTTCACTGTCCAAACTTTGATCAAAATCGAAATTTTTTCAATCCCGGCCTCTACACAGGCGGAGTATTCATGCTGAGTTCAAACCTCTACACAGGTTGAACGAAGTTTCCAAAAAATGGCGGAGCGTCTCCTTCACGGACGCTTTTGTTCATTGTCCAGACTTTGGTTCAAAATCGAAATTTTATCGATCCCGACCGAGCCCCCATAATTTGTGGGAGACAACAAGGGGTCCAAGACGTTTGTCTTTCTTCACATTTATTAAAAACTTAAACAAAAATTAATTAAAAAGGTAGATAAGTTTGACAATGATATGCAAAAGGTAACGCCTGCTCGCGCACCTCTCGCGTTTTTTTTCCTCTCTTAAAAGTTTTGGTTCTACTTTCACTAGTTCAAAAGTTTCCACAGTTGCAGTTCTCATTAGCTGCGCCTGCGCGCGAAGACTGCGTTGTTATCTTGAGAACTATTGGATCCTACATCTATATACACACTATCTGACCAAAAGTCTCCGGACACCATCCCCAAAGTTATGGATGTGGCAGAGTACGAAATTTGATGCGTAACCGAAATCTGTAAAAGAGTGGTAATGCTTTGTCACACGTCCAGGGAGGTAACGTGCACCCCTCGCATTGCGGAGGGATGCAGAGGTTCTAGGTGGCCCAAAGCTTGACTAAGTAAGTACTAACACTAAGTACGTACACAAAGTATGTACTTGGGCTTGGGTCCCCAAACCTAAGATTTCAAGGGGCTCTAATATTCTTCGTTACGCCACAGGTCAGGTCATATTTATGCGTTTGTGAGACAATGTTTAAGTCAAATGAGCTCAGTGACTTTGATCGCGAGTGTATAGTGGGATGCCACCTTGGTGGGAAATCAGTTCCAGAAATGTCGGGCACTCTACAGAAGCCAAAATTCCCTGTGAGTAGAAATTGAGACGTCGAAGCAATGGAATTGGAGAAAAATGATTTGGTAGACCGAAGCTCCCCGTCATTGGATTGTGGACATGTAGAAAAATGTTCTTCGGAGTGATAATATCTCGTTTTATAATCTGGTAGACCGATGGTCGCGTCTGGATTTGACGGATGCCCAACGAACACTTTTTTTAATGATTGCATTGTGACGACTATAAAGTTTGGGGATGGCAGCATCGTGGTGGGGTGGGGGTGATTTTCATTGTTTGGCTTGGGTTCTTTAGTTCCTGCTGTTAGAAACATGAACTTTGAAATGTATGGGGGCATTCTGGACAATGCTGCTCTCTTAAGGTATCCGACTACGTTCGGAACCGTGATTTTAAAAAAGCGCATAAATGGATAATTTTCATGATATTTAGTGTCACTCAGATTAGAATACATGCATAAAATTGTTTTAAGGATATTTTGAGAAAAAAAATTTTTTTAAGTATAATATTTTGGCAAAAAATTAACTTAGTATAACGTTTTTTCAAAATGTTCTCTTTTTGTGAAAAATGGATCTATTATAATAATATTTTTCTTGTATATAGCTCAGACCTCTCTACAGAGGCTCAATTAGAATTTTTGAAAAATTCGCATTATTTTCAGAGTTACCACCAATTGAAATAATTATTGGCGTTTTTTTCTTAAAATTGCTCTTCTCTGTTGTCGTAAAATTTGAATAATCCCATTTCTAAGTCATATATTTCAACGATTCTAGCTGAGCCTCTGAACAGAGGTCTGAGCTATATACAGGCAAATTATTATTCTAATAGAAGCATTTTTCACAAAAAGAGAACATTTGGGAAAAAAGATTGTTCTAAGTTAATTTTTTGCCAAAATATTGTATTTAAATAAATTTTTTTTTGTCAAAATGCCCTTAAAACAATTTTATGAATGCATTCTAATCTAAGTGACATTAAATATCATGAGAATTATCCATTTATGCGCTTTTTCAAAATCACGGTTCCGAACGTAGTCGGATACCTTAACTCTACTACGATATTTCAAGGAAAACCCTTTTCTTTTCCAGTAGGATAACTACTTCATCGACACATCGAGATTTTGCAACCATGGTTTACAGAAATGGATGTTTAAAAACTGGATTAGCCTTCCCAGAGCCTCAATCTAAATCTAATTGATCATTTTCGGGACAAATTACAAAGCAGATTACATAGCCAGCTAAATCGACCATCCTCACTGCTAAAACTCACTTCAGCTGTGATGGACGCCTGAAAGTCAATTACTACGTCCATCTGTCGAAAATTGATGGAAAGTCTCTCCAGGTGTATGCAGGCTGTCGTCGATGCAAAGGAGGAACCAACATCTTGTTAATATATGCCTTAGGACTCAACAAGCTCCTTACTACTGAGTGGCCGGATACTTTTTTAAATCAGAATTATACATTAAAAATTAACAATGTAAGCCTATTGTACATTATTCATCATTGAAAAAAAATAAAAATCATGGAATTAAAATCTGAAAATGTCCACCTGGTAGTGTTATTGCTTATGAAATGTATAAATGGGCAATGCATTGATTTATGTACTCAAGTGATTCGTGGGAAAAACTTTCTGACATGGTGTTATGGTCACTTGATGGAAATTAGCAGAATCGAACGTGGAACATAATTTGGAGCTAGACGCATGGGGGCATTACATTTCGGAAACTGTAAGAGAATTCAACATTGGCCTAGTGCTGAGAATATACGATTTCAAGCATTACCTCCCCCCCTCATAGAAAAAGTAGTGGCCGCGATCTGATCTACAACCGAAACCAGCAACATCTACATAGAGTAATCAGTGCTTACAGACAAGCAACGTTGTGCCAAATAACAGCAACAATCAATACGGAAGTATAATGAACGTGTTCAAGACAATGAAGCAAAATTTGATATTGATTGGATATGCCCTCATAGCTCGAATGCCTTTGATAACTGCACGAAATCGGATGTAACACCCCCACTGAGATTCTGAAAAAATATCGTTGCACCTTAGATGTTTATAAAAACGTTGTTTGGATAGATAAATCTGATCCCACTTAGTAAGAGTTGATGATATAGTGTAGAGCAGACTCATGAGTTTATAAATTCAAGATGTCAACATGGCTTTGTGCATGCAGAAAAAGGCTTGATATCGGTGTGGACAATTTGGACGTGGCATGGAGTACGTCCTCTGGTCAAACTCAATCGATGATTGATCAGGATATGGATATGCTCAGCTACATGAACCCCATTCGAAACCATTTGGGGACTACATATACCCATACAATGATAAACTTCTCCAGGATGACAATGTGTTCAGCAGGTTAAACTCATTCGTGATAAGATTTGAGAAATATTCTAGACAATTTCGGATAATGATTAAGCCACCTGAATCGACAGACATGTATCAAATGACAATTCGTGCACGAAATCCTTCAACAGCAGCACTTTCGCAATTATGGATGGCTGCAGAGGGTACGATTGTATATTTTTTCAATGGACTATTTTTGACGAATTGTTGAGTTAAGAAGCTGTACTTCTCTGGTAAAAAATAAGCCTCACTACAATATCTCATTATTTTTGGCACTTCAGTTTATAGATGGCATTTTCAATATTTGTTAAAACTGTTTTTTAAAAGGCCCTCTTAAAAGCTTTTTCATGAAAAATATACATTGAAATAGTCATTGAATATATTACCTATCTTACGTTTTAGCTCATTCGAAAGCCTTTATAAACACCTTAATACTGTCTTGAGGTTATGAAACTGTTTGCTGATTCTCGTTCCAATTGTATTTGAATGCATGCATTATAACTTGCAAAAAATACTACACATTAATTATTACTAATCACATTTCTAAGTAATTCATCTGAAAAATTGCCCCTACAGGCGGATTTATCGAAATATACACTGCTGGACAATTGCTAAAGACGGATCACAAATTGCTATGTAGCATAACATTAAGCGAGACATGAGGCCTAGTAGGATAAAATATAGTTGCCACACTGTTCAGACATTAGAATAAAGAATATTTATTGTTCTGGAAAGTACAAAAGCTGTGAAACATCTGAAAGAAAAAAAAATGTTCATTTGATCTGCGTACGGAGAAATGGAACAATGTATCTAAAAGTCAGCAGGCACCTTAAAGAAAGGTATCAGTACAAGATATGTCCACCGTGGAGTGTGATGCAACATTCCACACGTCGTACCATACTTTGCACAACATTATCCAGCAGCTGTTGAGGCAATTTATCCCATTCCTCTGTGAGTGCACAGATGAGGGTGTTCTTGTTTGTCGGAGGATAGTTTCGACCAGCAACTTGCCTCCCCAAAGCATCCCATACATTTTCTAGGGGGTTTAGATCTGGAGAACGCGCTGGCCATACGAGACATTGAATACCCTCGCTGTCTAGACAATCCTGAACAGCGAGTGTTCGATGACATGTTGCGTTGTCGTCCATAAAAACAAATTTATCACCGACAGCACCATGGAAAAGACGAACATGAGGAAGTAGAACTTCATCAATGTATCGTTGGCCCGTCATAGTCCCATTCGCAACCACATGTAGGCGCGTGCGGCCATTGATCATGATGCCGGCCCACACCATGATACTGCATGTCGGATATCGGTCCTTTTCCTGGATATTTTCTGGACGATAAGCAGTACCACTCTCGCGCCAGATCAGTTGGCGTCTACCATCCGATGACAGACTGAACCTACTCTCATCTGATAATAGTACGCATGCCCAGTCCTGTTCAGTCCAATTGTGATGCTCACGACACCATTGCAAACGGGCAGTACGGTGCTGTCTGGTCAATGGGACACACACAACAGGTCTACGTGAGTATAGTCCTCTTCCCCTCAAACGTCTGGCAACAGTTTTTCGGGAGATCTGCTTTCCTGAGGCAGCAAGAAACTGATTTGCCACCTGCTGAGCTGTGGTGTGCCTGTTCCTTTTTGCTGATAGGACGATATATCTGTCTTCTGTATGCGTCGTACTTCTAACACGACCTCCCCCGTGCCGTCTACTACACATTCCAGTAGTTTTAAATGACTTCCACAGCCGTGAAACAACGCTGTGAGTGATGTCGAACTCCCTGGCAACATCTGTTATTTTTCGCCCTTCTTCGATCTTTCCAATAATTCGGCCACGCATAAAATCATCTATGTGATGTCGGGAAGACATGCCCAAAATTGTAAGTTCGTCTATTAAATCTTTCCTGTAAAACTTTGACTTGAAACAACAACTATCCACACGCGTCAAAACCTTTAAAGCTCTTATGAACGCTATCACGTGATGAACAGACGTGAAAAAAAAATTGCATACTCATACTTCTTTTTACTAATATCCCGCACTTATTCTAATTTTCCACATTTTGCTTCCTTTCATTTTGTGGTTGCTAAGGATGATAGTGTTATCCGTCCTTAGCAATTGTCCAGCAGTGTATATATATGTTAGAAGAAAATGAATATTTTTTCTGCAACTCCGGTTAGGATACACATAATTCAACCTGTGTGTAAATATTTACAAATTCTGCAGTTTTCATATTCATGATGAATAACGTAATCAAATGCTTTTCTTTTCTGATTTCATCAATTCCAGATATTCAAAATACATAATTAGTTGGATATTAGAATAATAATGATAATACTAAAATATATGAATAGTGATAGGCGATCTAAATATTTTTTTCATGAACACACGCACTAAAATCATTCATGAAAATATTTTTTCAGATTATAACTAAATATAATTTTATTTATAGTGATGATGTGAGCTCCTTCAATACGATATCTAAATCGCAATGCACGACAAAGCTATGTAGGCTACTATACATTAGTTACTAACATCTACAGTTTCTCAAAATAAAGCTTGATTTAATATCTGTTAATGGCTGTATCAATTTTACTGTCAGTAAGAGATTATCATTATACGATGTCTTTTAATGTATTGTATATTAATCTTGTAATATATTAAACGTAAACAAATTAGAAAAATTGCATTATCATTTAAAAAGCATGAAGATATATATCAATTTTTTTAATAAATTAATCTGTGTGTGATTATTGTTAAATAAAAAGGATCAAATTTATTATTTATTAATAATAAATCTTTGTATACTCCATAAGCAATTCAGAGAAAGATTTTTAAAACATCAAAAACTCTTTTAAATTCATAAAATGGCTTAATCAACTAAAAATACTCGTATGTAACTATTTTACACTCATGTCCATAAATTAAGGGTAATGAAATTCAGGCAAAGAAAGAGACAGAAGCAAAACAAATTTGACTTATTTTTAAAGTCTATTTATTAAACCAAAGGTAAAGAGCAAAAAAGATGCTATATGTTTGACATAATTAATAAAAATTGCGATTTTTACTCCCTGGAGCAAACTTCAAAAAAGAACCTATTTACAAAAAACAGTATAACATGGTTAGTATGATGGTTAATACGGAGTATGTCTCCCGGACGATGCAATACAGGCCTTACAATGCCAAGGCATGCTGAGTATCAAATTATCAATCTGATCTTGGGGAATAATACACCACTCATCAAGCAATGCCCTCCGAAATTCCGGTAGACATGTGGGAGGGGGTTGACGGGCTGCAATTCGTCGGCCAACATGCTCTATTGGATTCAAGTCCGGTGAGTAGGCTGGCCAATCCATATGGATGATATCCTCCGATTGAAGGAATTGGTCTACAATGTTTGCATGGTGAGGACGGGCGTTATCATCCATAAACAGAAATTCAGCACCCATGGCGCCCCGAAACAAACGTACATGTTGTTCCAGAATGACATCCCAATAGATGTGGCCTGTCATCGTTACACTCTGAACATGCAGGTCAGTTCTGGAACCAAGAATAATTCCTCCCCAAACGAGCCATCCTGCACCACCGTAACGGTGTCGTTCAATGGTGTTCTCTTGGTGGTAACGGGTACCTGGCGCTCTCCATATTAAAGTCCGGCGAGAATCAGACTGCAAACTAAACCTGGACTCGTCGGAAAACATCACACAAAACCACTGTTGTGGCGTCCACAATGCATGCTCTCTACTCCAGGTTAATCGCAGGCGACAGTGAGTTGCGGTAGGCAGAACACATCTGACAGGCTTACTAGTATATACACCAATGTGCCTTAAGCGTCTTTACACGGTCTGCCTTAAAACTGCCGTACCGGTAGCTGAAGAGAGATGACGGAACAGGTCTGATGTCTGTTTCTTTTGGCAGTAACTGCCAAATACCGGTCCTCATTTGGCGTTGTAACTCGGACGCGACCTGTGCTGTAACATCTACTCACATTACCATCATCTTGGAATCGTTGACAAAGCCTGGAGATGACACTCCGGGCGATTCCAAGTTCCTCGGATACTTCCAGCTGGGTACGTCCACATTCCATTCGTCCAATAATTCAACCACGTAAAAAATCATTCAAATGCTTCCTTTGTGCCATAACTATGTGGTTATTGCACTGAAAGGCTTTTAAAGCGCTTGTGAACTATTTTACTTCTTTGCTACCATTCCTTATATACCCCTAACTTACACTCTCGTCATTGTGACGTACTTCCGCGCCATCTGGTGGTTTCCTGTAATTTGCATATTCTTCTTCAAGATGAGTGTGATAATTCTACAGGTGAAATTTTTATTTTAGAGTTCAATTTCTGTGTGATTCTGAATTATCCTTAATTTATGGACATGAGTGTATTATTTTCACAGTTACGTATTACAGATATTGTTAAGTACAACATAAATAAAAATTATATTTATACCATGCATTTTAATTAATTATTTTCTAAGGAGTTTAAATTTTTTTAAAATTTCACTTGAAATCATTTAATGATTCGTAAGTTTTGCTTCTCAAACAAAAGTTGTTACTCAAAGAAAATTTCTACAGTTAAATAATTTAGAAGGGTTATTGCCATAAATATAACAACCATTCCTTATTTTTAAGTTTATTTATATTTATATGATTAATTTTGATTCACACACACAATTCTGATGATGATTAATTAATGACTCATGTATCATCAAATGTTTTGCTTCCTGCAAATAACTTAGATTTATAATGCACAAGTGATTGCATAATAACCTTTGTAATATTCCCTTCAATGAGTTGTTGAAGCTTCATATATTGTTTCAAAGTTTGCATATAAAATGAATTAGCAAGAACTGGTTCCAAAGGGAAATTTTTAGGACACATCGTTCTCACCTTAATAAAAATGAAAAGCTCATGGAATCTCTAAGAGCAATTTGGCGGCTGTTTTATTGATTTGATTGGCGAAGAACAGGTGTTCCTGCCAACCTCGATTTACAAACCAGAACTGGAGAGAAAGCGACGTCGTGCTTGTGAGGAACTTCAATTAGTGTAAAAAGAAAGTCAGGTGAGCGCAAACGAAATTCTTCCCTCCTGGCGGGAAGACGGAAAAATAGTTCCTTTCGTTTGTTTACAAATATGTACTACGAGTTTATGTCCGTTTGGTAGTTTCAGAATACCGGCGTTCGTAAAGAATATTCACTGAAATTTTGCCAATTGAATTTTTCAAATTTTGTTTTACATTTGATGAAGCAATGTGAAAAAAACAAACACAAAATGGAATTAAATACAGAACTTCGTCAGTGAAAACATGGAATTTTTAAACAAGCCTTTCGACATCATGTACCATTTTAATTTTGCGGTAAGTATATTTTTTTTAATTCTAAGACAAAAAAATTATTAAAAATATTTCTTTTTTTTTAGTGAACTTTTTTCATTTTTGTTTCATGAAAAGTAATCGTCTGAGAAAAAATTTATTCTTAATAATCTCTACGAAAAATATTTCTCAATAAAATAAATGTATTTTTCCAGTGTTTTTCAAATTTGATTTTTAACATTCCAGCTCAAAAACTAGAAGAAATGTAAGCAATATCGATATTAGATTCCAATTTATATATATATATATATATATCCAGATATATTATAATATATACAATAACTTATATTAAAAATAATTTCGAAAGCAGCTGTATTACTATTTGCTCCAAGAATCATTAAATCAGATGTCTTTTTTTAATATGATTTAATAAAGGACTAGCACTTAACACGTACATAATTTCTCTTTTAATGAAATTACATTCATTATTAAAGCCAAATCTTTAGAACGCATCTGGTAATATGTATTATAATTTTTTTTTAATTAAACTTTTTTCGTCAAATTAAAAGCAGAAAAGGGCTTTCTTCATGGTTCTAAGTATTTTTTAATGAGCTACTAATATAAAATTCCCGTGATTTCATCATTTATTGTTTTAATTTGTTTATTTAATATCTATTTGTGAAAATGTCTTCTTATAACGTACAGTTTCCACTAAGGAATTGTAATGAGTTGTTTATTATATTCTTATTCTAAAATCAAAGTTTCGCATGTCGGAGTAAATATTTTATCAAAATTAAAGTTTTTTAATGGAAAAAATAAACTAAATCATGATTATTTATCGAAGTATTTTGCATATGTTAATTTATTCAGCACTTGAAAACTAACATTGTGATAATTGAGAAAATATTATGATGTGAAAAAATATATCTATACTATTTGAATTAAACATTAAAAATATTGCTATTTTTAAGTTGTTGTTTTTTATATCGTATAAAAATAACATTGCTGTTTCATATTGTAAAATATTTAGTTCTACTCAAATTTTTTCTTTTTTTTGTTTTGAACAAATTTTTTGATGACTTTATGCAGTAGTTACAGATTAGCTGAAAATTTTCTCTTCAATATTATCGTCTGCTTTAATTCAAAATTTAATTCACGGTATTTCTAATTTATCTGATTACTTAATTTATTTTCCGATATATAATCGTCTGTTAAAGTTTCATTGCTTAAGTTGGCATCATTTGTAGCATTCTAAATGTTTTTCATTAAGGGAAAAGAATTATAATGCATAATCGACGCTAGTTGGACTCGACATGCAATTCATTTTTGTGTATTTCCGAGATATTATCCTTCATCCGGAAATATTTCTGATAATTTAAGTGATTATAAGAATAAAAGGCATCCGTGGAATAAATTTTGGCCACTATTTTTCCCCATTGTTTAAAAATTCCTTTTAAATCATAAGATTCATCATAAATTTTTAAGTAGAGTTTTACTATTAAAACAAGAACTTACGTTATTTACGTTATTTTAGAACTTACGTTTTGTACTTTTTTTCCCGTTTCATACAGTATATATAAAAGAAAATACAACTTCCAGATGTTCTGCTACCGCACGTTTATTTATTTCTTTTTTGTCTGTTTTATCCATGAAAAGATTTATTTCTGCTTGAAATAAACAGTTCATTTCATTTCCGTGATCTATTTATTGTCTCAAGAAATTCATTTTCTGTTTTATTTCCATAATCAGTTTGTTATTTCAAAAATATGAAAAAGAGAAACAAAAAAACAGGCTCATATTTGTTTTATTTCTAAAAAACGCAATAGTCTCGTTTTATTTTTCTGTTTATCAAAAACTATTCAATAAGTAGGTTGTATTTTATTCAAAGCTTCTTTCTGAATGCTGCATTTGTTGCAATATTTTGCCATCAGTGAATTAATTCTCTTATATGTAAAATTTATCAGTTATATTAAATATATATACATACAATACAAATGTTACAATATTAATACAGTCCACGCACGTATTATCCGGATTCTTTTAGACGTTCCCATAGCAATATTTTTCAGCAATTTTCTACGATTTCTGACATTTTCATCGATATGTATCTTAATTTAAATGTATCAAAGCAGAAACATTTCCAAAATTTATTTTTAATGCATAGATTTCATTTGAGGCTTAAAAAAGAAAAAGAAAACATTTCCAATTTACGTATAACCGTTATGCATCTTACAAACACATTTTTTATAACTAATTATCATAAAACTTTAAAAACGTTTTTTTCATTAATATAAATAAGATGAGATATATGTGGATGTACTTTAAAAGGATTAACAATCGGCAGTTGTATTTTTCTTAATTACCTTAAATAGATATAATTTTATAATTGTCATAGATAAAATAATTTGTTTGTGGGCTTATGACCACACGATAGAAGTGAAAACTTCCAATTTATTTTGGGCTAGAAAATCCAATTGTTCGGATGTACTATGTTTTCTTTTACGACATTTTCGCATACGGGCGTTAATTAGTTCTCTTTTTCCTGCCTATTCATCGGTGGATTTGCTTATTTCTTTCATTTTCTGTAAAGGACAATGCAAAAATAATTATGTATTCTTATACATTTATATATGAGTATATACGATTTAAAAATGTCAAATTGTCTAATTATTTAAAAAATATTTATATGTGAATTACTTATGTGTAGATTATATTTATTTAAAATGTGTGTTTACATATGGTATTTAAGTACAATCACAACAATGTCAACGTTCAAGATAACTCGTCACCTTTATTCCCTATGTGTCGTACGCGCTGAATTGGCAACAGTGTGCTTCATTTCATACAATGTCGCCAATACCGTGGCGATAATACTTAAGTACCATTTATAGAATTTATATAAAGCCAAAAACTCTGTAAGGCTAGGAAAACTTATACCGTGACAGCCATTTACTTTTCTTAAAATCACTAAGCAAACAAAAGGTTCGTACTTTTTAACAATTAATGCTTTTAATTTTTCGTAATCTCTGTTGTCAGTATTAATATAAACCAAAATATTGACAACTTTCTCACCATTAAAATTTAAGATTTTAATTTTTCTGGCACGTTTTTGCGCTTATAAATGCTCTTTTTGCTGAATAAATAATAAAAAAGATTCCGTTTCGTTACTTCTTATCTACAATCTCCTACATAAGAATAATCTTTTTTTTTATCGCTTTCTCTTCTCTTGCTGGAGTTGAGTGGAGATGAACTGCATGACAGTAATATTTAAATAAGGAAAATAAGGTTTCATGGGAAAAGTGCGCTTGAAATTTTTACTAAACAAACAAACAAAAAACACGTGCCTAACAATTTTTTAGTTCAAAACTAAGCGCGTGTTACCGACCCGTGCATGATTCGGACTGGAGCCGAATGACCGCAACGCACCCGAACCGGACGCTTCATTTAAGTTTATTCTTAGCAAAACGTGCCTAAAGAAGTTATTACTTCAAAAAGTAACAGATTTTGTCGTAAATGGTACAAAGTAACAGTGAAACTTACAGAATTAAAATTAATCGTTTCGTGTGAGTATTTTAACGTAATATTTGAAATATTTAATTGTCGATTAATCTTTTTATGTGTATTTTATTAATATTTCCTTGCAATCTTCAATTTATTTCATATATGTCAAAAAGGGTCATAAAAGGATTTTTTTTTAAAAAATATTTATCTGTAGGGATTATACACTTCTTAGAAACGGAATCGTTTTTTCCAGAAGAAAATTAGCTATATTTTAGTAAAGTTGCTTGGTTCTGTAAGAAATAAAATTACATTTGAAAAGTTTTTGAGGAAGAAATAATTATAATATTTATCATGGCGTTAGAAATAAAGAAAACGGATATAAGAATATTTGAAGCGAAATGAAACTATTTTATTACAAAATATACACTAAAATATTTTATTTATTACTTTAATTTTGATAAATAATTTTTAGCAATCGATACTATTTTAAACAGTTTTTTTAAACTGAGGCCTATAAGTTTTGTTTGTAGTAAACCATTGTGGTAAAATAGATACAATAAAAAATTTTGAATTGAAATAAGGCAATGATAATGTAAAATAGTTAGTTCATTCTATTATTTCTAGATGAATATTTATGGAAAACGATATTATTTTCTTTTAACGAGGAACTTGTAGTAAATATTTCCAAAATTTTTACTTTGTTTAACTCTGTTTAGAGTAAGTCATTATCAAGTTTCAATATGACACACATTACATTAAGACTAAATAAAGTTTATCTCAGAATAATAAATTAACTCTCATTTGAGAGAAGTAAATTTTTTTCTAATATTTTATTTATCTAAAGAGAGTGCAAGTTTTTTAAAATACAATATGAAATGGCGAATTGCTTTCAATTTAAAATAATCACACAATTAGCATTTTTAAACTCTATATCTTACCGATGTAAAAAGTAAAACAATCATATGGAGGTATTGAAAATGCTTAATAAACAATTTAATAATGATTTTTTAAATAAAATGATTCGAATATTACACAAGCTGTGCTTATATTTTGAATTAAAAGCAAATTTAAAAACAATACCCCCAGGGTTTTTCAGCAAGTTTTCATTAACTTGTTTTGATGTATGATTATAACTACATGTTCTCATACTCACTGCATATGTGAATGAAAAGTTTGCTTTTAGTCAAAGAACAATTGCATTAGTTCAGTGTTTCTCAAACTGTGGGGGGGCGAGCATATCGAAAATAAAAGATTTAAAAAATAATTAGTTTACTGGAATGAATTAAAACAAAATACTTTCAGACGTAATAAAAAATGCACTTTTACTCTGATATAATTTATATGCGCGCGCGATATTAAGTCATCAAAAATAAAAACTTCTTCAATACCTAATTAGCTATCTTTGATCCTATAACCAAATAAAAAAAACTTTTATTTGATTTGCTGTAATCCCAGGATGAGAGATTTTTTTACTATGCTTTCTTTTTGAGACTAACATACTACTCTTTCAGAGAAAAAACAGATCCCAGACCCAGAATCGAAAAAATTTAGGAACATAAAAAATTCATCACTGTCATTATTTTTGAAATACTGATCATTATAGCTGTAATCTGTTTGACCTTCTAAGGTATTGGTACAGTTAGTTATGAACCCTCTCTTATGTGTTACTCTGTTGCGCTTTTTTCCATGCAAAAGAGTTTTACGATGTTTGGAAAACCACGGAGAGCAAGCACTATGAAGGATTACTTGGCCAAGACATATTTTTATAAGTATTCTCAACATATAAAGCATAACGAAAAATGTTTCACACAATTTTTTAGCAGTAACATACATATTATCATAATGAATATACTTAAAACCCGGAAGTGGTCGCACGGGACACAGATTTCGAAATCGTTAGTTCTAGCAAAACTGTTCATTTGTTACCAAAGAAAAATTGAAAAGTCCTTGAAAGTAGGTAAGTAAACTTTCTCTTAATTAATTAGTTCTGCACAGAATATTTTATAACTAATTAATTAATATTAAATTAAGAACAAGTTTAATAAGTATTAACGACTTCCATGAGCTTGTCTTGGAAAGCAAAGTTTTTATAAGGAATGCTTATGATTAGAAATTGACCCTCTGAGTTCTTTTGTATATTTTGTCTTCTAAGCAGCCGCCGCATTTTGCAATATGTTCAATTTAAAAATCAGAGAAAGGAAAAATAACATAATAATTATCCTATTATTTTATTTATTTATTATTTTTTTTTGCTTAAAAGTAGTATACAAAATTCGGAAATCTATAAAGGCATAGCATGATATATCTCCCCTTTTATCAAACGAAATTAATTATTGTTGTAACATATACTATTAAGACACTTTATAAAAGATTTTATAGCTGTACAATTTTAAGATGTTTTTTTCCCCACCTTATGTAACAATTATAATAATTAATGGTGCTCGATGCTTCTTTTGTAAATCGCGAATTCCTTAAAATGAAATGGAAAAAAAATATATATTGAGGGAAACATGTCTTATTTATAAAGAGTGTTTTTTTCCAGGTATAGAAGTTTAAGTTGGCATTACTTTTCAAGATGGCGACCGATTTAACAGCTGTCAAGTGATTTATTCTCAGTTTGGTTCGGCAATTCATCAAAACGATCATCAAGCAAGGCGTAGATTCGTCGAATGGGCCCAAAACGAGATTGCCGTTGTTCCCGATTTTCATAAGCGAATTTTGTTCAGCGATGAAGCGCACTTCTGGGTGAATGGCTACGTCAACAAACAAAACTGCCGCATTTTGAGTGAAACTAATCCACAAGTGTATGTCGAAACACCGTTACATCCAGAAAAACTGACTGTTTGGTGCGCTTTATGGGCTGGTGGAATCCTTCTTCAAAAACGATGAAGGCCACAACGTTACAATCAATGGTGATCGGTATAGAGCCATGATTACTAACTTTTTCATTCCTGAATTGAACAATCATGATGTCCAGGAGCTGTGGTTCCAACAAGACGGCGCAACATATCACACAGCTCGTGCAACAATCGATTGATTGAAAGACACGTTTGGTGACCGCCTAATTTCACGTTTTGAACCTGTGAATTGGCCTCCAAGATCTTGTGATTTAACACCGCTAGACTATTTTCTGTGGGGCTATGTAAAGTCATTGGTCTATGCGGATAAGCCACAAACGCTTGACCATTTGGTAAACAACATTCGCCGTGTTATTGCCGATATACGGCCACAAATGTTGGAAAAAGTCATCGAAAATTGGACTACATCCGAGCCAGCCGTGGCAGTCCTATGCCAGAAATCATATTTAAAATGTAATGCCACAAGATTATCTTTCGAATAAAAAAATCATGTCAATCGAATAATACATCGTTGTTTTATTGCAATTTAAAGTTCTATACCTCTAAATAACACCCTTTACAACAAAAACGTTGGCATTTAAAGCAACACGAGTAGATTTAGTTGTCTGCTTCCACTTGTGATGTAGCAATATTTACATCACACAGATATAACATAGCTCGCAACAAAGTCTTTTCTCATAAAATCTTCAATGTTGATTTATAGTACAAAAAATACAGGTAAACTTTAAAATATTTTTGAGATTTTTTGAGATAAACACAGAAAGATTTTTATATCTGTGACTCCGAAAACTTCGGGAATGACGCGTAAAAATCTGTAGCAGCACAAAAACTTTTAAACTTGCGAAATTGTATTCATATTCGGCTTAGGCGAGAGCTTCTCAAATTTTCAATATGTGCAACCCAATTTTCAATCATAATTTTCATCGCGCCCTTCTTTGTACATAAACAATTCATTGAATTCAATAATAACGCTAAAGCTACTAAACGACTATAGTTATAAATCAATATAAGTATTAAACTTTGTATATGACAAGCCCATGGGGTCACAAGTAATTATTAAACTTTTTCTTAACTCAGTATTGTTAAATTAATTATCAAATACATTGTGCAGTACTGATATATTTATAAGTGTATCAAAACAGTGTAATTATGTTATTTTATTATGTCAGAATATATTTTAGTTTGCTTCCGTTTAGTAAAAATTAATAATGTTTTAAAATCTTTTATTTTCGACTTTTCGATATGCTCGCGCCCCACACATAGGATTATCACGCCCCCTAGGGGACATGCCTCACAGTTTGGAAAGGGCTGGCTTAGGCATTATTTCCATTCAATTTTATGTCATCACGTCCAATTTACAAAGCGGAACAAAAGGTATAGGTACTCCGATTGGTTGTGCAAAAGATTCGTAACTGAAGGTGTTTGTGTCGATTTTATTGTTCGAAAAATTGTCGTGTGACATAGTTGATGTATATTAAAAGTGTCGTTGGACTAAGTCCTCGTGTTGGCGTGATGAGGAAGCTACGATAGTAGAATACCGTCGTAGGCATCTTCTTAATTCATGGTCAGCGTTATTAACCTTTGTATTGTTAGTTGAGGCGATGTTAATTAACAATCCATCAAATTAACCTTGTTCCAATAAATTAACCGTAGTTTAAAATTCTGAGGTCTGTCACTGAAAACCCGGGGGCTGGCTTCTGGTGTGACGTTAATTATCAATCAATCCTATAACAAAACAGTTAATTAAATATTAATTTTACTTATAAATTAAAATTACTCTCGGCATATTTTCATAGAAATATAATTAATATAAAAACATATTTGTAAGCAATATGATGATAACATAAAAAAATGAAAAGGATCACAAATATTATTTACCTTGTACAATTTTATTTTCGGGTTTAAAAGGAATAGCTACTATAGTTCTAGCTACCTACTTTAGTTATGATTAAATAAACATGGGTCATGTGGCCACGATAGCTTAATGGTCAAGGTCATGAATTCGTGGTTGGCGTTGTCGAGTCGCAATTTGAGTCCTGATGCAACTGAAGATCCACCGTGTAGAGAAGTTGTGCAAGAAAAATCTGTCATGGCTCAAAGCCCTCATTTTGGCGTGCTGTGGAAGATTGGAGAGTAGAGTTCAAGCTATGGCTTTTGCTCTCATTACTTGCTGTACTGAACATCTGTAAAAAAATGGGTATTTTTCCGTTAGCCGGGTGCAAGCGAAAAATCGCCAAAAAATGTAGAATTCCAACAATTTTATTACAACCATAAGGGGAATGATCGCTTAGCGCCATGTGCTCTATTCTCTGAATTCATTCAAAACAAAGCACTTTTCTCTTTTTTTTCTTCCATCTTAATTTTTGTTTTAAAAAGTGATGAAAATTTCTCGCTAAATTGATATGGAGAAGAAGAGTAAACGATCCATTTGAGTAAATTCTCAAGGACATCACCCTATTCTATAAAAAACTGTAATTATCTTTTGGGATAAAACTGTTTTGCTTAAAATTCATTAATATTTGTTTATAGTTGAACTTGTTTTGCTTACTATTAATCAATATTTTTTTATAGTTGAATGTTTTCAACTTTCATTGTGTTGACCGTTTTGTCATTCGCTTTGCTTGGCGATTTGGCTTGCGTTTGGTTTACGATTGGCGACATTTATGCTCGGCTAACGGAAAAGTGCCAAAAAAATGTAAGCTAAGATTTTGTTTAATAAAGAGCGAATACTGGAGTGGTTGTTTCCCTGGGGGACTGGTTTGTAGCTCTAAACCTCTTTCGGGTAAGTTCGGTTCCATTGGTCACTCTGCCAATAACCTTTGGTTGTATTTAGAGTTCGACGTTAACAAATATTATCTTACTATCTTGGGTAAGTCACATAAAATTAGTTATTCTGGAATAACCAAACTATTGAAAATAAAGAAATATTGTTAAAAAAAATAATTCTGAAATTTCAGGTAACGAAAATGAGCAAATGGAAGAATTTCAGTCATAACAATATAATTTTTTTTTCCAAGTCAATTCCTAAGATCAACAGAGAAATTTTTTATTTTAGTTACTTTTTATTAAATAATTACAATTAATATAAATATATGTATACATAGGATAGAATCACAACATTAAGTGGTAATTAATTTTTATTAATTGTCATTAAAGTATCGTATTGTCATCCAAAACAATCGTGTCTGTAAAATTTCAGTTCAACTGAATGCTTTAAATAGTGAGAAAAAAAAACTTTTCAAGTTTTGACACAAGTCGCCAAAAATTATACCAATGGGGTGGTATTTGTAATTCTTTAAATAATTAGTTTTAATCAATTAATTTTTATTAATAATAATTAAATTACTGTATTGTCATCCAAAATAATCATGTATATAAAATTTCAGCTCGATTCAGTGCTTTAAAATGTATTTTATTAACGATTGAAAATTCCACCAAGATAAATATATAAAGAGTGTGTGAGAGCTATAATAGTAGGAATTGAAAAATAACTTTTATATTTTTCTTAACTCAGATGCAGGTAAATAGTGACCCCCAGGAAACATGCAGATTGCAAAGAGATTTTTTCCTTCCTGTACATACACAATAAAGTAACTAAAAATTTCTTTTTGTGTTAGTTCTTTAGGAGCTAAATAGAATCCCAATAGCTAAAAAATATTATATAGAGAGTGTGAGCTAATAGTAGGAATTGAAAAAAAAATACAAAGCACATGCAAGCTTCAGAATCTCTTTCCAAACTCAAATGTTTAGGTAACAATGAAAGAATAATGAATAAAAAAAAATATTTAAGGCTTTATTTTTCATGTCTTTTTGATTCAAAGGAGGTTAACGCCTTAAAATATATCGTTTTCATTTTTCAGAAATTTATGGATGAATGAATTTAAAAGTAAATTTTAAAAAAATTTTCAGACAGATATATTTTTTCCACCGGTTTATCGTATTCCATCGGACTTCTAACATTTATTTGTTCATGGGAATATTCTTTTCAATAAATCCGTTTTTCTAGTTTTGTGATGAAATGAAAGTAATAGTAGTTGAAAAATTTGTTGTGTATGTGAAGGTCATTCACATTAAATTATTTAATGAAATTTCGTTTTCGATTATATTCAATTGAACTCTTATTATTATATACCAGAACTATTTCTTTAAATTTAAGAGCTACTATTTCACAATATATAATTTTTTTTAAAGTATTTTATTTTATTTTCATTTTTGCAGAAACTCATGATTATTTCTATCATTCGGAAAGTTTTGTTGTTTCCTAACTTTTTCTAGTATAAACCAGTTTCTTCTAAAATAAATAAAATATCCTGAAGGTCATAGTGCCAAAAATTCAGATTATCAAATCGTCTGCGCGTTTTTATTTTAAACATAAATGATATTGATGTAGCATTATATTTTTCCACTTGAAAAATGGGATAATACATTTTTACATCTTCCAATAAGATTTGAATCATTGTACATGAAAAGGTAATTATTCTTCGATGATTAAAATTTTTGGGCTAGATTTGAAAGAGGGTCTTACGTAAAGTTATTATCTTGGTTTTTTTGTTCTATGAGGCACAAAGAGCTATATTTATCCTATTGGTGTTAAACCCAGTTAATCAATAAATGTACCATATAAATAGCTGTTATAAATGTTTTTCTGTGATTTGGGCATAAAAATAAGAAAGATAGGATATATATGCACATTTAATAAAGCATTTCGCTCTTTCTTTTTGGCCTAATTTTATATCTATGGTTAACAAAAATAAGTTTTACGAATGGTTATCAGTTATTACAAATTGTATACCTAACAAAAGCTTATTTAACATAAAATTACTATTGCAGCTAATTAAAAAATTTAATTTTATTATGATTATCAAGTATTGCTATTTTTGGCACATCCCCAATTAGGTGAAAATAAAAATAATACATATTTGATTGATGTAAATAGTATATATTTGATGTTCGAATTCCTATTCTATCAAGAAGGTCGTGGAGAATTACCGGAACAGTAAATCTAACTGGCCTTGAAATTTTACCGTGGTAAAAGGTGTGGGAGTATAGTTTGTCAAATGTGTGTGTGTGTGTGTGCCAAATGTATCAATAAGTGGTTAAAAAGTACATAGAAAACTCGTTATCAATAGCCGTTAGTGATACTCTAATATTATTGGTAGTTTGAATTAACGTCACTATAGAGCTGCGTTGGGGATATTAACAAAGAACCTCATAATACTGAACCATGTCAAATGTCCATGATGACTATCTGCGTCGATACCTCAATCTCTTAGTTTCCAACCACATCGTCCTCCTGTCCAAAGGGCAAATACAGCTGAGGGCATTCCAAACTTGTGATACATAACTTTTGTCAATTCCAAATTCTTGGACAACTCTCGTCAAACTTTGCCTTTTACCATCATTCTACCTCGTATAAAGACATCCTGATAATTTCTTGTAATCTTACTTTCACTTGCACCGAATGTCAGTGTGGGAAAATGGGCCTTTCCCTCTTCTTATATACATATATATATCTTGTTCAAATTTTAAGTTGTTAATAAAATACTTCCTATTCATCCATACAAGTTCAAATATATTTTTTTAAACTTGTAGGTGTCACCTGAATGGTGCTCAAAGCCAAGGCTAACAACAGGAGTAAAAATCTAGCCCTTCCCCGCGAAAAATTTCGTGGACCTTGATCTGATGTTACTGTCGATCAGGTGGCATAAATAAACTTGTAGTGGATAACACTTGATGTTATATAATACAATTTTAAATATTAATTCAATAATTAAATTAAAAAACAAGAAATATAAAAAAAAACTTTTCAAATCAATTTCTACTTAGATTAACAAAGAAAATTTTATTTTAGCTACTTTTTATTAAATAGTTACAACTAATATAAACATGTACATTTAATATGACTGAATAACAACATTAAGTGATAATTAATTTTTATTCATTATCATTAAAGTATCGCATAGTCATCCAAAACAATCGTGTATATTAAATTTCAGTTAAACTGAGTGCTTTAAAACGCGAGCAAAAAAAAATCTTTTAAAGTTATGATCCAAGTCTCTAAAAATGAAACCAACGTGGATGTATCTGTAATTCTTTTAATAATTAGTTTCAGTCAATTAGTTTTAATTAACTGTAATTAAATTATCATATTTTTGCCGAAAACAATAGTGTATAGAAAATTTAAGCTCAAATGAGCGCTTTAAAATGTGAGAAAAAAACCTCTTCAAGTTTCGGCCGAATTCGCCAAAAGGGTCTCTAAGTCGCCAAAAATGATGCCAACGTGTCCGTATTTGTAATTCTTTGAATAAGTTTTAATCAATTAACTTTGATTAATTATAGTTAAATTACTGTATTGTCATCCAAAATAATGATGTATATAAAATTTCAGCTCAATTGAGAGCATTAAAATGCATTTTATTAGCGATTGAAAATTCCACCAAGATAAATATATAGAGAGTGTGAGCTAATAGAAGGAATTGAATGAATAAAAAGTAACAAACAAAAATAATAGTCCAACAGCACATATAGAAAGGAAAATCGTTGGACTGCTAATCTAAAAGTTGTGAATTCGAATCCCACTGGGATGGCTTCATTTCTGAGAATGTGATTTATTTTTCACTATAGTATTTTATTGGAATAATTAAATTTAATTAATAAATAAATAGCAACAAAAAATAGTCTAACACCCTATACAGAAAGGGAATCGGAAAATTGCGAGGAAAATCGTTTTTGATTTTGTCACTTAATATTGTGATTCAGTCATATGTATTTACATATTTATATTAATTGTAACTATTTAATTAAAAGTAACTTAAGTAAAATTTTTCTTTGTTAGCCTAAGTAGGAATTGACTTAATTTATTTTGTATTACCTGTTTTAAGTTCGTGTACTTATTCTACTCCTTTTCTTGCGTGCTTTCACATCACTTCTGACGTCATGATACTAAATATTTACATATGTATCACCTTTCTAATTAGTTGGCTTTTCATTAAATTGATCACAAAAAGACCTTTTTCGCGATGACATGGCTTTATGCATACAGATTGCAGCATTGCTTCAATTTTGTATACCAGTGCATATGAGTTAATTGTTATTAGTTCCAATGATACTAGTTCACGGTCATTATTTTTAGCTCAAATAGATAAATTTTTAGTAAATAACTTATAATTAATTGTCGTTTTTTTCTTTGTTGAAAGAAATCTACTCATGATTTATTGTAAACAAAATTATTTTATTGAATATTTCTGTATTAAAATGCTTTATTATTAAATCTGATCTCACTATACTCAGTTCCAAATAAAATCATTCCTCGTTAGTTTCACAAATTTGTTTTTCAAAACTGGTACCTGAAAAGATTTTTTTATAACTTAGCTGAATCAAGTTCGAGGCACAATTCGGTCACAGATTTATCGGCATCTATAAATAGAGTTACCTTAATTCTGTAAAGGGCGTTCGTATTAAGATATTGCTTTTATATCATACCCTGTTAAATCCAAGCAACGAAAATATTTTTAAACACAAGACGTGTTGTGAGAATGAAACGGTTTTCCTCATCTTGATTTTTATCGAAGACTTGCTCCAGCGCCGCTAAGAAAAAGCAGAAGTTCCTTAAGTACTGACCGCAACATAGTACGAACATGATGAAAAAATTGATATACACAGTTATTTTTTTTTTAAAAATTGCATTTACAGTTAGTTGCATTGTTGAAAATACAAATGCCGATTTTAATGAGAGCATTGATAAAAAAAGTAAGAAATTAAAAATGCGTGAAAGGCAAGTTAAAAAAGAGATTTAATTAAGGATAATTCATTCAGTTTAACGACCTATTAGAAGATGAATTTTAGTTGCATGTACAAGAATATTAGAGGAGATAACTGTCTTATCGACGTTAATAAAGTGTATAGTTTTTTTTAAAAAAAATTAAGTGAAAATTTTTTACAAATAATTTAAAAAGTGTTGCTTAATGAATTGTAAAAAAAAAGTGTCTTTATCTTTTTGTGGTAAAAAGCACTGTCATCTCACCAGCTATTATATGCGTCATTCAAAATCAAAAGTAAAATTTTAAAAAAGTATAATTTTTCTATCAGTATTTTGATTCATCACTGATTTCGTAGGTAAAAAAAATGAATTTCTCTTTGGTTGTAATCTAGTTGATTCTTCTATAAACAATCAAACAATTGTTTTTAAAACTTCCATGAGTTAACCTAAACACTAATCATGCATTTTAAGAAAATAAAATGATGCCTTCATTGCAACACAATTGTTGCATTGATATCATGTAACAATTATTGTAAAAAAAATGGAAAAAAAATCTTAACGATTTACTTTACCTTATGAATCTAGTTTTATCGCTGATGTGAGTCCAAAGAAAGCTATAGTTAAAAATAGAATTGGACTTTTAAGGTCTTATAGGTCACCATGTGAAGATCTCTAAGTCCTTACACGATTTGGAAATTATAATAGTGAAGTATCAGCTCAAAAGTGTAGGCCTCGTTGTTTGGCTAATGTTAAATAATGCATGTTAAATCCGTTGAGACTAAAAATACTCTTGTTCGTGTGATGTGGAAGTTTAGTGAAAGGGGTACCAGTTTTGGTGACGTCCTCGTCACTTGATCGTGTTTAAAAATTACGAGCCTTCACGTTGCTTCGAAATGCGATATCAATAATTATTTGAAAGTGTTTCAAAGTTGTCACCAATAATTGTCGTGTGGCTTCTGATTAACAGTATTTCAAAATATTTTTTTTTTTTTAAAATAGTCTATTATGCCATATTTGTGTATAAAAAATTTCTCTTTAAAAATTAAATATTTTTTTTATCTTTTTAATAGATTGAAATAAAATGTAAATCATTCTTAACCTTGGAATGATTAATTATTCCAATTTATATGTTAAACAGAAGACCAAAACAATCGTAGGAAAAACGGTTCAATCAAAGCAAATAAAAAAAAGCTATTTATTTGTGTCACTTTGCTTGTGTGTTCTCTTATCATTTACTTAATTACATTAATACTTAGCTTTTTTTATATCCAGCTTAATTTTTAGTATAGAAAAAAGACTGTGAACATATAGCATAAGAGCTGCTGTGTTGTCATTTATGCCACCTGATCGACAGTGACGTCGGATCAAGGTTCACGAAATTCATCGCGGCAAAGGGCTAGAATTTTACACCTGTCGTTAGCCTTGACTTTGAGCAACATGCAGGTGATAGTACGATTTTGTGCAGTTTCACCTTAGTTTTGAGGAAGAACACCCTGGGAGTGGTCAGGGACCCTGCACCTCTCTTCCTCTTCCATCAACCTCACGAGAGGACTTGCGACTCGAGAGCTATTTAAAGTACTTCCATGCCGCAAAGGCACTATACATTTACAAACATCCATGCCTTCTCCGGGATTCGAACCCATCCCCTACGGCACCGCAGTCAGGGTCACTAACCACTATACCGGATGGGCGGCTCATAAGAGCTAATAAATGCCAACAAGAACTACTCTCACTTCCCTAAGCGTTTTTTTTCACTCTACGAATTAATTTCTTTCAATGAATTCTTACTTGTTAAAAAACCTTAAATTCAACAACGACATTCAGAGAAAATACTGCTAGATCGAGAAATCGTGAATTTGTTTTCATGGTGTTTCCTTTTTTAAATATTTGGATTATTTTTCTTCTGTAGTTAATTACTTTATTAAATTTAAGTTTTTAAATCTTGCGAATAAATTATGAAAGAAAATGGGAGAAACAATATGAAAGGAAGGAAAACGACTGCTACCTAGAGATGTCATTTTAAAACGATACACCTTGAAAATATTTATGAAAAGTCTGCTCTAGTTTCTCAGTGTGAAAAACAAATACATATTTGAAGTCAAAGAAAAAAGTGCATTCTTCCCTTTTTTTAAACATTTCGATTTTTAAGGGATGGTAGGGTGCACAACAACTAATTTAAAATGTAAGGGTACAAACAGTCGGGGGATAATGTCGTTATATGTTCTGGCCACAAAAGAAAATGTTTTCCCTTAAAAAAGAAAGATTGAGGCAGGAAAAATAAAAATACATAAGTTATAGTCATATTTTTTAAAATACATTACATATATACTTTTTTATACACCATATTATAGGTATTAATCATATTTTATAGAAAAAGTGTACTTTCGTTGCTGCACCAACACAGGCAACTTGTTATTTCTTATTAAACATAAATCCTTTGTGGAGACCCCCCTGAGTCTCACCTTGAACACCAAGATTAATTTGAGGCAAATAACCACTAAGAGCCATTTTGAATAATAATAATATTTATTTATTATTATAATTTTTTCAAAAAAAAATCTCTGATAACATATAATACTATTATGTTACGTCACTCAAAGGGATTTACCTTTATATTAAATTAAATTACTAATAATGCAATTAATTAATAATTAAGCTCAAGATCAAGTAAGGTCTACCGAAATAGGAGAGCCGAGAAATACACGTACTCGAATTCTTAACTTTCATTAACTTTAACTAAGTCGCTTAAACTGAAGCTTATCTTAAGCGTACGTAAATTATATTTACCGCTGGCTTATATCAGCCTTCTGGTACATCTAGCAGCACGACGTCTTCACGAATCTAATCTCCTTGAATCTTCTAAAAATGCGTTTAAAGTTGCTGGCTCAATAGCCTTCCATCATCTACCTTGCTAGCTTACAATGCTCGACTTAAATACCTTATCTATTATTCGTACATCTTTTTGGAGTTGATTGGAAATAAACGCGAATTTATGTTACCCAAAAAGACGCCTAAGAAGATTAGTGGAAAGGTTCCGTACAGATTCGTCACACCTTAAATTATTTTAAGTTAGGACAGCCACAACTGAGCCAATTCACATTTTACTTCCACACTGAATGCTGATTCTCTCAACTGAGTTCTCTCATCGCATCGTTTCTCCCCCTTGCCACTGTTCCAAATCTTTCGACAAATCACAAGGCTTCCTATATATATAAAAGCAGGAAAAAGCCCATAAACTCAGGTTCAAAATCAAACTTTTCATGACACGAGATTGTGGATCGCTCCACGATCCATCTATCCTACTGAAAATTATCAAAGCGGGGACCTTCGAAGCTTTAGATCCCGGGCACATATCCGTAAGGGAAGTGTTGCTCCATCATTAAATACGTCTCTGAACTTAAGTGACATACGGCCAAAAGCTCAAAAAATAAACAACAAAAGGAAGAATCAATTGTCTACTTACAGCATCGCTGTAAAGTGTGTCGTTACGGAAATATATTTACAGTATTTCCCGAAGTTACATCCACCAACGCTGAAATCAATTGCATTCAGCTTCCAAAATGCCAGGTATTTTTCGTCCACTTACAATCAAAGCAGATATTCGAAAGCGTTATTCTCAAATAAGTCAACTGGATCCTCATTAAATAAGCGTTCAATTGAGCAATTACTGTAAAACTGCTGTAAAATAATGCTTGTTAACGGATACTGAATGTAGACAATTTGTACCTTTTTCTTGTCTATTTCTTATGTTTGTGCTTCAACCCAACTCATGTGGCTGGTGTAGGCTTGTGGTCATGGATGCGGACTCGTGGCCGGCATTTTCAAGTCATGTGTTCGAGTCCTGAAGACTCACCGTGTACTTTAAATCTGTCGCGGCTGAAAGTTCTCACGTTTGAACAATGTGGAAGGAGTGTGGAGGGTGGAAGACGGGCTCAGTGTCATCCGCATCACTTTGCGGAAGTTCGAAATTACGAAGTCCTTCCCCAACAGCCCCCGTGTTGCTTTACAATGCAAAGTTAATAAATTCTTATTCACTCACTCATGCTGGAGTGGAAGTTAGAAGAAGGGGTCCAGTTCAGGTGCATTTGAGCCTTTTAAAAAGTTTTCAATGTACCGACATAAGATTAATATCTTGTGAATTCAAATGTTTCCCTAAATTTCCTCTTCACTAAACACAAGCCAGAAGTGATCTTAGACATTTATTTTGTGGTATATGTAATTCCATTACATTTATACGTTTAGTTACTAATATTATGAATTTACATAGTTAAATTGCATTTTCTAATGCATTATGTAGAAACTTTTTACTCGATATATATTGTAATGTATCTACAAACAATAAAAAAATAATTAATTTCTAATCAGTATAATAAGAAATAAAATGTATAAATATTAAGTTAATATTATAGTTTTGTATTCTTTGTAAAGTGTTTCTAAAATAGCGTGAATTTATAGCAAATTATTCAAATTATTTCATATAGTGCTTAGAGAAATATAATATAGCTAGCTTATTATAAAATGCATAAGCAAAATAGCTTCCAATATTCAAAAGAATTTTAAGTATGTTAATAACATTTACTTATTTAAACTATTTTTAATTCGATATATTCTTATTTTTTTTAAAAAAAAATGAGACGGTGTGGCTCTCTTATGTTGTACGGATAAAAACTTCTTGAGACAAGCATTTTTTCTACTGAAATATAAAATTTTCTGAAATGTTAACTTTTTATTTATAATGTACATTTATTCCAGTATACACCGCTTGACGCAACATCCTTAAAAATATATAATTTTTTTAACATTTAATTTCAATCAAAGTTTTCTTACCGTCTCTTCTCCCTGCAGTAAAATTAAACACAAATTTAAGTATGTAGTTTCTAATGCTTCAACATGAAACGCCTACCTTCATTCTAAGTATGTTTGCCCCTGCTGGTTCTAATTGACAGAATTTTTCTTCAATGCTTACTTATTTGTCAAAGAACCTTGGATTCAATATCGGTAATCAAGGAAAGTTCCGTTACACAGAGAAAAGGAATGATGTAACACGAGATGAGAAATAATTCGAAGATGTACTTGACCTGATGTCTTTTATCTCGGAACTTCGTTCTAAATTAATTACTCTAATCGCTTCACCTTGCCAATGTTTTTGAGGTTAATTGAGGAAAATAGAAATGAAAGAAGTGATTTATACGAAAGAGTTGTACGAGAAGATACGTCAAACAAGTAATACACGAGAAGGTTGTATATATTATATAAAATTTAAATATTATCTCTGTGTGTGCGTGTATTTTTCCTTATTATTGCATTTGTTAAACACTGCATTCTTAAACCTAAGCCTAATTTTTTTTTTATATGTTACTATTACTATTACTTTGTTTAGTATTGTTTTGCTATTTTCTTGCTTGATGTTTTGCTTTAAGTTAGGTATTCAGTAATTTAGCATGTTAAATATATATATATATATATATATATGGCGACTTCGAATGGTGGTTTTATTTACTTAATTACTGATTATCATGTCTAGGCTGTTGATGTAAAAATGTTTGTATTGCTGAGGTAGCCGGCAGCCTTTTATTAGATGATAATCCAATTTATTTTACATTTAGACTCTTCACGAAGCAACATAGCTCAAATAAGCAACAACAGGCATTAACGTAACATTATGACAATAACAAGGCATGACGTGAATTTTGGATGCTGGGCGTCTCTGGGAAACGGAACGCGAAGCGTTCCTCCATCCCATGTCTAGATTGTATATGTGGCCTAATGTTTTTGGGCCTGCCTGAGAGAGAGTGTCCTGATTGGTAGGTCGATCGTGGCAATGAGGCGTGGTTACAGAATCTGAGTTGTTCTTGGATACGGTTTCGGCGGGAATGTCCTGATTTGTCGGAGTAGCACTGTTGTGGTTGGTCCATGGCACTGTGAGAGTAGGCACTCAATTGGTTGCACTGATACGTTGGTACAAGTCAAAGGGGAGGTCTAGTAATCTAGCCTGTGTGGGGTTGCAATTAAGTAAAAAAGTTAAGAAGTGAAAGGAATTAAATTAAATAAAATGCAGATGAAAATTAAGGTTTATATACAAAAAAGCAACCGGAAGTTCCAAAACTCATGATTTCCGTGAACGACTCTTGTGATTGGTGGATAGCTATCGCGTATGATGTGGCTTACATAATAACTACTCTGAATTCGCTGACTACATAATTTTCAAGTACTTAAAAAAGTTATGGTAAACTCCCGTTAGATAGGCAACTAACAATTACTTATTTAAAGTAAGTCCTGGAGCGTCAGGACCAGCACAAATTAAAACACCTTCAAGAGAAAATTAACCTGAATTATTACACACACACACGCTGTGTGTGTACACATATGTGTGAATTTTACAAACATTGAAAAAGATACAATTAAATATCTTGTGTTTATCAAACTAAAATAAGTAATCAAGATACTCCAATTTATATGCATAGTCTTATAAATTTATGACTCAACACATTTTTGCAAAGTAACGTTTTTTTCTTTAAGATATCCGACTACGTTCGGAACCGTAATTTTGCAAAAGTGTATAAATGGACGCTAAATATAATATTTAGTGTCACTTAGATTAGAAAATGTGTATAAAATTGTTTTAAGAATAGTATTACGATAAAAAATTATTTAAGTACAATATTTTGACAAAAAATGAATATAGAATGACCCATTTTCAAAATATTCTCCTTTTGTGAAAAATGTTTCTATTATAATAATATTTTGCCTGTATATAGCTCAGACCTCTGTACAGAGGCTCAACTAGAATTTTTGAAATATATAACTTAGAAGTAGGTTTATTCATGCTTTACGACAACAGAGGGGAGAAATTTTAAGAAAAAAAACGCCGATAGTTATTTTAAATGGTTGTAACTCTGAAAACAATGTGAATTTTTCAAATAGTTGGGCCTCTGTACAGAGGTCTGAGTTATATACAGGCAAAATATTATTATAATAGAATTTTTTTCACAAAAGGAGAACATTTTGAAAAAAAGGTTATTCTAAGTTAATTTTTTGCCGAAATATTGTATTTAAATAATTTTTTTGTCAAAATGTCATTAAAACAATTTTATACAAGTATTCTAATGTAAGTGACACTGAATATCATGAAAATTATCCATTCATGCACTTTTTTAAAATCACGGTTCCGAACATAATTGGATACCTTAACAGGATTTTACCTCTTACTTGCTTTTATTTATTAATAATGTATTCAGTTTTGCATCTTGCTCACTTTTTCAAGAATAGCAATGGCAATGAAAATTAGACAATATTTATTAAGAGTAACACTTAGAAAAACTGAGATGTGTGAATTAAAATACAAAGTATTACATGATTGTATATATATATATATATATATATATATATATATATATATATATATATATATATATGGCTTTCTAATGTAGGAGAACGCCACGTAATTAACAAGCAATTAGTATTGGAATAAATCGAAACTTGTTCCGGAACTTTCTGGTAAACATAACATATTTACTTTTAACAGAGAACAACTAATACACCCGAATAAATTCAAATTAGCGTATTTTCGAAACTCAAACTGTGTAGAATTCAGCAATATAAATCTGTGGTCATTATATAGAATTAAACAAATAACATTCGCTCTCAAGCTTTAACATCCCAGTGTCCTTTTTTTACTTATTTAGATGGGCATTGACTAATTCTAGAAACTTCTAAAGTTATCAAATAATTATCCGAAACTCTTCTAGATTTGTCTCCAGGTGTCTGTGTTTTCACCAAATTCATTAACCTGAAGCCTTTTAACAAATTTGCCCCTTTCAAGATCTTACTTACTCAGCTATTTAAACATATATTTTCTTTCTGCCTGTAAAGCCTTTTTCAAGTCACAATACTTTTTCGGTAGAGTAAACAAGGTTCAAACTTTCCTTAACAATATAGGTGCACCTTAAAAAAATATAGGATATTTTATTACTTTTTTTAAAAAAGATTTTAAAATGAATGGTATCATTATTAACTATCACTTTTCAACTTATAAACCGCATTTTAATAAAATATAAGCTTCTCACTCATGTTTATTTATTAATAAAAATACATCATTTTCATTCAATTGCCTTTTCTTTAGTTAAAAATAATTTCGATCCCTTTCTGAACCTTAAAACCAAATCGATTTTGTTTTAAGTTCGTGACAATAATGTATAGTCATATAATGGATTCAATGGAATTTGCAATTCAAAAGCGTGTTTCAAACAAGTCTTTGAAACCCAAAATACCGGTGCAGCACAGTTAATATTTTTTATTTCAACACGCTTTTTTCGCTTTTTTACACGCTTCACTTGTATGGAATAGAATCTTTGAACTCGAAATTTACCCTCTTTAAAAGGTCAGATAAATTCAAAATTTTGCACATTTGTCAAGGACCGATGACAATACAATAATTTCATAATTTTATTCCATTGTCTTGATCAGGATCATCAGGAATGACGATTTCCAGATTTGACGACTAATTCCACATAACATTTTCAGATTTGGTGACTAATTCCATATACCATTTCTAAATTTGATGACTAATTCCATGCACCATTTCTAAATTTGATGACTAATTCCATATACCATTTTCAGATTTGGCGATTAACGGATTAAGTTACAACCCTAAAAGTGTTCTTTATGTGAAAAGGGGGAAGGCGTGTCAGCAATTTTTTACCATAATATAAGAAATTGTCTAGTTTTTCAGAAAATGGAAATAAATAAAAAAAAAAGATTCGTGCATGTGAAAAAAAAACATTATGTTCTAACTGTTAAACTCAGATATGAAGTCTGTTTTTCTAAATTCTGTTGCTCGGATCTATGAAATGAAACATCATTCATTGCTTCATTTTACCAAAACAGCTGAGAACTGATTCAGAGGTCACCGGATTAAAAACAATTTCTCACAAACTCTTCGATTCAAAACGTGTATTTTTATGACTTATACAAGTTAGAGAGAATATTGAGCAGTTTTTAGTGAAAAACATCTTTTACTCTGCACCTATTTCCGCATAAAATATTTCAAACTTAGCTCTTCCAGATTTCTTTTAGTTGGCCGATCGTCCGTTTTGCAAACCAGGCTGTATCGATGCATTGATAGGATGCCAATAGGCTTTCCAGATTCTAAAAAATAACGCATTTAAAATTAATTCATTAATGAATAAATCATAGTTTAAAAATCTAAAAAAACACATTGTTATTATAGGTCGAACCAAAAAATTAAAAATAAGTTATAATTTAAAAAAAATTAGAAAACACGCTTTTATAGTTAATCGAACTAAAATGTAAGAAAATAATTCTTAATATAAGAATAAAAAGATTAACGAGAAAATTAATGTCATTGTGATAAAAGCGTGGAGTGTGCTTTGTACTACATTTTTACACTAACTCAGCTTTTCGGAAAAGAACTTATAAGAAATTATAACAATTGATACCAAACTCCCCACGCTTTTACCACAATGACATTAATTTTCCCGTTAATCATTTTATTCTAGTATTAAGATTTATTTTTTTACATTTTAGTTCGATTAACCATAAAAGCGAGTTTTTTTAGTTTTCTTTAAACTATAATTTCTCTCTTTCAAGTAAGTCTCAATAACCACATTGAAAAATTTTATTTTAACTTGAACGCAACAAATGTGATGGACACCAAAACTAATTTATATTATTCAATGTAAAATAGTCTTACGCTTTGATATTTATAGGAATGATTTACAGAATTCAATTTCAGTGTCGTCATGTGAAAGAATGAACGATAGAGAACAAACATTATATAGTTTTTAAATTAATCTACTCTTACAGAAAAATAAATTGTAATTTCCCAAAATTTCAAACTAAGAGATTGATCTAAAAATCATTATAATTTTAAAACTGAATTGTTTTCACGTTAAATTATAGTAGAAACATGATTTTGTTTCAACCTTTTCTCCTTATAACAGAGAGTTTAATTTGGAAACTTTAATTGAGAAAATTACCAAACGCGCGCGGTTTTCATGTCCTTTAACTGAAAGAATCACTTAACGATCATATAATTTCAGATTCTGTTCGGAAATAATTTTACACAAAATTTTTCTTTCGAATTTAGATTAATAAATTCCTCGTAGACTATTAATCCATACTAGAATTATATAACAAAAGAAACTCACACCTCCCAGATTTATAACTACAACTTTAATATTTTTTTATCGTACCAGTAGTTTTACTGTCTCCTACAAGACTTCATTCTATACATTAATCATGCATCGTTTACCACTTACTGAGAAATAAAATTCAAAATTAGTTTAACTTCGGCCGTATGATACTACATTATATATAACTTTATCAATTCACTCTGATCCCTGCATAAGCTTATTACTTAGTTTATTTATAGTCAAAGTTACTGATATAATATCTACGAAATAGATCTGTTAAGCGTATCGATGTGCCTGTGTAGATTATGTTTACACATATTAAAGACATTTTGCGGAATATTTTGTCCATTTATCTGCTAGAGTTAAAGCTCTTGTAATACTTTAAAAATAGGCCATTGTTAATAGATTTGCATTATTTCAGTTCTATTTGGAGAGTATTATAAAACTCTTTCGAGAATCTTTGTTTCACAACTCAAGCTTGTTTTGGAAAAATATGCGCAAGTTAATCTGCGGTTTATAAATATTGCTGATATCAATTTTCTTTTTTAAGGCTGAATACAGTAGAACCTGTTTTATTTAGATTTTATTTTTGTGCGATCTTTTTTTTATGTGGTACATGAAATTCAAAGGATTTCCACCACTGTAATGTAATGTTTTCTATTAGTGCAGATATTTACACTTCAAGGTGCTCTGTTCATTGGCTATAAACAATTTCCCGACAATGCGCGTTCAATTACTTTCTCTCAACGCGCTAACAGCATGCACTTGATTGAAGACGAAGCTGTCAATGACAGTGACATTATCAATAATTTGGTAGATTATGAAGACGGACAAGAAAAACCGGATTCTTTGAGAGCGGATAAAATATATTCAAGGATCCAGGTTTCCAACAAATCAGAAAAGCATTTTCTTAGAACAGATACCAATTCCGAAAGGAGTTTGAAGTTCTAAAAAGAGTTTCGATTATGCATATCTGTCTATCGTGACGTTCACAAGCAGCGGACCAACCGACTGTAGTCACAAAAACTTATCGCTTACTTAAAGATGCCAAAAAATAAATCAATTGAAATTGTATCTTCCTGCAATGAAAGTGATGTTGAACTAATTCATCACAGGCAGATGCACACTTTGGATTACGATGAGGAGCAGTGAATGGGCTCAATTTATGTGACGTCATAGTCACATGATAGTGAAAGCCACGTGATTCTAGCCAATCAATTCAAAAACTCATGTGACGTCATAGTCACATGATAGTGATAGCCACGCGATTCTAGCCAATCAATTCAAAAACTCATGTGACGTCATAGTCACATGATAGTGATAGCCACGCGATTCTAGCCAATCAATTCAAAAACTCATGTGACGTCATAGTCACACGATAAAAGCTATCTTGTGTTTCCAGCTAATCAGTTCACGCGCTTTGGTGTCACCAAGTTTTGCTCTTTGCAGAAACTTTCCCTTAAAAAGTACGTATGTATACAAAATGCATTTTGTTTAAAAGTATAAGCATAAAATACGAATTTTTTTTAATTAAAAAAAATCTTTTTGAACAATTTTTGTTTCCTAACATTTAAGCATCTTTATCCAAAAATGAAATTTGAAATTTTATTTGAGTTTTAGAAGCAGAACAAGTACTATTAGTTTAATGTTTGCTTTGAATTCAATGGAGAGCACGTGTTTGTTTTTGTCATGTGATGCCTTGAATTGAGCCCATTATGTATGAGCATTTTGAAAATTTCTCCAGTTATACAATGAGAAGTTAAATGTTTAAAAAATGTTTCCATGGGGAATTTAATTATTTATTTTGTTTGGAAGTACTTTTGCATATATATATACATTTCGGAAACAATTGACATATTTTTTAAGAGTGATTTTTTTCATGCGGTGTCTCTCCGCGGCATAAAAAAAATTCTGTAGTATGTCGACAAAGTTGTTCGTTTTAAGTAAGTATTTATGAAATATTTCCGCACATTTTTTTGTGCTATTTCTCTTTATTATACGGTCTCTATCTACCACACAAAACAGGTTTTACAGAATTCTATTACTGGCAAAAAAATATGTGTAGACACTAAATGGATGTGAACTAAAAAGTATCACATTTTCTTTAAAACAATTAAACATATAAAAACAAACATATTGAAGATGAAATATTCGTTTCGAAAACAGAATAAAAATACTTATTCACATGACATCGCTAATTATATTAAATTTTTTAGAAAGAAGTTTTTATGCATATTTTAAGGTGTTAGATTCTTTCATAATGTTCATATATTAATAAGTATTTTTATCTTAAGATTTAATTTTTTAACAGAATTGGAATATTTTCAAATATTTTTGTGATAAAAGAAAATGTACACTTGATTGTATTTATTTCGCTGTGATGCGTTTTGAAATAATATTTATTCTCAAATTTGGTATGATTGACTTAAAAGTAAGCTGCCAGATAATATGATGAAAAACTATTTATCATCACGGAATATTTATTTACAATTCTTAAAAGGAAAATCAGAAAGGAGGAACAAAAGAAAAGAATAGAAGTAGAGTTCCTTTTATAATAAAGTTCCTTTAATAAAGTTCCACAAAAAAGCAACATTGAATACAAAATAACACTTCATTTTGTTAAAATGATTGATCAAGGTTTGGGAATAAATATATAGCCATGAAGTTGAGTGAATGGAGGCTTAATAAACATTTGAAAACATCCCTTGAGTAGACAGTTATATTCCTTAAAAATAAAAATTAAACTGAAAAAGAAAAAAAATGATTAATGATATACATTAAAACTATCGTCTGACGTAGAAGAACAGGAAATAAAGAAGGAATGTCACACACCAAAAAGAAAATAAACCAGTTTTTGATTGGTTTATGTAACATCAGAAGAAAATAATAGAAGTGACTAGAATTTTTTTTATTTAAAAAATTTAAAAAGATAAAACTCTTATCAAAATGATAATCGCTCTCGAGCATTCGTAGAAGTATGAATGTGTGTGTGACGTCTTATTAAAATAAATCTATTTTCTTTTAGTTATAGAGTAATACGAAACTATGAGTTTCTGATGCTTGTATTTTAGAATAAATATAATGGTCAGTGAATTAATTCTTATTTAGATTTAGAATGTGAGATCCAACCTGCTAAACTCGGTTCTAGTAAATTTGCTTAGCATAGTTGTTATATTTTTTTCTCTTTGTCAAAACATTTATTTTAAAGAAAAACTCACAGAACTGCTTTGTTTACAATTACCGCTTGGATTTACAATATTGTTAAATTTTTGAAGATGTTACAAACTTCATTCTACACATTTAAAAGGACTTTTTTTGTCCGAATTACAATCAGGTTACGCAGCATATTATAAATAGAACTTGTCTTGCAGAAATATATTAAATTAATGTGCATTTTCACAATTGCTCATACTTTTCATTTTTCCTTGTTTCACAATTAAGCTACCTTCTCAATTACTGGGTAAAATATGATTCACAATTGGCAATCTTAAGAGAATGGAAAATCAAATTTTACAAATTGTTTCTTTCACACGATGAATTAATTTTAAATGCATTTAATATTGATCTGCAAAAGAACTTATTTTTTCAATTCCTACTATTATAGTTCAAACTCTTCCTATTTATATATATATATATATCTTGAATACTTTTTATTCACCCATTCAAGCTCAAACACATTTTTTGAACTTGTAGTGGATGACACTTGATGTTAATACAATTTTTCAAATATTTATTCATTAATTAAGGAATAATTAGTAACAAAAAAATAATAGCCCAACACTTTTTTAAAAGGAAAATCGCTCGTTGTTTCCTTTAGCGCAATGAGCAGCGCGTTCCAAAGGTCGTGGATTCGAATCCCACCTAATTTCTGAGAATGTGATTTCTTTTTCTTATACTATTTTATTAAAATAATTAAATTAAATTTATAAATAAATAGTAGCAATTAAAAATAATAGTCCAACACCATATATAGAAAGGAAAATGGAAAATTGCTTTCTATTTTGCTACTTAAAATTGGGATTCTGTTATATGTATATACATATGTGTATTAATTATAATTATTTAATAAAAATAGGCTAAAATAAAAACTTCTTTTGTGTTGACTTAAGTAGGAATTTACTTAATTCTTTTATGCTACTTGTTAAATAAAGGAAAACAGTACAGGAATATAAGTCAACATTCAAATGGTACGAGACAAAAATGTCTTATGATCATTTGTAAAATTAATTTAAGAAAAATGTGTTATATATGCAAGATAAAAAATGTTAATATGTGAAGTTAGTTATCTGGTTAATAAGCATAAAATATTAATCTCTTCTAAGTTCAAACAAAAAAAAAATGTCGGTTTCAAAAAATTAGGGAAGCGTTTTAATGTCTCCTTCCTATGGTTAAACCTGGTAGTATCTGGTGTGAAAAATCTTACCATCTAAAAAAAAGGAAATTTTTATATTATGTGGTGTTTTATAAAAAATAATTCAGAAATTACTTGAGGGAATGTTTTTATGAAAATAGGCAACAACTTTTAAAATTAATTCGCGTACTTAGAGCTTAACCAGCTCTTGTCTTCCATTGTTTAAATATTTCTTAACAATCTCTGTTAATTAATTCAATTAAAAGAGAGATAAAATTGGTAGAAAATTTATAGTTACAAGCTAAAAATTAATTTTCATATTTCAACGTAATCAAATTATAATGCATTAACGTCTTATTAGTAATTGTTGGTTACTTTTAGTAATCTGAAATTTCAATATATTTTAGGCAAAAAATTTTAACGTGTTCTAAGTTATTAATAATACACGTATTCCTTATTCTAATCATTTATAAATATCTGATTTTGTACTTATGTATTATCACGAGCCATTACTCACCAGCTTCGTTGGCTTTTGGGTATTTCATGATGTATGAAAATATACTTTTTTAAAGTTATTGATATATAAAACTTTCCATTAAGCTTCCATATGTCTTTAAAAACATTCCTATGTGGCCCTCACTTCTTAGTTTAGAAAAGATCGGAATTTCTAAAACTAAAATCTATTTATTTTTGTACGCCTCTCTTATCCTTCTTGGAAGTCTATTTTTGCATAACCAGTTCTTAGCGGATCTCTACTCCTCAGAGAAACATGACAACAAAATTTCATATCTGAAGATCTAACAGTTTGACACATCTTGTGATGAGGGAGTCGCTTTTCTTCTTTATATATATATATATATATATATATATATATATATATATATATATATGTGTGTATATATATATGTATATATATATATATGTATATATATATATATATATGTATATATATATAAATCAATCACAATTTCACAATCAATTAAAGAATTGAAATTATATGAATTTTATAATACAAAATCTCATTTCAAAATATCAATGGCAAATATAGAAAGTAGAATACCAACGTTTTCAAGCAAAATTAGAAATTTTATAAAATAAACATTTATAAAATATCCAAGTGCAACCTCGGACTTAGGACCGATAAGTGGGGTTAAACTAGTTTGATGGCGCCAACCTTCCCCTTCAACCTGTTGCAACTTGGTAAATTATAATCGGGAAATATCCAATTCTCAAAAATTTAAAATTAAAAAAGTTAATACTTAAAAATTTAAACTATTCGCCATCACATTCTGAAAGATATTATAACATTAAAATGTTAAAACTTTAAAACAATTAAATGCATAATATAATTGAACTTTTGAACACCAAAGATGATGCATTCATCTTTAAAATAGTCGTATAGAAAGAAAAAATAATTAAAATCCGAAAAGTTCAAATTAAAAACCCAGTATCTTCACAAATGAATAGCGTAAATCATCAAAAACTCACCCAAGAGCATCCGATCACTGAACTGAACTATATATATATATATATATATATATATATATATATATATATATATATATATATATATATATATATATATATATATATATATATATATATATATATATATATATATAGTTCAGTTTTTTTTGTACCACTAGGTTAAGCAAACTAACCATCATTAACAATCAGCCCTTTTTTATCATTAAAGCTTAATCTCTCTTTTCAATTCTATTTCCCCTTCCACTTCGGAAAAGTGGTTCTTGTTACCACTCCGTCTGTGTTTTGGCTTTCAAGAAAAATAAGTAAAAGAAAAGGGAAAATTCAAAAGAAATAAAAATATTTTGATATGAACCTGAATACGTTAGATAAATAAAGATATGAAACTTTCATATATTTACAATTTGTTTTAAAAAGAGGAGTATAAAAAAATTTTCACCTCAATGTATGTATATATATATAAATTGTGGCTATATCTTATTTTTGACATACACTGTCTTTTTATATTTTTTTTATAGTTTTGCTTTATTAGATTTATGGAAAAATTTATTATACGATTATTGATTATATATATACATATGCACAAAAAACTATATGGTTTATGTTATATAGCCGTCGTGATGCTTTGAGGGAAACATTAATAAACAATCAATTGATATTTATGTGGTATAATAATTTATTTCACAGGAATTGAGCTATACGCACACTTGATTAAATAGAATAATAAACTATTTTATTGAATTCATCAAAACAATAGAATATTGAGTTTAATATTATTTGTTTTTGAAGTGTAAATAGAAGCGAGTACAAATGCAAATGAGACATATCCTTATTTAACTACAGATATTAAAAGCTAAAAAATTTATTTAAACATCCGACAGGATAAAGTACTTAATCACACAAATAACAGAGAAAAATGAAAAATATAATTACATATAGAATAATATAATTAAGGGATGTAAAGCTGAGAAGTAAGCATAATCATGGTTAAATATTTGTTTTCATGTCACTTTTCAAAGTTAAAAATTTGAATAACTGAATTTCTTTATATATATATGGGTGTGTGTGTGTAAATAATTATTATTAAAACAGATAAACATAAACTAGATGCATAGTTTTGATAAGAAATTTTAAAATAAAAAACACTTTCATGTCATATCTTAATTAAAAAAAATGATAGCGGAAAAAATACTATATTAGATTATTTTATTAAAAATGAAGCCAGAGTTATATATATATATATATATATATATATATATATATATATATATATATATATATATATTATATATATAAAGGGTGTTTTTAGAGGTATAGAACTTTAAATTGCAATACAACAACGATGTATTATTCGATTGACATGAATTTTTTTTTTTATTCGAAAGATAATCTTGTGGCATTACATTCTAAATATGATTTCTGGCATAGGACTCCCACGGCTGGCTCGGACGCAGTCCAATCTGGACGTCAATTTTCGATGACTTTTTCCAACATTTGTGGCCGTATATCGGCAATAATACGGCGAATGTCGCCTTCCAAATGGTCAAGCGTTTGTGGCTTATCCGCATAGACCAATGACGTTACATAGCCCCACAGAAAATAGTCTAGCGGTGTAAAATCACAAGATCTTGGAGGCCAATTCACAGGTCCAAAACGTGAAATTTGGCGGTCACCAAACGTGTCTTTCAATCAATCGATTGTGGCACGAGCTGTGTGACATGTTGCGCCGTCTTGTTGGAACCACAGCTCCTGGACAACATGATTGTTCAATTGAGGAATGAAAAAGTTAGTAATCATGGCTCTATACCGATCACCATTGACTGTAACGTTGTGGCCTTCATCGTTTTTGAAGAAGTACGGACCAATGATTCCACCAGCCCATAAAGCGCACCAAACAGTCAGTTTTTCTGGATGTAACGGTGTTTCGACATACACTTGTGGATTAGCTTCACTCGAAATGCGGCAGTTTTGTTTGTTGATGTAGCCATTCAACCAGAAGTGCGCTTCATCGCTAAACAAAATTCGCTTATTAAAATCGGGAACAACGGCAATCCCGTTTTGGGCCCATTTGATGAATCTACGCCTTGCTTGATCATATTTAAAATGTAATGCCACAAGATTATCTTTCGAATAAAAAAATTCAATTCAATCGAATAATATATCGTTGTTTTATTGCAATTTAAAGTTCTATACCTCTAAAAAAACACCCTTATATATATATATATATATATATATATATATATATATATATATATATATATATATATATATATATATATATATATATATATATATATATATATATATATATATATATATATATATATATATAGCTCAAAAGATGATCAAAAAAGTTAGCTCAAATGTTGCTCAAAAAAGTTAGCTCAAAAGATGTGTTTATGTATATTCGAATTTTTTAACTTGGTGAATACTTGATTTTCATTGATGTCAAGACGCTTGATTCTCTTCGTAAAAGCTCTGTGAGTAAAAAAATTTTTTTAAATTATTTTTTGAAAAATACTTTTCTTATGTAATTGTTTTAGGATTTGTCTACTTTTCTTACATAATTATTTTGCGATTTTTCTGCATTAAGAGTTTGGGAGAGTTTGTTACATAATAGTAGTGAGTGGTTTTATCATACTCTCTGAGTTTTCCATACTCTGAAATTTTGTTTATTTTATTTTATTTGTTTTTCCTACAGAGTTGCAATGGGCGAAGGTTGGTGCCTTCAAACTAGTTTAACCCCACTTATTCGGTCCTAAGTCCGAAATTGCTTTCTGACTCGCTAGGTTCTTCTTTTTTGTAGTTTCTTTTTTTATTTCTCTATAATTTTGTTCTTCATGTTCAGCTTTTATATTTTTATTACGCTATTTCTTGTTATGTTCATTATCTATTATTTCTTGTTTTTGGTATATAATACATATTTCTTTCATATATATATATGTATATAAAATTATATAGATAATATCTCTTTAATTCTTGTATAGTTAGCCTGTATCAAAATTCCTTGGGGGCTCCTTTTCAGATATGAGAGTAATGTTAGTGGGACTGTAGTTACACATATTGGGGCCTCGTAGCTTGGGGGCCCCGTGTCATTGATACGTCTGATACGGCGGTAGCTACACCTCTGGTAAAATATTTGGCAGAACAAAATAAACAATGAAATAAAATTTTTTCAAAGTTTATATTATCACTCCTGATATAAATAGCATAGCTATGGAAATGCTTATCAACACATAAATGAAAAGTCTAAATATAATCACTTAATTCAATCAGGACTCAATTAAAAATGTTTTTTAAAATATCATTCATTTATTTCCAGGAAAGAGAAAAATTATCGATGGAAAAAAATGCAAATTACGTCGCTTTTTTACTTCACAGCATCATATGACATCACAAAACTTCTAAAATAAATGTTTAGAAACGAAAAGCCTACCCTTTAGCTTATCATTTTTCTTGTTAGAATCAAGTTAGGGTCAGGGCCGGTTGACAATAAACAATTTGCTCGAATACAATACTCATAAATTGCAACCATGTCAGCAGAATAAGGTTAGGGTTGAAAACACACACACACCACATTCCGAAACCTTAATCATCTTAAAATTCAATGAATGTACTGCAGCGAGTTATGTGCACCTAGATTTGGCAGCTATTTTTTTTCCAATTATCTTGTTTGCCTTGAATAGGTGAAAAGGCTGGTTGGTTATGTTGACAGATGACGATTACTTCTAAGCAGAAGACATCCATTTAAAAAGTAATTCCAGCACGTGTGTGTGTGGATTATACTTCCATTTATTAAACTTTTAAAGGGTGTAAACAGCGCTCATTTTCTGTAGGAAAAAAACGAAAAAGAGAA
The DNA here is from genome assembly GCA_019973935.1 of Trichonephila clavipes. Lineage (NCBI taxonomy): Eukaryota > Metazoa > Arthropoda > Arachnida > Araneae > Nephilidae > Trichonephila > Trichonephila clavipes. Next base: position 213,967 of record BMAU01020187.1, read on the forward strand.
AAACAAATGTTTTTTGATCGAATTTCTGAGACCGTGAGGGAGAAAACATCGTTAGCAGACGAACATGAACATTTCGAAATGGATGCTTGCAGGCGTAATCGATTATTTGCTTTTTAATTGGCTTTCACGAATTGGCAAATTATATCCAATTGGGCACTCGTTAATCGCCTTTAGAGAATGCATTAAGAATTAGACATTAATTAGGGAATCTGCAAAGGGAATATCGCTAATATTAGCATTACGTTTTTAGAATCCCTTATCAGTATTTTTTGTTACCACACATTTAACACATTCCATATTAATTTTAAGTACATAAAACAAGAAAAAACCTTTGTTTTTGACCTTCTGTCTTCTTTTGTTTACTGCTCATACAGAATATACAAAAACTTCACATCCAGAGTAATATTGTGAAATTAAGAGTACCAAGGTTTGCTCGAAAGAGCAAAAGGCAAAAATAAGCCTCTGTTTATGGAACATACATCTTTAAAAATTTCCAAAAGAGCTTAGATTTTTTTGTGATCTTAATAAAAATATTTAATTACTTTTTTCATGTTTTAAGATTATTTTATCAACGAACATGTAAGTGTCTTTATAATTTTAGATTCACAAAAATATGCACTATTTTTTAATATTAAAATTGAAAAATTGGTTTTTTGGATGTGTATGATGTCCAGGTTTTCTTAAAGTATTTGTAAATGTATGAAAAATTCCTTTTAATTTTCTCTTGAGAGATTTTAATTTATAATGGAATAAAACTCTGCAAGACTTAGCGGGATAATTAATTTCTAGTTTACTCGCCTAACGGGTGAAAAAACCCTCAAAACTAAAACTTCAGAGTTTTTAAATCAGGATGATACAATCTTGCATTACCCGTCTAATATGGACCAATCAGAAAAGCCTTCACAGGAAAGAATATGATTTTAATATAACTTCCGGTTTACCATAAATATAAATAAATAAGATATTTAGAGTGAAAGGGAGTGTTTTTGTTCTCTTTGTATTGCTTGTGCACGTTTTCATGTAGTCCCTTTGTGTATGTGTTTGTGATCGTCAATAAATGCGATACTAAAATAGCAACATGTCTCCTCATCCATCCATTCAACGACTACATAAAAATAAATGATTTCATTATCGCAAGTCTTAATTCGAGTACAACCCATCACATACATATTCGTACCAGTGGCGTAACGGAGAACATTTGGGCCCCCTGCAAAGTCAGGTTTTGGGCCCCCCGCGTTGAATTTTACAAAGGGTAGGCAATTGCGTCAGTCAGGCTTTGGGCCCCTTTAAAACCCTGGGCCCCCCGCGATGCGGGGTGTACGTTACGCCACTGATTCGTACATCACATTACTGGATGTAAACTTTTGATCAGGGACGTCTTAAGGTATTGGACAACGTTCGGAACCGTGATATTAAAAAAGGGCATAAATGGATAATTTTCATGATATTTAGTGTCACTCAGATTAGAATACATGCATAAAATTGTTTTAAGGACATTTTGACAAAAAAAAATTTATTTAAATTTAATATTTTGGCAAAAATCAACTTAGAATAATCTTTTTTTTCAAAAGTTCTCTTTTCGTGAAAAATGCTTCTATTACAATAATATTTTGCCTGTATATAGCTCAGAACTCTCTACAGAGGCTCAACTGGAATTTTTGAAAAATTCACATTATTTTCAAAGTTACCACCAATTGAAATAATTATTGGCGTTTTTTTCTTAAGGTATCCGACTACGTTCGGAACCGTGATTTTGCAAAACGCATAAATGGATAATTTTCTTGATATTTAGTGTCACTTAGATTAGAATATATGCATAAAATTGTTTTAAGGACTTTTGAAAAAAAAATTTATTTAAATATAATATTTTGGCAAAAAAATAACTTAGAATAATCTTTTTTCCAAAAGTTCTCCTTTTGTGAAAAATGCTTCTATTAGAAAAATATTTTGCCTGTATATAGCTCAGACCTCTCTACAGAGGCACAACTAGAATTTTTGAAATATATAACTTAGAAGTGGGTTTATTCATATTTTACGACAACAGAGGGGAGCAATTTTAAGAAAAAAAAGCCAATAATTATTTCAATGGGTGGTAACTCTGAAAATAATGGGAATTTTTCAAAAATTCTAGTTGAGCCTCTGTAGAGAGATCTGAGTTATATATAGGCAAAATATTATTATAACGGAAGCATTTTTTACAAAAGGAGAACATTCGGAAAAAAAGATTATTCTAAGCTAATTTTTTGCCAAAATATTATATTTAAATAAATTTTTTTCAAAATGTCCTTAAAACAATTTTATGTATATATTCTAATCTAAGTGACACTAAATATCATGAAAATTATCTATTTATGCGCTTTTGCAAAATCACGGTTCCGAACGTAGTCGGATACCTTTAAATTGCTCCCTTCTGTTGTCGTAAAATATGAATAAACCCACTTCTAAGTTATATATTTCAAATATTCTAGTTGAGCCTCTGTAGAGAGGCCTGAGCTATGTACAGGCAAAATATTATTATAATAGAAGCATTTTTCATAAAGGAGAACATTTGGAAAAAAATATTATTGTAAGTTAATTTTTTGCCAAAATATTATATTTAAATAACTATTTTTTGTTAAAATGTCCTTAAAACAATTATATGCATATATTCTAATTTAAGTGACACTAAATATCATGAAAATTATCCATTTATGCGCTTTTTTTTAAAATCACGGTTCCGAACGTAGTCGGATACCTTAAGATTTTTTGAAGACCTGGGCCTCTATGCAAAAGTGAGTCCTACCTGGGATTTTTAATATAGACAGTATATACAGTACAGTACATAGTACGAGTATTTGACAAATTATTTATTTGACGGTAATTTGAAACAAATAAATGTACACGACTCACAATCTCACAAATATAAGCACAAACCTGCTCGAACAATGGCCGCATTTCGACTAAATGAGTTGAATGATTTTTTATGATATTTGGCCCAGGCCTAGACATGGATAATGGTCATTATAATACAGTCTTACCACTTTTGCCAGTTGCCATGGATTTTGAAATTCTCTGTTTTTTGCAGGATATGTACGTGGATAACATTTAGCATGGCCGGTGCTAGGGGTGGGAAAGCCGGGCTCCTGCCCGGGACGGCAAATTGACTGTAAAATCAACTAGTTTATGAAGAATATAAACCAAGATTATACCCAAGAGTTCCACGAGTCAAAATAAAAATTAGAGGGAAAAAAAATTTAAAATGTGTATGCAAAATATTCACGTTTTCTATGGCTCCACAACAACAGAGGATCGGCAAAACCAGTGCTCCGCAACCTTTTTATCCCTACGGACCGGTCAACGTTTGATAATTTTACCGCGGCCCGCTGAGGGTGGGAAACGTTGATTGTTTATATTTTAGATGGTTTTGATTTAATAATTTTAATTTAGTTACATTTAAATATGCCTTCAGAATAAAATATAGTTACACCAAAAATTAATAAAAGTGATTTAACGTGGAATATAAAGGGATTTCCCTGGAAAGTTGCGCAAATCTGAGAGAGATGCACCACTTTAAATAAAATGGCAATAGTTTAATGTTCTTTAGGCGGCCCGGCACCATTTGATGCGCGGACCGGTACCAGTCCACGAATCGGGGGTTGCGGATAACTGGGCTAAACGGCTTGACAACAATAGCCATTGAACACGAACTGTCTGAAAAAATTAACGTTAAAGAAATTATAAAAAAAATGCTCACAATTAAAAGTGAGAAAGAAACACTTTTAGCTCGCGGTTTAAGTGTATTTTTAATATACAGAGTGTTTTTTTCCAGGTATAGAAGTTTAAGTTGGCATTACTTTCCAAGATGGCGACCGATTTAAAACAGCTGTCAAGTGATTTATTCTCAGTTTGGTTTAGCAATTCATCATGAATAGACTCACGCCTGAACAACGCTTTCAAATTGTGCAATTTTATTTCGAAAATAATGGTCGATTTTCATAAGCGAATTTTTTTTAGCAATGAAGCGCACTGCTGGTTGAATGGCTACGTTAACAAACAAAACTGCCGCATTTGGAGTGAAGCTAATTCACAAGTGTATGTCGAAACACCGTTACATCCAGAAAAACTGACTGTTTGGTGCGCTTTATGGGCTGGTGGAATCCTTCTTCAAAAACGACGAAGGCCACAACGTTACAGTCAATGGTGATCGGTATAGAGCCATGATTACTAACTTTTTCATTCCTGAATTGAACAATCATCATGTCCAGGAGCTGTGGTTCCAACAATACGGCGCAACATGTCACACAGCTCGTACCACAATCGACTTATTGAAAGACACGTTTGGTGACCGCCTAATTTCACGTTTTGGACCTGTGAATTGGCCTCCAAGATCTTGTGATTTAACACCGCTAGACTATTTTCTGCGGGGCTACTTTAAGTCATTGGTCTATGCGGATAAGCCACAAACGCTTGACCATTTGGAAGACAACATTCGCCGTGTTATTGCCGATATACGGCCACAAATGTTGGAAAAAGTCATCGAAAATTGGACGTCCAGATTGGACTACATCCGAGCCAGCCGTGGCAGTCCTATGCCAGAAATCCTATTTAAAATGTAATGCCACAAGATTATCTTTCGAATAAAAAAACAATTCATGTCAATTGAATAATAATACATCGTTGTTGTATTGCAATTTAAAGTTCTATACATCTAAAAAAACACCCTTTATAATTAAGTCTTAACATTTAGTGGTTCTATAATTTGAATTAGTGTTTTTTTAATATCTTTATTTTATAATTATACACTAGAAATGACTCCTTTTCTTTTTTTTCTGTGCAAACCTAATTTTAATTTAGAGCCAAAAACATAAATTAATAAATTAGTATTTTTTTTGCTCTCGTTTTATTTTACCATTAAGCGTGGGAAGGGTTTAGGTTATCTTTTTTAATTTTTGTTATAAATGGGGAGCGGCAATTTACCTCTTTGCCCGGGGCGGCGAAACTGCTTCCGCCGGCTCTGCATTTAGCCATCAAAATTATCCGGATCATGATCTTATTAAGACTATGTCAAGAACGAAATGAGGCCCCCATCAAGGGAAAGGCACTGGGCCTGGGCCCATGCCTTATGACGGCCTTGCTTTTGATATCAGAAAACTTATAATAAGGATAAATATATGCATTTACAATACAAACAGGCATTTTGATTTACAATATCATTGATTTTAATATAAAATGTCATACAAAAAGTAATAGATTAATGACATGCAATATAGATATATAAATTCTGAACAAAATTAGTGGAAGCCATCACACTTTGTGATATCCCCCCTCCCCTTGGAAGAATATCTCTAGGAGTATCAGCGTTAGCTAGAGGTTTATATATAGATAATAAAGGGTCTTTTTTTAGAGATATAGAACTTTAAATTGCAATAAAACAACGATGTATTATTCGATTGACATGAATTTTTTTTTATTCGAAAGATAATCGTGTGGCATTACATTTTAAATAGGATTTCTGGCACAGGACTGCCACGGCTGGCTCGGATGTAGTCCAATCTGGACGTCCAATTTTCGATGACTTTTTCCAACATTTGTGGCCGTATATCGGCAATAACACGGCGAATGTTGTCTTCCAAATGGTCAAGCGTTTGTGGCTTATCCGCATAGACCAATGACTTAAAGTAGCCCCGCAGAAAATAGTCTAGCGGTGTTAAATCACAAGATCTTGGAGGCCAATTCACAGGTCCAAAACGTGAAATTAGGCGGTCACCAAACGTGTCTTTCAATAAGTCGATTGTGGTACGAGCTGTGTGACATGTTGCGCCGTATTGTTGGAACCACAGCTCCTGGACATGATGATTGTTCAATTCAGGAATGAAAAAGTTAGTAATCATGGCTCTATACCGATCACCATTGACTGTAACGTTGTGGCCTTCATCATTTTTGAAGAAGTACGGACCAATGATTCCACCAGCCCATAAAGTGCACCAAACTGTCAGTTTTTCTGTATGTAACGGTGTTTCGACATACACTTGTGGATTAGCTTCACTCCAAATGCGGCAGTTTTGTTTGTTGACGTAGCCATTCAACCAGAAGTGCGCTTCATCGCTAAACAAAATTCGCTTATGAAAATCGGGAACAACGGCAATCTCGTTTTGGGCCCATTCGACGAATCTACGCCTTGCTTGATCATATTTAAAATGTAATGCCACAAGATTATCTTTCGAATAAAAAAAAATTCATGTCTTTCGAATAATACATCGTTGTTTTATTGCAATTTAAAGTTCTATACCTCTAAAAAACACCCTATATATATATATATAGATAATAACAACTTAACCTAACTCGGACCACTATCACTAACTGAATCGCCTAAATTCATTTCTAATACACAATCACTGATTCTAATATTAAGGAGACTGGCACCCTTTGAGCAAACTTCTTTATTTACGTATTTAAAAATTATATTTTAACATTTTATACAATCTTTCTATTCAAGAAAATGTTACCAGATGAAAATTTTCATATATTATTCACACAATTTTAAAAATTTAAATTTTTTGAAGAAAATTGGGAAAATTTTAAAATTCTACTCCTTTTGTAAAAATTAATTTTTTGACCTGAAAATTTTTAATAATATTCTTATGGATGTTCTTAACAACTTTAGGGATCGATTTTAGAATAACTTCATTCGTTTTCGAGAAAAAAAATAAAATGTTGATATACAGTCTAAAAATCAACGAAAAAGCCAACATGTCTTACATTTTTTTAAAAAAGTATTCTGTTTATAGCAAAACGGATCTCTAATTTTATTACATGCTTTATTTTTAACTCGCAGGAAAATAATTGGTAAATAATTGTCGAAGGAGTAGCATTTTGAATGCACTAAGGTTTCGAAAAACACAAACTGAGAAAAACCACTTTAAAGTTTATAATTCTAAAAAAAATAATTATTATAAGCTTAATTAAACTTAAAATACCACTTTAAGATATTACTTATACGTTTTTCTTTAAAATAATTGCATTTTCATATGTTTTCAACCCACACATTTTTATAAATGATCAACTTTTAGAGAGTACTAATTGCACAAGAAAACTCAAGAAGAACTTTAAAAAAAAAATTTTTCTGTCACGACAGAAATTTTAGCTGTTTTTCTTCTTATAATATTAAAGTATTACATTTGTATGAAAAATATATCAGGAAGAAGAACTGAAATTATAAAATTATTAATATAAAATGCCTTAATTTGAAAATTTTACATGCACACATTTCACAAGGAAGAAAAATTACATTATTGTATTGCCTCGGAAATATTCTGCTTTTAATACTACACATTCATTTTTATAGTTATTATTTCTATTTCTAAAATAGATTTTTTTTATCATAACGCATTTTTTAGCTTTTTTTTCTAAAAAGGGTGTGTGGCTGAATTGCCTAATTTGTTTTCAAATGAAGTTTTATTCAACGTCTAACTTTCCGACATGCACAAGTGATATATCAATCGAAAGATAATAATGCAAAGAATAAGATTAAATGAAAATAAAAAAAAACGATAGGTTTGTGATTTTCAGGGTACCAAGTCCCCTTAAATAGTCAATCCTACCTTGTTGCAGTCTGAAGAATCAATCACTAATATCATTAAGGTAATCTTGTATTAACTTGCGTGCACTGGTATGCACCTTGGTTCTCTATATCTTTATCAATTGTAACTTCAAATCATCGACACGTAACCTTATCCAAACTTGAACCACGAACTATATTAACATTCCTCTACTTGCCATCAACTGCCACAAATTGCCATCTCGCTTACTCTAAGTTCCCATATTTAAAAGCTTGTTAATTTGCATCTTTCATTCACACTTCACTTCTTCGATTTGGTTGGAAAAAAGTTGCCATTAATTCTGGCCCGAAGAACCCAAAGGACATGTTAAAGAAAAGACGCGTGAACCCGTCACAACTTGATAATCTTTAGTATAGTACATTTTCAAATATGGCCGGTCATTGAACACATTCTATAGGCCGTCGATCTACAGTTTTTTTTTCTTTTCTCAACGAATTTTTTTACGCTAAAGTGGTGTAATTATTCAAATATATTTAAAATACTCATGTAAACTTAAAAAAACTATATTTAAGGTCCAGTGCTAAAATGTAATTCTTAGAACTATATAGCAAAAAGTCGTGAGATCTAATATCACTCCGAGTTTCCTAAAATAGTTCCGAGCGAATTCTAGAGAGAGTTTAAACCAAAAATTAATTTTGTTTTTTATAGTTTTTGAGCGAGTAAACGCAAATAAATACTTTTTACCCTTCCTGCGTTTTTTTGTTGTTAAATCTCATTTCCAACAACACATTGAAGGCTCTTATAACTGATTGAAACGCTGAAGTTTTTTTTCTCATCACACCTTTCAGACAATTCTTCAAGAAAAAAAATTATATACTTTGGCCAGTTATGTTTTGAATCTCAGATATAATAATAAATTTTACTTTTTTTCAATATATATATATAGAATATATTTAAAACTCCCACCGCTTATCAAGTTTATTATAATATCTTGAATATAGTGAAAATCGCTTTTCACGCAATTGAAGGGACTAAAGTATTTTTTCGTGTTAAAGGATATTGCAAAAAAGAAAAACATTTATAAAAAAATTAAATTTATTAGAGTACATTTTATTTATATAGATATGTATATATGAATGTATTTAATAATTATCAATAAAACAAAATCTTAATGAAATTTAATACAAAATTTTCAAGTTTTTTTTGAAAAACAAAATATTTATTGATTTTTTAGAAAATAATCCGGCAGTGTTCTTTGTATTGTCTTTTTTAACATCAAATAGTCAACAAATTGTTCGATGTCGCCCATTTTATTGTCTATTTTATCATTAAAATGAGCGTCTAAATAACTGCGCATACTTTTATTGATGTTCCTCATTTCGGATGACGTGGGAACAGGAACTACATTATTCATTTCATTTTCATCGTCGGAATCGGCATCAAGGATACTTTTTGAGCTTTGAACAAACTCCAAAATGTCTTTGTCTTCCAGAATTGGGGCTGTACACACTTGTTATCATCATCTACTGCAACATATTCTTCCGATAATACAATAGGAAAGTCCAATCCAGCTTCTGTTTTCTGTATTTTATTCATTCCCAGAAGGGAAATCTTTTCATGTTAAACGATTTTTGTTTCGTGTTAAGAGAAAAAGAATTCGAGGAAATACTTAGTAGCTTGTCGAAACCATTGTATTACTTCATGTTGACTGATATTTCGTCTTCAGCGTTTTCGAGTTAAACATATTTCACTGTAGTTTAAATATTACAGCATTTTCTTTCTCTTTTTGTCTTAAAATCCCCTACAGTGACCGGCATTTGTATTAAGACAATGGATTCTTAATCAAAAGGCTAAATCATTAACACTGTCGTAAGCTTCTTGGATCATTTGAAATCCGTCGCGACTTAGCTCCATTTGTTGTTCTTTGTTTTCAAAAGGAGTGTGCCGATTCATTACCTATTTATAAAAGTGTGGTTCTCATTCGCAAAGGCGGATCTTCCTTTGGTGGATTGATCTCGAATTGCCATTAGTAGTCTATTATATATCTCAAGAGCACAGTAAACTCAGTTTAAAAATAAGAAGTATTACTTTATAATTTCAATACGCTGCCATTGCTAGCTTATCACAAACGTTATTAGTCTGATTATCTCCTTTAGAGATGAGTTAATTTTAGTGACAAGATAAATTGTTTTCTTACTGTGTTAGGTCTTCCATGAATCATTAATTGAATTCATTATTAAGAATATAATTTTTTACAAATATTTTTTTTCTTTCTAAAATGAATTTTTTTCGGTAATAATTTCTGTTGAGGTTTAATAATAGTCATATCGTTGACCTAATTATCAGAGTGCGTATCTCCATAAAATATCGAAATAAGACTTTCAATGCCATCTATTGGAGTGTTTTGAAGCCTGTCAATTGGATTACTTCATATGTTCTACAAAAATATCGCTAATTTGTTGAAATAATTCCCATGCATACCATAGTAAAAATAAACTGTCTTAACTTTTGCTCTTGCAAATTTCATCTAGGAGCTACGCATTCTGATAATTAGGCAGACGATATGTGCTATAAAAGTTTCGCTTAAAAGCTTTTTAAATTAAATATTTATTTCTTTTTAAGAGATTCAATTTTAACTGTAGCTGAGCTTCTCAGTACTTGAAGAACTGTGGCATTCTAAAATTTAGTTTTCAATTAAAAATTGAATATGAAAAGAAAAAATTTTTGAAAGATATAACTTAAAAGCAGCATAAGATTTTTTTGGAACAATAAATTGTAGACAGGCTGTGGAAAACAATCAATGATTAATATGTTTTCGTAACGACTTTATATACATGTAATTTCATAAAGTGTCTATGTTAAACTACTATATTTTGTAGATTATATTTTCACAGATAGTGCATGTGTTTTTAATGATTGGTTAGATAAACAAATCAACTAAGCACCTGTTAAAAATAAATTACTATGCACACGAAAAGTATTTTAGCCAATTCATAAGGACATTCTTTAATTTTATTCTAACATCAATGGGAAGTAGGTATAAAATCCTCACTACACTTTTTAAAAAAAAGCTTAATCAAGAATACTGAAATAAAATATTTCGTAAAAACTCTAAGAGAAAGTCATACTTTTGATTCTCTTAAAATATTTTTTCAATTAGTATTTTACTTTTCCTTTCTACTCGTATTATCATAATAACTCATTTTTTGTATCGATTATGGAGGACAGAAGTGCTCTCCCTGAGCACCATTGGCTTTTTTCTCATTTCGCCATTTCAAGCATTCAGTTGACACATGTGTATGTACGAAAATGATCTCCGCCTTCATGGTCTAAATTATACTTTTTCTGGACGGACTTGATTCTAAGCATTACCTTAAAAGTACCGTAACCAATTGAAATATTAGTGGTAATGGTGCTTACAATTTCAAATTGCTTTTTTATTTCGTTTTGCTATTGTTATCAGGGTGTTTTTACCTCATTAGGACTTTACAATGCATTCTCGTCTCAGCCCTAAAAGAAGGAAACATAAAATAAAGTTCATGATAATACCATATAACTATTATTTAGAAGTTAAAAGTGAACGCCCGTTTAGTTATGTATATTTACCTGCAGATAGAACATTTCACTTTGGATCAAGGACCTGGGAGATGCGTTTCCCTTTTTGAATTCTCCTCTGACAGTCAAGACCTTGCCCCACCCAGCTCTTATTTGTCATGGTCAAAAGAAGATAAAAGAAGGAGATGTCCAATGATTCGTTTTGACATTTTGCCATTGGTGTGTGGTTGGTAATTCTAGAACCTTGTTTCGATTTCGAAATAACCTTCAAGCTGAATGTCGTCGCGTTGCAATTGCAAGGCAAAGGGTCATTGCCTTTACTTCAAGGGATATGTATTAATATAATGATAGGAAAGAGGAAACACTATATAATACACACACATATGTATGCATGTAAATGTGTGTGTAATGTGATTCGCCATTTAAGTTTTCTCTCTCGAGGTTTTATTTAATTTACACTCATTTCCAAAAGTTAAGCACGAAGATGTAAAATGCAAAAAAATCGACAAATACTGCTTTGATTGACACAAAATTTGGCAGTAAAGAAGCATATATATTTATACATAAAACAAAATCAATAATTATATACAGAAATGAAAACAATATTAAATTTTTGTAAGTTATGAGATAATGTCATACTGGAGACTTAAACAGAATTATGTATAAAGTGAAAATAAACAGCATAAAATGAAAAAAAAAACACATTAATAGAGTATGTGATCCCCCCTCATCTTTATGCAAAGTTTATACCTTCTGGCCATGCTTTCAATCAGGTGGTCAACCACCGCAGAATTATCGCCAGCAATCGCCAGCTCAATAAGTGTGGCTGGAAGTCGGAAACGAGAAGATACAGCACGGCCGAGAGCATCCCAAAGATTTTCAATGGGATTACGGTCCGGCGAATATGCTGGCCACACCATATGCGCAATCCCTTCACTCTCCAGGTAGTCATCGACGATGGGGAATATGGGCACGTCTATGGGGACGTGCGCTATCGTCCATTAAAACAAAAGTAGGGCCAACTGCTGCAGCGTGCAATCTCACAATGGGTTCTAGGATTTCATTTCGATAACCGACAGCCGTCACAGAATCCCGTTTAAAGATGTGCAGGTCGGTGCGGTATCCTAATGAAATCCCTGCCCACACCTTAATGCTTCCGACTCGGAATGCGTGTTGTTCGGTGATGTTTTGGGGTTGATTGGGTGTTCCTTGTTTACGCCATATCCTTATATGCTTGTCATCTGGCTCCAGAGCAAATCTTGACTCATCAGTAAACATGACATTGCCCCAGTCAGACACCATGTTCCCGGCACCACTTTAATCGTGCCCCTCTTTATTGGACGGATAGATGAACACAAACTCGAGGTACCCGGGCATACAGTTCATTCATATGTATTCTTCGGCGTACAGTAGCTGCAGATATAGCCTTACCAATAGACGCTGTAACCATAGATGTCACACGTGTGGAGGTCGCTCTGCGATTCCGCATGGCTACAATAGCAATATATCGATCTTCCGCGGGGGTTGTAACCCTTGGGCAACCGCCTACGAGCCTTCGGAAAACTGTGTGTAGTTTGAAATTGTTTCCATAAAGGTAAAATTACAGAATGATGAACGCCGAAGAAAAGAGCAACATCTGGGATCGATTGTTCTGCTTCAATGCGCCCCACAGCACGCCAGCGCTCAGAATCTTCCATTCGTTTTCTGGAAGTCATAGAAATACGTATGTCTTGAAAAAAAATTGTACGAAAGTTTTAAACAGCTTCTATCAGCATTTACAATCAACTTCTGTAACCCTTCATAAATCTGGCTTCTTATAAGACTGCCCTTTTTGCGTATTTCTTGACATGAAAGCACGATTCGCTGTTACCTAATATATTTGCATACTTCCATCCACTTCTGCAGCGAACAGCATCCCCTTGAATTCTGATTGACTTCCGGAAATTAGCATTTTTCTCTTCATGCTTAATTTTTGGAAGTGAGTGTATAATGGTCTTGAGCCCAGTAGCGTAATGAAGAATACTAAGCCCCCTCCCCTGCAAAGTCATATTTTGGGCCCCAAGCCCAAATACGTACTTGGCGTCAGTCAGGCTTTGAGCCCCTAAAATCCTGTCCCCCTAAGCGATGCGGGGGTGTACGCTACGCCACTGCTTGAGCCCTTCAAGACACTTCGCGTGATAATTTTTTTAGTTTATCCGCCTAAGGGGAAGTATCCTCTTAACCACGACTTTATTTGTCCAAAAACTGGAAAGTGCGCACTTTTCAAAACAATACAATATTCCACCGTCCAGTTATTCTGATCAATCACAGAAGTTATTAACATAAATCACATGACATCCTTGCGTTTACTTTTGACTGGCGTATCGCTGAAAGAATATCCTGCATTATTTTGTCCTGTGGTGTTTCATTTCGGGGAAGATACCATCAATATATAGTTTGAATTTCTTAATTTTCTTTTAGTATTAATCAAATTTAAGACCATAACTAAGATTAAGATTCTAACTATTCCCGCCGTGTCCCATTGTCCAGTTCACTGTAACATCTTCGATATCCCCTTTCACCCTCAGTGGAGTTGCCTTGTGTGCCCGTGTCCTTAAACTAGTATCCGTTCATTTGTAGTTTTTATCAGTCGTACTGGTAGCTTCGTTTCTTGTAGCTCGAAAATGTTAACACGTAAGTGCTTGAGCATAAAATAAAAACACTTAATTCTTCAGGAAGTGGATAAAGGCGTCAAGAAACTTTTCTTGCAGTTTTTCTTTCTTTTTTTATAGGTAAGATATGTAAAATAAATGTATATTAATTTATAAAAAGTGTGAAGAAATATTTTTTTAAATATAGTGCTTATGAATTTAAAATTTGTTTTATGTGGTTTATAAAGAAAATTGAACGATGAAACTCTATATAACGAGCTTTTTTTTGGAATTTAGCGACTTCATTATATAGAGGTCCAATTGTGCTTTCAAATGTAAAGCTGTGGTACATCATTTTTTGAGACACACGAATTACAAAATTCTACTGCAATACATGTGTACACTCAAAATCAACTGGTTAAAATTCAAAGTTGATGCACCTTTCCGCATTATCAAATGAACGTATCAAATTAAAAATTGTAAACATAACTGTTTCATCATATTATAAGTGGTGTTATATATATCCCCGATTTATTATCAAATAATATCCTAAAGATTTGTGAGAACCAATTCATCGACCACCCATGCTCGAATATCAGGAAAAATAATAAACAGTTATTTTTTTTCTTTCGTTTCCCACAAAATCTAAAGGTTCTAACCATAAAATACTTTATAGAAATTGAACCTGAAGGTAGCTTTCCCTTTCCCTTGCCCTTGGCGGTGGGGGAACAAGACAGCCAAACAGGTCGCCAATGTAGGTCGGAAAGAGGTCACAAGGAAATGGCACTAATCGCTAAAAGCTGCCTCGAAATTTCTTTGGTAATTGAGATAGCCAGAGAGAAGCGACAGTTCTCCCAGTTGACGAATGACTTTTTGGTATAGGTAACACCCACGGGGGAATGTTTGACCAACATTCTACCCCAAAAGCACTTTCTTTTCGAAAGGGAGAAGGAGGTTAGGGTTTTCTTATAGATGAACAATAAATGTTTGATGTTTGTTAAGAGATAAATTTAGAAAGTAGACCAATTATAAGGATATATAAGAGTGAAACGGAGGCTAAATTTAAAGGTGGGAAAATGATAGAGTATAAATGTTTGGCAGGTGTTGTATAGAGGGGTCGAAAAAAAATGGCGGAAGTGAGAATGGCAAAGTGAAATGGGTTTTAAGTGACACTTGCTGTGGGACATTTTTCAATTCCTACTATTAGCTCACACTCTCTATTTATTTATTTATTTATTTATCTTGGTGGAATTTTCAATCGTTAATAAAATACATTTCAAAGCGCTCAATTGAGCTGAAATTTTATATCCATGATTTTATTTTGGATGACAATACAATAATTTAATGATAATTAATAAAAATTAATTGATTAAAACCAATTTTTTAAAGAATTACAAATACAGCCATGTTGGCATCATTTTTGGTGACTTAGAGACCCTTTTGGCGACTTGTGTCAAAACTTGAAAAGGCTTTTTTCTCACGTTTTAAAGCATTCAGTTGAACTGAAATTGTTTCACGGTTGTTTTAAACCGTAATACGATACTTTAATATGATAATTAATAAAAATGAATTTTCACTTAATATTGTGATTCTGTCCTATGTATATACATATTTATATTAATTGAAACTATTTAATAAAAAGTATCTAAAATAAAATTTTTCTTTCTTGATCTAAGTAGGGATTGACTTAAATTTTTTTTTTTATATTACTTTTTTGTTTTACATATTAAGTATTACATGTTTCAAAAGCAGAAACAATTACTTTGTCATTTTGCTTAATATCGGGTTACTACGTTTTTTTATGATTGATCAGTTGTCTAAATATCATTAAGGTTATCAGGTAAGAAATGACAATTAAATAAAGCGCAAAACCGACAGGGAAAAAGATATTTGTGCAGGTTTTTTTACATTCATTTTCATTAAAAAGAATATTAGCTTAAATGTATGGTAAATAATTTAATTGAATGTTTTTATGACATCCTATTTTTGAAAAACGTTCCTTTGAACTCCCCCCACGCCAAAGTAATGTTATACTCCTTTAAAAGAAGCAACGTAAACTAAAAAGTAGAACTTAATAAATTTATAACGTCCTGGTGGAAGCTGGTGTTAGGGGGCTCGAGTACAGATCAGCCATAGTAATTTACAAACACACTTTTATTATCTCTGTCACTTAATCACACTAGCCAACTTAAGGGGAAAATGCATTTAAAACATTAAACCCGAGAAGCAATTTCTTTGGATTAAATTGAATATCATAGAAATAAACACATCTTATTATGGGAGCACTCTTGACTCCACTACTTGGTTTATCTTTAGATAACTTGCTTAACTATACGAGCTCCAGTCGTTATCTTAATCACGTTTCAATATATCCACTTTCATCCATCCTCGCCTACTCTACTGAAAACACTTAATAGAAGTTCTAATTTGCATAAATCCAGTCTTCTTCATAAAGAGTGTTTTTCAACCGAAATCACAGTTAAAAAAATTAATTTTGCTCGAGAGGTTTATTAGTAGAATCGCAGATATAGACACCTTACAATCTCATGCAGATGAAACGTGTTTAAAATTTCTGATAGATATTAGCTGCATTTCTTAAATTATTTAAATTTTTGAAGAAGAAGAATTGGCTTTTTTAATGCTTTTGAATCAGAGGGGGGAAATATGCAGTTTGGGAAACTGAAAACTATTCGAAATGATTAAATTAATACATATACAAAATTTTCCTCGAAGAAAGAAAATCCTTAAATTCCTTTTATTATGATTTTCTGAAAGTTGGCTATTTTTTTAAAAGTAGGTTCTGTAGCTTTGGTTAGTGTACGATGTTTGCAGTTGACTAGTAGTAGTCATGGTTTCAAACCTGTGGTATCTATTATTTCTGTCAAGTTCATGAGTCCGAGTCTTAATGCCCTTGAAGTCCTATTGTGTAGAGAGGTCGTGGTATGTTATATCTATTGATGCCCGAAGTCGTCCTGTTGGCATAAGTATACCTGTAGTAGAACAAAACAAAACAAAAACCTCATTAAAAGAGATGGTAATAAAGCATAAGGACAACAGATTTTTTCCTATCAAGTCAATCTTGATAACATGATAACATACGCATAATAAGTTCAAAATGAAAAAAAGGACTAAATCTTGACGCATTGTAAATGTAATATAAAATGATAGTTCAAATTAAAAATATAAAATATTTATTTTTCATTCAAACTCTTGGTTTAAGATAACTATTTGCCTTTCAAGCTGTCAAAAATCTAGGACTAAATTCCTCAAAATAATCTGCATATACGGAAGAAGCATAAAAGAGTACCCAAATACGGAAATTATATGGAAGGAAAGGATTATCGTATATTATACGATTTTTTTTAATTAAAGAATGTATCATACAGGTAATTAAACTTTCCCTTCTATCAAAGATTAAGAACAATATTTGAAAAATACACTTTTTACAAATTTTTCTTAGTAAGACAAATTTGTAAGAAAATACTCGTTATTAGTTGTATTAAATGCATGGGATTTCAACAAAAGTTTTGGTCTTATAAGCATTAGTTTATTGTAATAAATTTGTTGTTGTTGTTGTTCCTAATGCCACCTGTCTGACGCAGTCAGATCGAGGCCCACGAAATTCATCGTGGCAAGGGGCTAGAAGTATGCCTGTCGTTGGCCTTGAGCACCATACAGGTGACGGTACGAATTAACTCGGCGAAATTCCCCGAAGGTACGATAGATGATGACACCACCGATTTCAATCTCCACAATTTAGGCATGGAACTGAAGGAGAAGGAAATATTTTCCAGTCCCCTGCACTCGTGATTCAGCCCACAAGACTTTCGGACCCACTGATTTAACGAGCACGTACTTCGTGTGTACTCGGAGGGTATTTGGTGGCATCGAGCATCAAACCCAGGCCATCCGGTCTAGAGTCCAATGCTCTAACCACTAGGCTACCCATGGCCTTTATAAATTTGATAGTTGCATACTGAATCAAAATTAGAAATTACCTTAAGGTAATGTATATTGTATACATATTCTGCTTTGTTCAAGATTAAAGAAACTTTATTTGACTATTGTACATTTCCCGCCTCGTAGCTTCAATATCGTATTTCCTATGCAGATAATATTATGCCCTTCATATCCAAACATGCACCCCTAAACTATTGCAAAATCCTTTCATCTCACATCACGCAGACAACCGATGACCATGAGAAAAACAACGTATGCGATTTACCTGAGAGCCGAACCTCGAGTGAAATTTGAGGTGTAAGAAGGGACAGCCCCACCCAAAGATAGTGGAGAGAGGAGACCACTTGGAACACTCGAAAAGAGACGTTGTGTTTTTCGCTCCTCTATCACCAGTAAAATATTCTTAATAGTTTGAATGACTAGTATCTAACTGTAAATATTGTAATTAACAGCTGTAAACATAATTTAACTCCTTATGTCACACGCAACTCATCAATTTTCCCAAAAAACGTCACATTAAGAGCATTAGACAGGGTGTTTATATATGAATATCGGAGTTTTAACGTTTAATAGTATTTATTACATTTAACTTATTAGTGTAACTCATACATCGAATGAAAGACTAACTGAAAAAGTTTTGTTTTCAGGCATGTGTGCACATGTGCGTGAAACGTATGTTAAATTCCTCGCCGATCAGCGCGCTAGTAGAAAAATGGCTACTAGGTTACAGAAAAGCGTTTTGGGTTCTCCTGTTTGCAAAGACAGAATCTGCTATTACTGTGCAAAGAGCGTTCCGGTGGACACCTCAGTGGACATGCGGACACTCATAATACGCGCAGCTGGAGCTTAGAAAATTATCACGAGGTGCTAGAATCACAACGAGACTCACCTCAATTGAATGTTTTTTGTGCCATGCCTCGGCAGAAAGTATATGGGCCTTTCGTTTTCGGGAAAGCAACCAACTTCAGAGCCTATCTTGATTCTGTACAACTGACTATTTCCTCAATTGTAAGAACAGACAGTGGCGCACACAAGGGAGGTCCTGGGAGTCCGTACCCCCCAAAGCCCTTGATTTTTTTCGGATTGATAATAATTCTAAGTATATAGTACGTAAAATTTAATTAAGCATTTGTTATTAATGATTCATTTTATTAATTAATGCTAATTATTTATTCAATAATTAGTTTTTTAGTGTGTTTTGTTCCCGAAAATCAACAAAATCAAACGGAGCATGATACAAGAATGGTGAACATTAGACCCCGGACCCCCTCCTTGAAAAATTCCTGTGTGCGCTACTGGAACCAGACAACTTCTTTTGGTAGCAAAATAGTGCACCGCCTCACTGGCATCTCTAAGTACAAGATTAGTTGAATATCACTGTTCTGGACCAATGAATTTTCCGCAAAGGGAATTACGATAAAGCTTGTTTCCCATGGCCACCATGCTCACCCTATCTGACACCATGTGATTCTTTTCTGTGAGGGTTCATAAGGGATTGTGTGTTCGTACCTTCGCTACCAGCTGACCTTCCCAGACTTAAGACACAGGATGGAAGCAGGTGCTACAAGAATTACCTCAGACACACTGAGCAAAGTTTGGGATGAATTCGCCTTTCGACTTGATGTGTGTCGTGTGACGAATGGGGTTCACATTGAACATTTGTAAGCTTTTAGGTAAAACTCTTTCAGTTACTCTTTCATTCGATGTATGAATTGTACTTGTAAGTTAAATGTAATAAATACTCTAAAGCGTTAAAACTCCGATATATATATATATATATATATATATATATATATATATATATATTCATTTAGAATCACCCGGTATTATATTTTATTACAATTATTTATATCTATTTCTACGTAACAATGATTCCTTAAAATGATTCTTGTATGAATGATTATATATCATTTATAAGACAAAAGATACATTTTCTTAGTTAGATTTCTTTTCATGAGATTCATCAATGTTTATCAGAAATACCTCTCTGAATTAATTTTAGTTTCTGTAGAGTTATTCTCAAGGGCTAGAACCAACAAAATTTGGGATATTAATAAATGGTTGAGTGATGGAGATCATCCCTCCCCCTAAATTTTTGATCGCTGCGGACTGGTCAACGTTTGCTAATTTTACCTCGGTCTACAGAGGAGGGATGTTGATTCTTTATATCAACAGGAAGTAGAACAAAACAAAGAGAAATACACCACAGTAAATAAAATAGAAATAATTTAATGTTCCTTGTGTGGCCCAGTACCATTTGACTCACGGGCCGTCACCGGTCCGCGGCCCGTGGGTTGGGGGACCACTGAAGTAGATGGCCTTCATTTTCTTAATATTTATATCATTCCAAGTGAAATCACTGTAGATAAATTCCATTTAACTTGTATTAGCTTCCATTATTTCGCACGATGGTTTCCGCTGTATAGTCCAGTGTTTCTCAAACTTTCAATACTCTTGCGACCCAATATTAAATTATAATTTTCATTGTTCCCCTCTCCATACAATAACAATCTATTGAATTCGATAATACACTTTGACGCTAAAGCAACAATACTACTTTAACCTCTTAATTGCCACCAGCGTATATAAAGGTCTCGCTCAGCCAGTGCGTAAATTGCCCCGGACGTATATATACGTCTTTCCGAAATACGATCTTTTCAGTTCACTGCTATCCATAAAATTATTCCGAAGGCTTTGGAATGCAAAAAATAAACTTGACAGTTTTTTCAACGGATTTAATTAATTCAGAAGATTTTCTTATTTAATACCTGTCCCCTCCCCGCCTCAATACACCACATACGATTGCATACGAGCAAAACAGTGGCACTGGGGAGCGAATCGCGTAACTTTTAATCGGCAGTTAAAGGATTAATTATAAATAATACAAATTATGAAGATAAGTGTTAATGTTTGCATATAATTTTATATATGAAAAGCCCGTGGGATCACTAGTAATTATAGAACTTATTCTTAATTAAGTGTTGTCAAATTAATTATAAAATACACTGTATGCAGCACTGATACATTTATAAGTGTGTTATATCAGTGTATTCTATAAGTGTATTATATCAGTGTATTTTATAAGTGTATTATATCAGTGTATTTATAAGTGTATTATAATACACTTATAAATACACTGATATGCGTATGTGTTTTAAATTTTTTATTATGTCAGAATGTATTTTGTTTGTTTACTTTCAATAAATTAATATATTTCTTTAAATAATCTTCTGTTTTTGACTTTTCAATTTGCTCGCACCCCCCTTCTAGAATTATGACGCCCCTTTAGGGGGGTGGCGCCCCACAGTTTGAGAAGCTCTGATGTAGTCGAATGGTTATGATTACGTACTCGTGGATGGCGTGTCACAGGTTTGAGTCCTGTTGCCATTGGAAACCCACCGTGTATAAGTGGCTGATGCAAATTAATTCTGTCAAGCTCAAAGTCCTTCAATTGGCATGGTGTAGTAGTTTGGAGAGAGGTGTCACTTCAGGTGTCGTCCTCGTCACTTGACCGAGGCTTAAAGTGCGAGATCCGTCACCAATAACTCTCGTGTTGCTTTATAATAAGATTTTAATTTTTCTTCCAGTCTATCTCATCTTACGCCACATTAAATGCTGGAATCAGAACACGACCCTACCCAACAACTCCCCCTTTCCTTCGATTCAACTAAAAAGCCATCGGCTACGAAACTCGAGACCTTACATAAAAATACATGCACATCCGATCGAAGAAGATATCCTTTTTTTTCCAATTCACATTACCAAAATTAAAATTTTCGTTCTGTACAAATCTAAGGGTCTCAGGGGTGTTAAATTTCTCTAGAGGTCTGAAAATATAAACAATTTTCAAACCGGTATAATTCTTTTAAATTTAAATTAAATAATTCGAATCTTTTACAATTTATTTATAATGGAATGGGGATTAAGAAAAGTATAAAATGTTTAAAATGTAATATATATAAGCATATGAAAACATATGAAAATAAGAAACTTTTCTATAAGAAATATTTATTAAGTTTTACGTCGCGCATACTATTTTCTAAAATGGTAGCTTTAATTACTAGCTATAAGTTGATTAATAAAGTTAAATGTATTCTCATTACACTGTAGCTATTTTTATATAAATAGAATAATAACTTACATATTTTAATAAATAAAAAAATATATTTTTAAAAATATTTAAAAAGTTGCAATGTTTTACAAAAAAATATTTTGAAATACAAAAGATATATAATACTAAAATTAGGTAGGGCTTAAAGAGTATGATGCATTTTACAATTCTATAAAGTTTTATACATCAGAGGCTACTATTTTAGAAAATGGCGTGCGCAACGCAAAAAGTACTCAATATTTATTATAGAATTTTCACGTGCCTATGATTTTTAAAATTATTATTATATTTTAAACATTTTATACTTTTCTGAAGCCACATTCCTTTATAAATAATTTGTAAAAGGTTCAAATCATTTAATTAAAATTTAAAAGGATTATACCTGTTTGAAAATTGTTTATATTTTCAGACCTCTGGACAAATTTAACACCCCTGAGACACCTTACTTCAAATATACACTTAAAACTTTCAATAAATATTTAACATATTGGTCATGTAGTGTTCGATAGATTTTTTTTCAATGGCTAAAGTAATAACCCTACAAACGTCAAGTATTAATAGAGCAATAATTTACTGTGTCCTTTATACTGAGCTGGACGATCCGAATTCGCCATAAAAGCGTTAAATTTAGTGATGCTGACTACCCATAAAGCAATTGTTATTTTTTTCAAAGCGGTCGTTAACAACTTCATGCTTTCTTTAGTACCAAAGAAACCCCGGTGACATGTTTCACGGTTGAACGCTTGGGTAGACCAGTGAGTATAAAAAAAAATTAAATTATTCTTTCTAGAACAAACTCGACAAGTATCTCTGAACCATAATTTTCGAGATGAAGTTCTTTTGCTATATATATCTTCCAGATGACATCGTTCTAAGATATTAATTCTCGGCCTAATCATAAAGAGGTTTGTAGGTAAGACTTTCCAAATGAAATTTCTAGATAAACTGCATAGAAAGAGATACGGTGACAGGAAACTGAGGTTTCAAATTGGAGACTTAATTAACGACAAAAGGATAGAGACATTTAAAACAATTTGAGGTTCACGAGCTTTTGAAATAAAAATGATTATTGCCTTTATTTCAATTCTTACTATTATATAGCTCACACTCTCTTTATATATATTTATCTTGTTCAAATTTTCAATCGTAAATAAAATACTTTCTATTCATCCAATCAAGTTCAAGTAAATTTTTTTAAACTTGTACTGGATGACACTTGATGTTAATACAGTTGTTTCAAATATTAAATCATTAATGAAATTTAATTAAATTAATTACCGGTTTTCGACTCCAACTTAGAATCGTCTCCATTGTTATAACAATGTAACTGTTGAAACAATGACAAATGTTGGCGTCGAAAACCGGTTTTTCAGCCAAACTAGTCAGACCGGGTGTGCATTGTTGCAACAATGAAGACAAGTCATGCTCTTTTTTCAATTTCTACTATTAGTTCACTCTCCTCTATATATATATATATATATATATATATATATATATATATATATATATATCTTGTTCAAATTTTTAATCATTAATAAAATACTTTCTATTCATCCATTCAAAGTAGGAATTGACTTAACTTTTTTTTAAGCATATTACTAGTTTTTCCTGACAATTTCTTGAATTACGTGTTTCTTTTTCTTTTATTATTGTACATTGGGACTTATAATTCTAATATTGTCCGCCGTAAAAATCATGTTCAGTTTAATGTTTATTAAATGTATGAAAACAAAATCACAGAAAAAAAATGTTAGTTATCCTCAGATTTAAAAGCTAACAGATATTATTAATTACATGCCATTAATCGGAAAATACACCGAAGCAGTTTTCACTGTAAAGTTTCATCGATGATATTAAGTTATACTAATTATGGAGAGTAGGGGAGAGATAATAGTGCTGTTAAGCCCCTCTCCCCCAATATTTTAATGTTTATCGATTTTTCCTCTTGTCCATCTTAGGGAGATCTAATTTGTCCAGAAGTATTTTTTAGCTACAAAACTGGTCTCCTGAAAAGAAGAATACTTTTTAATTCCTTAATGAAAAACGTCAAATAAATAATAAGAATAAGAATTCATATAACATCGTAGAAAAAATAATTAGTTAAGGTATCCTAATACGTTCGGAACCATGATTTTAAAAAGCGCATAAATGGATAATTTTCATAATATTTAGTGTCACTTAGATTTTAGAATACACGTATAAAATTGTTTTAAGGACATTTTGACAAAAAAAAATTATTTACATACAATATTTCGGTTAAAAATTAACTTAGAATAACCTTTTTTCAAAATGTTCTCCTTTTGGGAAAAATGCTTCTATTATAATAAAATTTTGCCTGTATATAGTTCATACCTCGTTACAGAGGCTCAACTATGTTTTTGGAAAAATTCACATTATTTTTGGAGTTACAACCCATTGAAATAATTATCAGCGTTTTTTTCTTAAAATTTTCCCCCTCTGTTGTCGTAAAACATGGATAAACCCACTTCTAAGTTATAAATTTCAAAAGTTCTAGTTGAGCCTCTGTACAGAGGTCAGAGCTATATACAGGCAAAATATTATTAAAATAGAAGCATTTTTCACAAAAAGGAGAATATTTTGAAAATTGGTCATTCTATGTTCATTTTTTGTCAAAATATAGTACTTAAATAATTTTTTTGTTGTAATAATATTCTTACAACAATTTTATATACATTTTCTAATCTAAGTGACACTAAATATAAAAAATGTTATCCATTTATACGGATGAAAAAATAACGGTTCCGAACGTAGTCGGATACCTTAAGATCCCATTTTGGATATGCAATGATTCTAATTTACAAAAGTACATCCAAACAATTGGATTCTCTTGTCCAGAATAAACAGAAGTTTTTTTTTTATCGTGAGATCATAACCACACATAGTATTTTCTTTAATGTTTGCAACTGTATTGCAATTTTAGAACGTAATATTTTTTTTAAAAAAAATAGGAGAAACACACGTGAAAAAAGATCAAAAACTGAATTCTTACGATTTTTGAGGAACCCTTAAATCACCCAGCCATGTGTTGGGTGTCAGAAAGGGGTTTACATAAATCTTGGAGGTCCACGATGTGAGGCTGATACATAAAGGTGGACCACAGTGATCGAAAGTTGAGAAAATCTGCTCTAGAGACTGACCAGGTCAAACAAAATCCTTTAGACCAGTGGTCCTCCCCCCCCGGGCCGTGGACTGGTATCGTCCCGTGGATCAAGTGGTACCAGACCGCCCAAGCAACATTGAATTATTTCTCTTTTTTTACTTTGGTGTATTTCTCTTGAGTTTGTGCAACTTTCCTTGGAAATCACTCTATACTCCATGTTAAACACTGTATTTTCATTTTTTGGTGTAACTGTATTTTATTTTGAAGGCATGTTTAAATACAACTAAATTTAAATTAACAAATCAAGACAGTCTAAAATATCTACAATTTCAACGTCTCCCACCCCTCAACGAGCTGCGGTAAAATTATCTAACATTGGACCGGTCCACGGTGATAAAAAAGGTGAGGTAGCATTGCATTAGACCGTTGATTCTTAAAAAGTCGAGCTGAAAAAAAGGATCCGTATATATATATATATACATACATAGCTCTGTTTTTCTTCTTTTTTCTATTATGACAAAAATTTCTGCTGTACGGGGAAGGTGGATCCATAAAGCATTGCTTAACACTAAATCATTGGTCTAATTCAGCGACAGCTGTTGAAATAGGTTTCCAGTTTAGTCTAAAGACTATTTTTGTATCTCATTAGTTGTGTCTCTTGAACTGTAATTTCTTTCTTCTTTGGCATTGTAGATTTCAGACCTTTTGAAATTTTATTTTATTATAATTCAAATTGTTTACTTAATGTTAGGGGTTTCTCCTTCGTAGAAAGAACACTGGAGCAACGTGTTACCATGGTTTTTAACAGGCATAAGAAACACGACTTGGGGAAAAACGATATTTACATGGGGAAATCCAGAAGAGATAGCGAACAAGCAAATTCCCCAAAAGCTGTGATTTATGGGTATTTCCAGGATTCTACTGGTTCCGTCCTCCTAAATAGAGGTGGTACTAAGACTATAGGGAAGGTTTAGTGTCTGGAGGGGAATAGCTGACGCAACATTGCATTCATTTTGCATCATCTAAGTTTTCAGCTAAAGGTTACGAATTTAAATATTTATTTTTATATTACATGTATATATATATATATATATATAGAGAGAGAGAGAGAGAGATTGAGGAATTATTTCCTACAGAGTTCCTTACAACTCGAGGTATATTCGGAAAAAGCCTGATGAACTTGACACTTGGCGAAAATTCTTATTGATGTGACCAGTCTATGAGGAGGCAAAAAGAACTTCAACGAGATTAATATTACATTCACGAATTAATAATTGCCATTAGACCTCAGCCTTAACCAAAAAGCTGGTTTATTTTACGATGCAGCAGTTGCCTTCAAAACAAAATTACACCACCGTACTTTTTTGGGAAATTACGCGATATTCCTTTTTTTAAAACAAAATAACGCATTAATCCAATCACGTTTTCACGATACGATCGATTTAAATAAAATTAAAATGTTTTATACCTTAGAATCAAAGAATTAATCAAAGATTAATCATGTGATTTTTACACCACGTGCATAAATATTAACATCGTATTTTGAATTGGATGTTAATCAAATTAGAGGAATAGAATTGATAAAACTACTCATTTGTAAAGATTGATCGTTAGAAAAAAAATGGATGTATAAATATACTCGAGTAGATTGATTGGACATTGCAATTTTTCAACATAATTTGAATGAAATAAATTACAACTGTGTGAGTTGACGCATAACCCGAAAAGAAAACTGAATTCATGAATAAATATGGGTAAACAATTTGTAATTATGTAAGGCTATGTGCGGATAAACTTTTTATTAATTTTGGGCATTCTTTTTCTTTTTTTAACTACTAATAAATAAACGTGTTTTTATAATTTCTTTACTTCTTTCGAAGTTACATGTAATCATCTGTCATTTTCGATTTCATGTGCTTTTCTATTCCTTGCAAAATTGTTCTTAGGAATTCATCTAAAAAACTTATTAGTTTTTAGAACATTAATGAATCGGTTTGGCTACTATCTGTCAGTAAATAACTGAGAAAATCATGACAGGTAAATGTGTAAGTTTTCTTGAATTTAATGAACTTAAGAAGTAATCGTAAACAAGTTAAGGTATCTGCTTACGTATGGAGATAAGTTTTCCAAGATGTCATACGATTAGTAATGTTGTGTATTTAATTGGTGCGTATGACTTAAATTAGTGAAAAACACCAACCAGGAAACAATATGAAAATTTAATTTTATTAAAAAGACATCAATCAGTGGCGTAAAGGAGAATATTAGGGCTCCCCCTGCAAAGTTAGGTTTTGAGCCACAAGAAGCCGTACTTCCAATATGTTAAGCTTTCGGCCCCAAATAACCCATCAAGTAGTGAAGCTAATGCTTGTTAAATTTGTCAATGTTCAGTC
Source organism: Trichonephila clavipes (assembly GCA_019973935.1). NCBI lineage: Eukaryota > Metazoa > Arthropoda > Arachnida > Araneae > Nephilidae > Trichonephila > Trichonephila clavipes. The sequence continues at coordinate 241,275 of BMAU01020187.1, forward strand.
CTCACGTTGTTGTGGTGACGGAGTTTGGAGAGCGATATGTCAATTGAGGTGCCATCTTCGTTACTTGATCGTGGTTCAAAATTATGAGTTATGTCGTCAAATGACTGTGCAATTTTGAAAGACGAAATTAAGGAACAATCAATAACGGGATTCGGTACCCTAAAAATAACCAAAATATCGTTTTTTCAAAAAGTTTTTATTTTGTCATATTCTTTTCAAAATCTTTCGATTGATATACCACTTTTGTATGCCTGAAAATTAGATGTTGGAAAGAATTTCAATTGAGAAATGTAAACCAACAAATTAGGCGCAATTCGACCACGCCTACTCTTTAGATTAAAAAAAAGCTTTTTGATAAAAAAAATCTATTTTAAAAAGAGAAATAATAACTATAAAAAAGGAAGATTTTACACATATACCGGTTGATTCAAAATAAGTGTGACCAATTTTAAAAGCATATAACTATTTATGATGAATTTCTATCGTTTTACTACAGATTTTATTTTAAAAATGAAACATTTAAATTATACTAATCTAACAATTTTTATTAGTGGGAGTAAATTATAGTACTGAAATTAGATCCTCAAACCCGGAACGAAATTGTACAGCTTTTGAAGGATGGTTGTTCACACTCTGTAAAAAACAAAACGTTTAAAAATCATAAAAGACGTTTTCCTGTTGCATTATTGTCTAAACTTCAAAAAGAAATAAAATTTGGCTCACAATCTAAAGTTCCAGGGAAAAAATGTGAACGAAAGAAATTAATTCCTTAATGAAAAAGGAAAAAAAAAAAAGAAATTGAAAAGAATTATCGCTGTAGAAAATCCTTGCCTTAAAATCTTTGGCAGAGAAACTATAGCTATATAGCAATCGACAATTTATCGTCTGATAAAGAAAATTGGCTATTAAAAAGTAAATTTCCCAGTCTGTCATCAAATGCCTGTTAAGATCGTAGAAAAATGAAGAAAACGTCCTTGGCCTCTTTATTTAACAAAGGTTATACAAAGGTAGATACAAAACATGGATAACTTCAGATGAAGAACTGTTTCACCTGTCATTCACAACTGGCAAAAAGCGTTCAAAGACGCAGCCATTTTTCAAAAGGCAAGTTGACCGTCAGGTAATATGTTATGGATGGGAATGTCCCCTCAAGGTTTAACAAAACCAGTTTTTGTAGAACCCAAGTCTAAAATTAATGCTAAATAATATCATAATAAAGTTTTGAAACACTTGATCAGAGAAAGTAAGCGTCTTTACACTCAAAGAAACTTCGTTTTTCACCAACAGAGTGCACCAAATCATTCTGCAAAATCAAATATAAAATGAATGAAATATATATAAAAAAATTTTTCTTCTTCCTGATAAATGACTATCACCATCCCCTGTCTGTGTTTCTTGCGATTATCTTTTATGGGTTTACTTAAAAAAACAATTAAATAGACTTAAAGTAAGAGCATTTCAAGGGCTTCAAAAAGCAGTTTAAGAAGAGGTTGAAAATACCGCAAAAATGGTCGAAAAAACTTATATAGCTTAGCCGAAACGCTTACGTAAATTGTACTGTGCTAGAGAAAACCACGTTGAAAATTCCATGTAAATAACTTTATTCAATAAAAGTTTATGATCCTCTGAAATTGGTCACACTATTTATGAATCAACCGGTAAAGCAGGATTTTTCTGAGATATTACAATACTGTAATTTTTTCTTCGTAAGATGTATGCAAGTAAAATTTTTTTAATTAAGGCATTTTATATTAATAATTTGATAATTTCAGTTCTTATTCATCATATGTTTTTCAAACAAATATAATATTTTAACATCTGTGAAGAAAAAAACTAAAATTTCAGTCATGATAGAAAAAAAAAAATTTTAAAACATTTTCCTTGAATTTTCATGTGTAATTAATACTCTAAAAATTGATCATTTATATAAAAAAAAATATGGGTTGAAATATTACGAAAATGCATTTATTTTTTTATAGAAAAACATATAGTTAACGTCTTAAAGTAGTATTTTAAGTTAATTTTAAGCTTAATATAATTATTTTTTCAGAATTATAAACTTTAAAGTGGTTTTTCTTAGTTTGTTTTTTATCAATACATAAAACACAAACTGAGTGGACAACTGGAGTACCTTCAAAATGCTACTCCTTGAACAATTATTTACCAATAACTTTGTTTCCTGCCTGTTATATGTAATGCATGTAACAAAATTAACGATCCTTTTTGCTGTGAACTGAATGTTTTTTTAAAAAAAAATTAAAATGTAGAAGATATTAGCTTTATCGTTGAATTTTAGCATGCATATCAATATTTTCCTTTTTTTTATCTCCAAAAGTAATCAAGTTATTGTAAAATCAATTCCTAAAGTTGTTAAATCATTTTTAAAAATATTACAAAAAATTTTAAGTCAAAAAATTAATAAATACAAAAGGAATAAAATTTTCCAAATTTTCTAATTTATTTTCTTCTTGTTATTTTATTTTGATTTTATTATTTTATTATTTGATAAAACCCCTGATTTTTATTTTATATACAGAACACATATTTACCGCACATTTCGTATATGTCAAATTAAATATAACTTTTTTTATATTACATAATTTTATTCTAAACTAAAATTATTCCAAATAATACGCAGAAAAAAATTAATACAAAAAGGAAAGGATTTTCTTTTCTGTAAAGAATTTTATTTAAAATGTTTCTTCATCAAAAAAGTATCACCTTAAGTTATTTTCATGTATTTGTAGCTTTAAGATGCATAGAAAAGTTTTCACATATATATATATATATATAAAAGTATAAACTTTCAATTACATTTATCACTTGATTCCTTTTTTTTAAAGTTCTCAATGAATAAAATGTATTTTCTATCGTGCTGCCAATGTGTCTCGTAATTCTTAACGACGACAAGATGACGAAATTGACATCAGTACCCAATTTTTCGCATTTCAAGGATTTGATATCCTACATTTTCTTCAATAACTTTAAAATAAAGCTGTTTATTTCAATGCCTCTCTTTTCGATACTCCAGTCTGAATAAGAATGTAATCCAACTTCCACAATTCCTGCAACAATTTATATTGATATTTCATACTTGCTTTATAACTGTTTTATAAGGCCATCTCAATTTATGCATAATCGCTGTGTGTGTATTGTTGGTTAACCTAAATTACCCACATTCTAACTCAAATGTAAGAACTGGAACTGATAATAGTTAGCTTATATGAAAAAAAGTTCAAAATTTTACAGTCACTGACTTGAAAATGGGTCACAATTTAAATGTGTATGAAAGACTTAAACGACAATTTTTGTTGCTGTTTGTAGATTGAACTGAAGCAACGCACGCAATTTATTTGCAGAAAATTTGGCAAGTTTTTTTTTTCTTCTGAAATTCCTTTTGAAACATATTTTTAATATAATAGTTGGTATTAATATTTTATTTAATGTTTATGTGTGTGTGATATTAAGTTTTATATTAATTTATACACAATATATAATTAATATTTTTTGAAATAAATCCTTTTGTTTATTTTAAGAAGAGTACCTTTAATAGGTTGTCAACATCGTTAGTTTTTTGTACGATCTTCATCAGTGAAATACTCAAGGGGTGTTTGGGTTCGAGTTCAACTCCCTAGACTAGGGATACTCAATCTTTTTTCTCGCCGGGCCACATACATAGGATAACTATTACACGAGGGCCGCAACATGAGAATTAATTGGGAGGGGGAGGGGCTCGCTAAAAGATCAGGGATATTTAAAACGTGGAAAATTGGTTATAATATTAATACTCATAATTTACGAATTTTCTTAGAATTATATTAAACTATACCAAACTCTGTATTTATGTGTATGTATTTATTTTTTATGTGTTTTATGTATTTATTACCCTGTTATGTGGTAATTTTGATTTCCTTTCATCAATGTGATCCCAAGTCCCACCTCCCTAAACAAAATTTTTGTTGCTGTTGCAAAGATGTTTTTTAAATAAAGCCAATTTATCTCGTCTTGAAAGAGATCCTGAAGAAAAAGAGCATCTGAAAGATTTTTGTGCTTAGTGGTATAGTGACAAGCAAAATTATGTATTTTAAATCTAACATTTTCTCGCAACAAATCAAACAACTAGGTGATCCATGTTTGTTTTCCTCTATGAAATAGTCAAGATCTCAATACTCTCAAAACAACATATATTATTTAGGAATTTTTCGCTTGGAAGACATGAGATTTAATTAAAAATTAATTTCACCCACAAAATGATAGCTACGCCATTGTTATTTGTTACTACTAACCATTAAAATTACAAAAAGAAAGAAAGTTATCTCGAAATTCGTACCAGCACGACGTCGATAGCAAATACGTATATATATATTATTGCTTGTTTAATAGAATTTCTAGCTAACTTTTTAATGCTTTCTTCTGAAATAATTGAATTTATTAGTTCAACGGGCCATGATCGGGTCATTCAAATAGGTCCAGTGAACCACATGCGGCCCGCATTTTGAGTATCGCTGCCTTAGACAAACAGATTTTTAATTTTTACTATAAGAAAGGTCCGTATACGCTACTGATCGTTATATTGCTTAATCTTTACATTCGAGCATTTATGTGTTACAACATATGCTACGCTTTAAAAAACTTTTTTTTGTCCAAAATAATACACTGCTGGTCACCGTAAATGCAACACCAAGAAAGACAAGAGATAGCACAACAAAATTTATTTTGTAGATAACATGTTGACCAAGTATCAAATGATTAAATTCATAGACTTCTGTGAAGTGTGGTTCCTGCCAGAATCAGTAGCCAGAATAGCCGCCATTGTTGGAGATCACCGTTGTCATACACCTTGGCATTGATTCAAAGAGACTTTTGATGTTTTCTTAGGGTACAGCAGACCAAGCAGATTCCACACGTTGCCAAACTTGATCTGATTTGGCAGCTGGGGGTCAATTGTTGAGCAATCATGGAACACATGTTTTCTATCGGCGAAAGATCCGGAGAGCAAGCCGGCCAGGAGAGCAATTCAATCTGGTGATTGACGAAGAACCTTTGGACACTACGTGCTACGTGTGGTCGCGCATTATCCTGTTGAAAATTGGCTGTGGCCAAGCCGTGAATGTAAGGAAAAGCAACTGGCTCCAACACCTCGGAGATGTAGCGCTGGTTGCTTAAAGTACCGGCAATGCGTATTAGAGGAGTATGAGAGTGATATCCAATACCGCCCCATACCATAATACCCGGAACAGGATCAGTGTGGTGGTGCATAACGCAGCTGCTCAGCATCCTCTCTCCACGGTGTCTCCAGACTCGAATCCGACCATCGTGGTGTTGGAGACAGATGCGTGACTCGTCAGTAAAGACAACTTCATTCCATTCTGCTGCCCATATCCTTCTTTCATCGCACCATTGGCGACGGAGACGTCTGTGGTTCTGCGTCAAGGGTAGACAAAGCAATGGACGTCTGGCGGACAGACCACTCTGCTGTAAACGGAGTCGAATAGTACGCGCAGACACAGAATGATGCGTTAAAGACTCAATGTGCTGTGCTATGGTTCGTGGTGTGACTGAGCGATCTGCCACTGCCATGCGCATAATTTGCCTGTCCTCCCGTGAAGTGGTGCACTGAGGTGGATGCGATCGACCCCGTCGGTCCCCGTCCTCCTGCATCCAACGATCACATATCCGCATTACAGTTGTTTGGTTTCGTCCAACACGACTACCTATTTGCCTCAATCTCGGTAGGCCACTATCCCTCCTCTGTCGAAATCGGATACTTGATCAAAAGCTGATCGCTGTTTTCTACGAGACATAACTTATCGTTTTTTGAAAAAACCACAAGAAAAACACAATTGCCGAACTTGAAATCGTCGAAATCTCCAAGCTATAAATAGCGCATTGAGGTGGCGCCACAGGCGCGCGTGATGTGTATCTGCGCTGAAATTCTAATAATTTGCATATATCACCTCCGCTAATGCATGTTGTAAATTTCATGTTATTTGCATGTTTCCTTCAGGGTGTTGCATTTACGGTGGACAGCAGTGTATATATATTAACAAGTAAAATAGTTGTGAATTTATCGATTTGATTTAAAACGAGAAATTGAAAACGTGTCAATCATATATTTTGAAATCACTTAAAATTATTCGAGAAATAAAATACCAAATAGCAATTTTTTTTAAAAAAATATTACTGTTTATATTTTAGTTGATGTCAACCATTTTTTTTCTCATAAAAAATAGCTTCGAGGGAAAAATATGCGTGAACACAAAATATAAAGTTATAAATTTCCACACGTTTCTACTTTTCTTTTTAAAACAAGACACGCAATCTGAACATTAATATAGTTACACGAAAGCAACGCATCTGATATTTACTAATATAATACTGTATTCTTCTGTTGTTACCTTTTTAGAAAGTGAAGAATAAATAACTAAAAAATATAAAATTCTAAACAAAGTATTTTTTTCTGAAAATTTCAAAAGTATTTTTATGCATTTTCTTTTTCAAAACGTAAATTTATTCTATTTTGCATTTTTAGTATTGCGTGTCTTCTTAAAAAGTGCTAATGGATATGCTTCCAATAATATTTTATAATTAAATATATATAAAAAATATAAATAAATAAAAAAAATTAAAAAATTCTTAAAAATGTGATAAGGATTGAGAAACTGAGTTATTCTACTTCAATTTGTGTGTTATATACATAAAAAAAACTTCATTTAATTTTACATGAATAACACAGAACTATAAAATTTAAATGTTTAGTAATCTTTATTAAAAAATAAACTGCATCAAATGATCGGCTAGATTTGTAATTATCATTGTAACGTCACATAAATTCAACAAATTCTGGTGCAAAAATAAATAAATAAATAATAAAATTCGTTAATGTCATAGAGTTAATACATAAGTATCGGGCAATAGTTATGCTTAATTTGAAGGTACAAGTCAAAAATAAATCTTTTTATCGCTTTTTGTTTAGTAGCCCTTAGAGTTTTGAAAACATTTTGCGGAAGTAAACAAGCAGAAAAATTACTCGCGTAGAACTAAGTCTTATTCCTCATTTTCTTCAGGAAGTAGTACCTTTTAAGGGTAATTTATTAGTTGAGATAGATTAAAAGATTAATTACTAAATCTCTAATTTTAATTACCTAAATCTCAATACTCATTAGCACTTTTGAGCAAACAATACATAATAACAAAGCCTAGTCATACTGTAAAAAATATGTAAACAAATTTTACATTTTAATGAAAAATAATTTTCCGCTCCAAATTGTAATAGCTACTGATAACGGGCGCACTTTTCCTCGTTAAGTGTAACAAATTTTTGCTGTACATTACATTATATATATTTGTCATATAATGTACACATTTTTGATAAAAAATAAAATAAAATTTAAATTGATCACGTCAATTTATGATTGGTTGATTTAACATGCTTGTTTGACTTGTTAGTTGATAATTATATTTATTATGATAGAAATCTCACTACAGGCAGATTGAAAACTTACCAGGAAGTGGACCAGCTAGTAATAGTTTAACCAGTATATATTTCCCTTTTATGAACAAAACTTTGTTGACAAACTATATTTATATGTATGTTTATGATCTTCTCATTTGCGGCAAAAATAAAAAATTTAAACCAAACATTAATTTAAATCCCGATTATCTTAACCTGATTCTAGCAAACTTCCCTGTTCCAACTATATTCTTGGGATTAAGGTATCCGACTACGTTCATTTTGCAAAAGCGTATAAATGGATAATATTTATAATATTTAGTGTCACTTAGATCAGAAAATGTATTTAAAACTGTTTTAAGAATAGTATTACAATAAAAAATTATTTAAGTACAATATTTTGACAAAATATGAACATAGAATGGACCCATTTTCAAAATGTTCTCCTTTTGTGAAAAATGCTTCTATTACAAGAATATTTTGCCTGTATATAGCTCAGACCTCTCTACAGAAGCTCAACTAGAATTTTTGAAATATATAGCTTAGAAGTGGGTGTATCCATGTTTTACGGCAACAGAGGGGAGAAATTTTAAGAAAAAAACGCCGATAATTATTTCAATGGGTTGTAACTCTGAAAAATAGTGTGTATTTTTCCAAAAACATAATTGAGCCTCTGTACAGAGGTCTGAGCTATATACAGGCAAAATATTATTATGATAGAAGCATTTTTCAAAAAGGAGAACATTTTGAAAAAAGGTTATTCTAAGTTAATTTTTTGCCGAAATGTATTTAAATAATTTTTTTTGTCAAAAGGTCCTTAAAACAATTTTATACATGTATTCTATTCTAAGTGACGCTAAATATCATGAAAATTACCGATTTATGCACTTTTTTAAAATCACGGTTCCGCACGTAGTCGAATACCTTAAGTTTCAGAAAATTCAACATTGAAAAAAAAATTGGTTGGAAAAAGAGAAAATTAAGCATTTTTGATTATTTAGGCCTAATACTACAAATTTCGTGAGAATTAGATTTTAAAAAAAGAAAAACAGGGCATATATAAAAAAGAAAATGTAAAGAAAAAACAATAATCGCAGAAGAAAAGAGGAACATCAATGCAGAAATTACAAAAAACTTATGAAATCTATGCCAAGACGTTTAAAATTTATATATATATATATTGTGGATGCTAAAATATATCCTACTAACAAGGGGAGGTCGTGACTGAGGAAATTCGGGATCGAGACTTGTGTAAAAGCAGTACTCCTTTAGGGTGTTCACCCCTCAATGTAATTCCGCCGAATGGCCAGGCAATTGGGAAAAATTAGCCTTCGAAATTCATGCTTCACTTTTATACAATAAACTTTAAAAGTTATTAAACGAGTTTGTAGCGTGGTCGGTAAATCGTCTGCTTACTATGCGCGAGGTCTGGGTTCGATTCCACGCGATCAACTTTTTTTTTCCAATTCATTTAATTATTTTTTTAAATTAAATAAATTTATTTATGAAAAGTTTATTAAATATGAAGTGATATTTTATGTAATTATTTTGTATTTTATAAAGTAAACAAAAATTAAATAAATTTATAACTTAAATTACATTAAATTAAAATCATTAAATTAAAATCATTTGAAATTATTAATTAAAAATATTTAAAATTATTATTAATGAAAATTGTTAATAATTAAAATAGTAAATTAATGATTATGTATTAATATTAATTAATTACTATTTATTATAATTAATTAATTATTATTAAGCATTAGTATTATTAAAATTATTAATAATTTATTATTAACATTATTAATAATTTATTATTAACATTATTAATAATTTATTATTAACATTATTAATAATTTATTATTAAAATTATTAATAATTGATTATTAACATTATTAATACTTTATTATTAACATTACTAATAATTTATTATTAAAATTATTAATAATTTATTATTAAAAATATTAATTTATTATTAAAAATATTAATTTATTATTAAAATTATTAAAATTACTATTAATTTATTATTAAAATTATTATTAATTTATTATTAAAAATTATTATAAATTTATTATTAAAATTATTATTAATTTATTATTAAAATTATTGTTTATTATTAAATATATTGTTTATTAATAAAATTATGGTTTATTATTAAAAATATGGTTTATTATTGAAATTATGGTTTATTATTGAAATGATGATTTATTATTGAAATTATTATTAATTTATTATTAAAATTATTTAAATAAATTTATTAAAATTATTTAAATAAACTTTTTGAAATTAAATAAATTTATTTGAAAAGAACTTATTAAATATTTTATAAAGTTATAAAGTAATTATAAATGAACAATATATAAAAAAGACATATTTTTTTTATATTATATATAAAATAATAAATTTAATAATAATAATACATTTTTTTAATTATTTTATATAGTATTTTATTTATAGTATATTGCATTTCACATGATAAAACTATTTGTAACTATTTTTTATGTAAAATATCATTTAATATTTATTTTATATATTTTATTATAAATATTTTTTATTAATATAAAATACATTTATAAAATTTAATATAATTATTTATATAATTACAGTAATTTTTTTTACTTTATAAAATGCAAAATAAGTACATAAAATATCACTTAATGTTTAATAAACCTTTCATAAATAGATTTAATTAATTAAAAAAAATAATTAAATGAATTGAAGAAAAAAAATTTATCGAGCTTAAACGAACCCTGACCTCACGCATAGTAAGCAGATGATTTACCAACCAATCTACGAACTCGTTGGAGGAAATTAAAATTTAATTGTATAAACGCTAAGCACACTATTTCGTACTACTATTACACCAAGTATCGATCCCAAATTAATTACTTTAGTCGTGCCCTCTCCTTGTAAGTATTAAATTAACAAAAAAAAAAAAAAAAAAAAAATACAATATTTAAAGCTATGTGGAGATTTTTTGAAGTGTACGAAGAATTTTGTGGCGTAATTTTTTAGTAGTTTTTTGATTATTAATTTTTTTTAAATAATAGTTATATTATGTTTTAAAAATTGGTTATACTATTCCATTAAGAACAAGTTGCAGATAGCATTAAAAATTATAATTCCTATTTTTTAATTTTTATTATTTGAAAACATTAAATTTTACAGAAAATTGCAAGTGTATGAACACTTTTGTGGTCCACTGAATGTTTAAAAAATTAATGAAATATATTATTTTAACGCATTTTCTATTTCTTGAAGAGAAAAAATTATCCCGAATACCATATCAATCAAACAACTAAACAAGTTAAGGATAAAAATTATTTAATTTTTCTATAAAATAATTCTTCCTTAAAATGTTAATTTTTTAAGAATTTATGCTAATTTAATTTTAAATAGTATTGAAGTCTATGGGAACATTTTTAGTATAATTTAAAGCCAAATAATGGCAGCAGATATTTCTTCTCATTTAACAACTTTATTTGAATATCTAACAAATTTATCAATTGGAACCTTTAAAATACTTTAAGTGGAATGAAAACTTTTTTAGTTTACTAGAATAGTGTTACAAAAATGTGCAATATTTTTAACCTTTTAAAGGGTTATTGCTTTTGGTAATGTGCAAACTCATAATCTAAAATTAGAATAAAAAAAAGGGACTACTAAAATATCTTTTAGTGGATTAATTTTATATTTTCGTGTCAATCCCTCATTTGCTAATCATAATTATATGATTATAATACATTTGCTTAAATAAACTGTTTTTTATTACTTTCGAAGGATAACTGTTTTCGTAACTTATTTAAAAAAAGAGTTTGTGTGTGTGTGGGGAAAAGTAAACTGATGTTCGAGTTTAGTCTTGAAGTTTGTATCAAGATTCTAAAGACGAAATCAAAACGAATATTTTTTTACCTAAGATCTGAATCTGAAATTTCTTGTTTTCTGTACATAATAATAATAATTTTTAACGCAAAAGTATTTTTTTTTAAATATACAACAAACATCAAATTTTTACAAAATGAAAAGATAGTCTCAATACAGGTTTGAATTGTATAAACTCATGGTTTGCTTATATATTTAACAGTAATTTTCTATTTGAAACAATTAAGATAAGATTTGAATTCTTTTAAACAAAAATTTCTATTGGTTTCTTTTTTTAAAATATTTTGTGAATATGGAGCAAAAAAATAGTGAAACATGCTTATATATATATTTTTAAAAAGAATCGTCTTTTTTCTTTTATATTGAACATTTTTAATAAAATGTGATTCAACGTGATTCAACGTTTTGACCTTGAATCTTATTTCATAAATTTTAGATTAATTTTAACTTTTTTCAACGTTTTCAAAGATTATATTTTTAGTTTCTCATTTTTACCTGCATGTTTTAATTATTTAATTTTTAATTCAACGTTTTAGTTTTTAATTTTTACCTTGAATCTTATTTCATAAATTTACATAGATTAATTTAATGAACTTTTTGCAAAGAATCCTAATGAGTAAAATTTTGAATTTAACGTATAAAATATAAAATTCATGTTGTCAAAGATTATATTCGGAAGGCGAAAGCTGTATAAGTTTCTCATTTGCATTAAAGATTTCCTTGCATAGTTATAATATCATATATTACTTGAAAATAAAAATGTCGAAATAGATTACATTAATAGTTATAAAATAAAGTCGTCTTTTAATGCCGCCATCATAAAACAGATGATCTATTTCTTCAGACAGAAGCGGAAGAAGTTACTATTTCCTCCAAGACAATTTAATTCAAAATTTATAACTTGTAGTAAAAAGAATATCTGTCTATATTTGCAATCTACCAGGTATTTCCGTCTGTTGATGTTCTATCTCTTAGCTAAAGACGTGTTCTAGCGATGGCACAGTTTAAAATCCCACCTTAATATGATACTTCATTAGAATTCATTGTCCATTCTTCCTTCTTTTATTCACTGCAACCGTCTAATCTGCTCAGCTTCCGTTTCTGCTTCGGTGCTTAGAAGCACAAAGGTCAGATTCTTCAAATTCAACAATTCATTGTAGATCCTGCGTGAACTTTTTTTTTTGCAATGCTGGACCTTCTTAAGAAAGAACTTCCGAATAAGGCAGTCTTCGGAAATGGGTTGTCTGGAATAGATAGTGTTGAAGGGCAGGGGACGGATATTTCGTAGTTGAATTTAGATATTAATTAAAAGAGAGATATGAGAGAGAGAGATGTGTTGAAAGAGGTTTCAAAATGTATTGTGTACAGTCAAGGCTCAATGTCAAGTTTTTGTATAGCAATTTACATGGGAAGTATACAATGTTCGTTTGGGGAAGTGTGGTAATAGTCTATGTGATATATGTCTGGTGTATGTGTTACAATGTTTCTTTTTTAGCACTAGCAGTCATAGAAACGTCTATTTTTTTGTTCGTTCATTTCAAAATGCATTGCATGGAACTGGGACGTAAAGTAAGCTCTTGTATCCGATGCGATTGAATAAGTGTGGATTCATTTTCATTCTGGTGATCATGTTCGTGCGCGATAAATTTTCGAATACTTTGTTGTTTCAATAGCTCTTTTCCTGTGTAATCAATTGAAAAATAAAATTTTTTATTTCAGTTATCAATAATGTGTGCTCAAATATAAAACTTTGGAGAGATTTCGGTTACAAAAACTTTGTTTTACCCTAATGCGTACAAATGCGTTTCCATATCATTTGAAAATGGAATGTACTTTTTCTTTATTCTAATTTTGGTAAAATATAGACTCTATTATTTTATGCATCTTGAAAGAAATTAATGCTATCCATATGGTCTGACCTTATAATCCTCTCAGTTCCAAATTATGTTCGCTTTGTTGCCAACTTTTTCTTCTTATAAAAACTTTCTATTAAAAACTACACATTTATCAACAATTATGACGCACATACTAGATAAACAAAATACATGTAATTTAAAAATACAAGTATAATATAAGATTTTTTAAAACTTTTTGAAGAATATTAATATTTGAACATCTTTACTAAGCTATCAAATTTGAAGTTTTGTAAAAATTTTACAAGTGGAACAAGTACAAGTCTTTTGTCGGTTTAGAATTCTACTCACGTAATTGCATTTATTACGTGACAGTCACGAATGTAGCGCAGTAAGTATATTGTTAAGTAATATATATTGAGAGAGAAGTATTTTTTAAAACATGCAATCAATTACATTAGAAATTAAAATATTAATTATTCTGTGTTTCACACAAATTCTGTAAGTCCTTATAAATAAGCTCAGCTTAATATATATAGTATATATGTATTTTTTGTTTAAGCTTCTTTTGAAAGCCATTTTCTTCACTGCTCTGTTAAAAAGAATATATCAATTAAAACTTCTGATTACTTCGAACCAAGAAATATCCAACTGATGCAAATACCAAACATTGTATTTTCTTTTTCGAATACAACCTGAAAACGTCACATCAATTATGGTTTTAATAATTTTCATTTTAAATAATCGTCATCCATTGGTTTCTAAATACTTCTATCTCTTCCGTGTTTACAAACGATTTTAATGGAACACCAATTGCAATTAGACTATTTTCTCTTTTTCGTTCTTATTCATTAACAACAAACGATATCATATTTTTTGCAACTCTTTCACTAATGTACGCAAATCAAATTAATGGAATGCATTAAAAAATTGATGTTTTGACAGAGTTGGCTATATGACAAGCATTCGAAAGGTCAAAACTCTTCTGAAACGAAAAATAAACTATTATGCGAATGAAATGAACATTAATGACAAAATTGCATTTTAGATTAATTTAATGAATGGTGTCGTTGTTAGCATAAAGTAAACAGATCCGTTCCAGTTTGTAATGTCCAAGTGAATTAAAACACAATTTGGAACAAATTCTATTGTTTCGAATTCACAGCTCACTAGGTTAGTGGGCTATTCTTAAATTAGCTTCAATTACTTAAAAATAATTATGTAATTTAATTTGTTGTCTCCGCGAATACAAACGGAGATGTCGCATTTAATCTGGTAGTTTAAAGTATTTTACTTAATGATTATTCTTTTTCTCACTATTATTTAGAGATACTGTTCAGTTTTAGAAGAAACATCAGTACACATAAACATCTGAACAGTTTACATGTGTGCATGTTTAATGAGAAAATAACATATGAGCAATAAACATATGAACATGTTTTTTATATTACCTGCTGGTATACGCGTTCTTTGCACAGGTGAATTGGAAAGTTAAACAATACAGATCAAGGAATAAAAAAGTCTTTAATGAGTTAATTTTGAGCGAATTGTAAATTAAACAAAATAAAAAGCTTTTTGAACATATCAGCTGAACAAAAAAAAATCATATTTGCTAAATTTTAAGTCTGTAGGCCTAATAATTGGTAAAAAGGATTTTTTTTATTTATAACACCTCCGTAAATCAATTTTTGAAAACACCTTCCTAAGCTGATTTCTGCTCAGTAGAAGTAACATATCGTTACAAGTTTTGTGTAACGAACGCTTAAAATAGTGTAAATAACTTATATCTGAATGTGTAATACGTTAATAATACTTTCTATTGTATTTTTTATGTTAAAATTGTAATATTCGAAAGCTACACCGTTCCTTACTTTATAATGGCGATTCAATGGAAACAAAGCGAAATGTTGGCATCATTTTTGGCTACCCTGTTGGCAACTCGGTGATTGATTGAACGGTGCAGATGTTGATACGCTGTAGCGCCACCTGTTGGGGATCTGCCACAAAGAGAATAGCATAAAAACCACAAAAAATACATATGCATGCCAATTTTGATAGTGATCGGTTGAACGGTGTAGAAGTGAAGCGAGGTCATATATACAACCATCCATTTACAGTAGCGCACACATGGGGGGTGTCTTAGGGGTCCGGACACCCCCATAGCCCTTGATTTTTTTTCGATTGGTTATAATCCTATGTATAAATTACGTAAAATTTAACTATGTATTTGTTATTGATAATTAATTTTATTAATTAATGCTAATAATTTATTCAATAATTAAATTTGTATTGTTTTTGTTCCCCGAAATCGAGAAAATCAAAAGAATATGTTGGGTGGCGTATTGGAGAATAATACCAAAATGGTGGACTTTCGACCCTGGACACCCCCCTTGAAAAATTTTTGTGTGCGCTCCTGACCATTTATATATACGAGGTGTGGCTATTAAATAACGAGACTGACGCTGCGGAGGCAAAAGTACGCATGCGTAGTCCGCCATTGACTGTCAGCTGTTTAGTGTGAAGCTTTCTCTTCAAAATGCCCTAAGCCTCATTTGCGTAAGTAACACGGTTTAGTCATAACCTTCATTTCCGTTAACATCGTTATTTTATTTTGGCGAAAAAATGGTTAGTGTAATAACAGAGCAACGAATTGTTGTTAAATTTCACTTCAAACTTGGAAAAACCGCTACTGAAACTTATAATTTACTGAAAGAAGTGTATGGCAGTGAAAGTTTATCCCGTGCACGAGTTTTTGAATGGTTCAAACGTTTTAAAGATAGCCGACAAGACGTTGAAGATGATTCGCGGCCAGGTCGCACTTCAACGTCAAAAACGGATGAAAATGTCGAAAAAGTTGCTAGTTTGATTCGGTCTGAACGTCGATTGAGTATTCGTGCAATAGCTGAAACTGTAATCTTTGATAAAGAATGTGTACGGCAAATTTTACATGACAATTTGAACATGCAAAAAGTGAGCGCCAAAATGGTGCCAAAAATTATCACGTTTGAACAACAAGCAACTCGCAAAAATGTTTGTACTGATATTTTGGATGCCATTAAAAATGACCCAAATTTATTGGAAAAGGTAATAACATGTGATGAATCCTGTTTTTTTACGTATGATCCGGAAACAAAGCGCCAATCTATGCATTGGAAGACTCCAACTTAACCAAGAGCAAAAAAAGCAAGAATGAGCAAGTCAAAAATTAAAGCAATGATGATTGTTTTTTTCGATATTCATGGGATTGTGTACCTTCACTGGGTTCCTGAAGGTCAAACAATCAATCAACATCACTACCTTGAGGTACTTGGCAATCTGCGAGAAAGAATAAGAAAAAAACGACCCGAAATGTGGAAGGAAAAATCATGGATTTTCCACCAAGACAATGCGCCAGCTCATTCCGCGTTATCTGTCAAGAGATTCCTGGCCAAACATAGCATCCCAGTGTTAGAGAATCCACCTTACTCGCCAGACCTGGCACCATGTGACTTCTATCTGTTCCCTGAGGTGAAATCTGCATTAAAAGGAACAAGATTTGAGTCCGTGGAAGCTGCTAAAGAGAAAGCGGCAAGAGTACTGAAGGAGTTGACAAAGGATGACTTCCAGCACTGTTTCCAACAATGGGAAATTCGCATGGAGCGTTGCAGGGATAGAGAAGGGGTGTACATTGAAGGCGATAATAAATAATTATGTATATAAAATAAGGATAAAAAACTTTTTACAACGACAGTCTCGTTATTTAATAGACACACCTCGTATATATATATTTATGATATAGAGTGAGACATCTCTTTCACGAATGTATTTTTAAGTTATCTTTATATCTCTGGAGAAGCCCATTTGTTATAGTTACGAACTCGAGGCCGTATTTGTATAAAGTAAAAACAAATGTATAGTTTTTTGAAATCTAAATGAACTAGTAACATTGTGATAAATCTGTATTTTTTTAAAAAAAAATCATGGGTTCGAATCCTGGTAGCACTGAATGAGTGAATGTTTGAGTAACTATTGAATTGAGTAATGAAGATTATTGGAGAAGAACGGACGGATCTTCAGTGACTCGACAATGTTGTCCAACGAGTTCACAACCATGACAACTCGACAGCCATAGCAATTTTAATTACTGGATAAATCATAACAAAGAAAACTGCATCCCATATCCGTGAAATACCTCGTGATTCAGCTCATTTCATACATTAATTTTTTTAAAAAATTAAAGTGTTTTAAACATAATGCTGGAGGACATTAAAATATATCTCTATATATAGGTTATTTGTAAGGTTGCGGGTTCGATCCCGGATGGAGTCAATAGATTTTCTGGATGTGGAAATCGTAGGCATGCATGTCATATGATTATGTGACATATAAAAGATCCCTTGAGTAGCGTCCAAATTCGGTAGCGAGAGCCGCCACGAGATGGTGCACACATTTGGGGACTTGCTGTGTCTGCAAAGACTTAGCTGCGAAAATGCAGCTCATTTGAAAAAAAAAGGTTATTTGAATTATATTTGTATTAGATATGCACAGAATATTATGTAAAAGAATACCCGTCTAAAAATGTATAGTATTCTTTAATTTAGGACCAAGACGGCAATCGAATTTAGTAGATCCAAAACATGCATGCTTTCTTAGTTTACGTTTGTACTAGATTAGGGGTCGACAAACCGCGGTTCACGAGTCGCATGTGGCTCTTTACATAGAAGTGTATAGCTGAGGCTTTTCTATGTATCAGTAAAAAAATAATTGTTTGCTAAAAATTGTTTCTTTTTTCCTGTTTTCCTTTATAATTATCTATTTAAAAATGTGCCTCTATTTGAATGTGCATTTAAAATTTTAACTGAAAAGTAGTGAAATAGAATTATTCTAAAAATGAATAGAATTATTCTAAATGAGGAAAAGTTAAATTTACATCGGCAAAAATGCTATTACGGGAGACGTTTCCAGCAGCACTTATTTATTTGAGTAGATAACATAGATGGAAAAAACGCATTCCATTTGTGGTCTGCTTAACGGTGAATAAAAAGAGCGTTTGAAATATTTGTTAGTATAAAAACAACCAAATTCAATTTTTTTATTATTTGTATTTACGTGAAATTCCAGAATGAAGCATGTAACGTATTAAGGGTATGGAAATTTTTCCTCGAAGCTTGAAAGTTTGTTTACCATTATTTCTGATTCTTTGACAACGGTTGTCAGGCATTGAGCTAAAGAATTAAAAGCATCTTCGATAATTCTTAGTTTTTGAAGGAATGGGGAAAATACGTTACTTTATGTAAAACTTCCTTAAAACATTATAAAATATTATTAATTAAATCAAGGCAGCCTTGATTGCAACTGCTACAACCCCTTCCTCCCGGGCACGCGTATGCGTATACTATAATATGGTTTTTCGATACCTTATATTTACCGTATTTACTAGAATCTAAGTCACACTTTTTTCCAGTGTTAATGCTAATGAAAATCGGGTGCGGTTTAGAATCGAAGACAAAACATTTGTTGGATGAGAGAAATTGAGTTTCTAGCCAAAAGGAAAAATTTAAACATCGATTTTGCTCACTTGCATCGATGGCTTATTCCATTCCGCAGTTTATATCCAGTATTCAGTCTATTGTAAACGTCGTTGTCTGTTCGTATTTAAAAAAATATTTTTGTATGCTCTTTCTTTTAATCACTTAAACATTAAATAAATTGATAAAAGCATCAAGACGAGTTTACTGTATGCAAATATGAAAAGGAAGGCTATTGTATATATTGAAAAAAAAAACCCAACGGAAACAGAATAACGGCCACTGAAAATTTGACAAAAATGAAACAAATATACGTCAATGGCGTAAGCAAAATGAAATAATTTTGCTTATAAATGTTCAACAGTAATTCCTTCACATTCTTCTATAATACATTCTTTAAAAAAAAATGTTGCATAACAAATGCATTGGATCGCACGGAAGACGACATCGTGCGGGAAAACGGCAACGCAGGCCCAATTTCGAAATTAACTGTGACAATGGGATGATTTTCTAAAGATGTTGCTGACGGTAAGATTAACTATAGGTTCATGTATGTATTTGAAAGTTTTTAATACTGGTAAAAAATTAATTAACTATTAACTTCTAATTGTTTCTCATTACAATTTTTGTTAAAAAAATTCGAAAATACTGGATATCGATGAACATTTTGCTCATTTATTTATCCCCCCAAAAAAAGCGTGTATGGAATTGGAGAATCGAGAAAATACGGTATTTTGTTTCACTGACTATTTGGCTCTTCTATCTCGAAAATTTGCCGACACCTGTACTAAATGAATAACAATACATTAGAGCGTCGTTTATCCGAATCAATTGGGACCGAACACCGTTCGGATACGTGATTGTTCGGATAACCGAAAACTGAATGCGATCCATGCAGTATGTATATGAAACAAGACACTATACGAATATTAAAAATCATCACGAGTGGGAAACGTGTTTGAAGAAAAAGCAAAACAGGTGCAAAATGTCCAATTTTACCTTTATTGTGGAAAATATTCGCATATTTTTTGCTGTACCGTTGTACACCTTCGTTTTTTCGCTGCATGGTCTCTGATTCTCTTAAGCAGTAGTAAATGAGTAGGACAGCACTCTCATTGTTGTTCGTACCACTCCATACCTGTCACTTACGCAGAAAACGCGCCAGCATTTGATGGACCCTAGCTACTTTCGTTGCTGTTGTTGTCCTCATTTTCATCCGTTTCATCGTCGACAGGATTAGATACTTCTTGCACGAAGATCACAATAATCTCCTCCCTGTGGTCGTCAGTGAAGTCTTTTTCACCTTCTAAATCCGAAATTCTCCAAATATCCCTGATCTTGGGTTTTCCCGTCACTTTTGGCCTCACGTGAAACAACTGTTGAAAATTGCACTGTTCGAAAACGTATTCATATACAGTATATGTAGTTGACAAAAAAAACTCAGCTGTATATTTAACGCTCCGGATAATAAACGTTCAGATAAACGACGTTCTACTGTATTGTATTATATGGGCTACTCTTACTTAGTATCAATATATATGATATAGTATAAGCTATGGACAATGCAAATAATTCATCATTAAGTCTATGCATTCTTACATTGAGATATCTCTCCAAACCCCACCCTATCCTAAGTCAGTAAGTACAGCCGCGCAAGCGCTGTCTTGACAATAACACAGCGATAAAATCGCGCTCAACTCTTTATCGCTAGTGGATGCGCAGTCAGTCGTGATGTTAGATTCAAAGGGTCAACAATGCTCTCTGCCGAAAACAATATACATTCCTGGGGCACATTGTTCTTGAAAAGAATATGCAGCAACGGGCGTAGTCCTGCTTCGACTCACTTAAGAGTACTTTATTTGAAAGGCTTTTAAGAGAAACGTTAGACGTAGATAGAAGAAAAGACTATTCTCTTTTGCATTCGAATAGAGATTATTCCAAGTAAATCTCATTGAAATGTGAACGGAAATGGTGATAAAAGTGTTTTGAATGAACTATTCTTTCTGGATTACGTTTATTTGAAATGATATGGTTAGGTTAGTGAATTGTGTAGGTATGTTTCATATGATATGGTTGTTGCTATATCATAAAACAAAAAGGTAAGGTATGTTATTTTACGACAGATAAATTTTTTTATAAGATTATTGTTGAGTAACGCTGAGTTTGGTATTAATTCAAATAACATAGCTTATAGCTAGCTTTCAGCAGGAAGCGTTTCGGCGTGGGACTATTGGTCTTGGGCTCAGGTCCTCTGGGAGGGAGGGGGGAAGCTCGTCTCCTTCTCAACTCAGCCTTAATGAGATCATATTGCAGTGCATCCTCCTCATGTTGGATGAGGTGAAGATCACGCTCATTAATTTGATTCCCGGTTGGATTCGAATGCATCACGGGTACGGAAGTTAGTAGATTGAACTCGAAATGATTACTACAAGATTTGCTACAAATTACTTTTATTAAGTTACACGCAATAATTAATGCGTGATATGCAGACAAGACAATCTAAAGGATAAGAATAAATAGGTACTTATCTGAAAAGAAGTAACATAAAAATTTTTTTAATTCAATTCCTGCTTAGGTCAACAAAGAAAAATTTAATTTCGGTTACTTTTTTTATTAAATAGTTACAACTAATATAAATATGTATATACATATAACAGAATCACAATATTAAGTGACAAAATAGAAATCGATTTTCCTTGCAAAATTTTCCATTTTCCTTTCTATGTGTAGGGTGTTGGACTATCTTTTTGATTGTTTGTTACTATTTATTCATTAATTAAATTTAATTATTCTACTAAAATAGTATAGTAGGAAAGAAATTACATTCACAGAAACTAGACCATCCCAGATGGGATTCGAACCCACGATCTTTTAACGCGCTATCCATTGTGCTACAGGGACACAATGAGCGATTTTCTTTTATATATATGCTGTTGAACTATTATTTTTGTTTGTTGCTACTTATTCATCTTTTAATTTAATTAATTAATTAATATTCGAAAAAAATTGTATTAATATCACGTGTCAACCACTACAAGTTTAAAAAAATGTATTTAAACTTGAATGAATGAATAGAAAGTGTTTTATTAATAACTGAAAATTTGAACAAATATATATATATATATATATATTGTTACGTAGATCCGGATTCAAGGATTTTATGCAAAACAATCACAAATGAAATAAGCAGTTCTTAAATTGCGATGTGAATTTATTATCGAAAATCCAATCCTTTAAATACAGGATTCAGCAGCAATATTCACAGGGTAAATATCCGAAGGTCTTCACACCTTCGACAGCAATCAAACACAGTCACCAGTGTTTAAAAATACACGTAAGTAAAGATTATTCACAAGCACAGCCGAGCTAATCGCTAGTCAAACAATCGTCACTACTCGCTGGCTTAATCAAGACTCTTCACCGTATCGGCGAGCATCGTTTTTATAGGCGCGATAGAAACTCCCAGAAATATAACCACTCGTGTCATTGAACGTAACACTAGTGGATAGATCTACTACTTTCTAGAAGATTCCAGAGGGTTTCGAACTCGCCAACATGGTCGCCAATGACGCCAAAATGGTCACCAATGACGCCAAAATGGTCACCAATGACGCCAAAATGGTCGCCAAAGTCGCCAAATTGACCGCCAACTTGGTCTCCAAAACTGATGCCAACTTGGCTCTACCGCCAAGATTTCGCCAAGTTCTCATTGAATCGCCATTATAACGTAAGGGGCGGCATTGCTTGTAAATAGTACAATTTTAACATGAAATAAATATAACATAGAGTAATATAAATGCATTAAACACTCCAATACAAATTATTTACACTATTTACACAAAATTCGTAACAATATATATACAAGGAGAGAGTGAACTAATAGTAGGAACTGAATGAGATGAAAACTCTCAGAGATTCCATAAAGTGACAATCCTCTGTGATCTCGTATCGTACAAGTAGCTACGCAACTATGATTCAGGCACTAATTAATGTGACATTATCGTCCATTAACATCTATACTTCTTGATATTCATCTATATTATGTGATCTATCTCTCTGACTATTTATATACTATTCGATAGTGACGTTACTTTTCAATGTGGCATTGTTCTAGCTTAAAGTATCAATTTGGCTGGACCAGAGTTAAGAAGATAGACCACGCGGTTAGCCCATCATTATTATCATGATCGAAATAGTTTCAATCTTCAAATGTTGTTTTCGGACATATTTCTCCAAAAAACAGAGAATTTTAAACTATATGCCAACTGATAACATTGGTAAGATTGCATTATTATATGTTATGACCGTTGTCTGTGTGTAGACATAGATCGAGCCGATTTGTGCTTATGTTTGCAAAATTGTGAGTCACACATGTTTATTTGTTTCGAGTTACCGTTTAAACGAGTACAGTGGGTGATCGGTTAACGAACATAATCCGTTCCAAGACTATGTTCGCTATCCGAATTGTTCGTTAACCAATCATCGATTCACCATAGACTTTTATGTGAAATCGATTAATTTGTTCTGGAGACCCTAAAAATTAAATTTTAAAAAATGTATAATTTCTTAGTAAGTTTTTTAAAAAATAATACATGCATATAGTCTTGCATATTAATCAGTCCCTTTCATTTTTTGCTTATGGGGCATTGAAGAACATGTCCAATGTCGATTGCTTATCTCTCTTTTTCAGGATTTTCCAGAAGTAATTAATAGCACTGTTGTTGTAAAGATCCCCAACCCTACTGGCATCAGCTTGGTTCGGGTGCCATTCTTAGACCATTGGTCTGACATCCGCCCACTTTTTCAAAAGATCTTTAATGGCAGATGTCGGCATTGGTCCTCTTTCGTCTTCATCTTGTTCAGAAGGAGACACATTTAGCTGTGTTTCTAGGTGTTTTTCATTCAAAATTTCTTGGAGTTCTTCTGTCGTCAGTTCATCTTCATGTCCCATTATGAGCTCTTCTATGTCATCCTCGTTCACCTCCAATTTCAGATCTCCAGCAGTTATCAAAATTTCATCCATAATTTCAGGGGTGTATCCCTGATCACCTCCGAATATGTGTTCGTTGTCCAAACACAAAAAAATCTTTCTTGAAAGTGTTCGCTATATATATCCGAACACAAAAATCTTTCATGAAAGTGTTCGTTACCGTTCTGTTTGTTAACCGATCACCCACTGTATTTGACTACATATGCTATATACTGTCTTTTTAAATGAGTCGCAGGTAGATACTTTTGTAAAGGGGCTCAAGATGCTTTAAGTCGTCAGACTCTCAGTAGAAACTTTTAAGGCATAGACCTCTTCGTCGAGAGAAGCTTCTCCTCACACTCTCGACTTGACCTCTATAAAATCATAACTCCAAAAAGTTTTCATTGCCAATTGTTGTTCCCGGGTATATTCTCCAAAAAACTGGGGATTTCAAATTATGCACCAACTGGAAACAGTGACACGCACACACACACAAGTCTACATTATTATGTCAGGATTGTTGTCTGTGTCTAGGCCTATGTCGAGTCTGTTTGAGCCTGGGTTTGGGAGAATGTGAGTCCTGCACATTTGTATGTTATGCTTTACCGTTTGTTCTTGTTTTTGACAAAGTATGTTACACTGTCTACTTAAAAGGGTCGGAGATGGGGCCTGTTTTTGAAAAGATGCCCGGGGTCTCAAAAAATCGTCAGACGTCGTTTTCAGAATATGCTTAAGACATAATTTCCCAGCCTTTTTTGAACTGGCGCCCCCTTTTCTAGTGAATATTTCGATACCCCCTCCCACTCCAGAGAAATAAGAGCGTAGATAATACATGGTGAAAACAAGAGTTAAATTTAAAAAAAATATTCTATTACTAATAGAATATATTTTTCTAAAGCCCCTAAATTTTTTTTACTTGCAAATCTGACATAGCTATTGCCTCGAATATACAACCTTAAACACATACAATCAACATAAGGTATAATTAGTATTAAAGTTTACTTTAGTCAGTACATAATTAGCGTGTGTGTTTTTGTGGTCTTTTTTAAAACTATATTTGGTTTATCTGCCCATGCCCCTCCATACCATCTCAAAACCCCCTAACTTACTCTTTGTCTTTTACTGCCCTCCCTGAAAGCCTCGAATGTCCGCGTTGAGAACCTGTGGTACAGAAGATTGTATCGCTTAAAATTGACAATACTGAGTAATGAATGAATTTTCTCTTGATCAAATGTTTAACAAAAAATATGTAGATTACATATTCAGGTCAAAGCTGTTAATACGTTTAAGAGAAGAATTTACAATAGTCTCACGGCCGCGGCAGCTGAGTGGTATAGGTATCGGATCGTGGCTGGCTTTGTCACGAGTTCGAGCCCAGTACCCTTAAAGAGCCGCCGTGTAAGGCAGCGATGCATGCTAAATCTGTCGAGAGCTGAAACGTCCTCCCGTTGGTGTGGTAGTTAGGAAAGGGGGTGCCAGCTCAGGTATCATCCACGTCACTTGACCATGGCTCAAAATTACGTGGTCCGTCGCCAAAGGCCCCCGTGTAGCTGAACAGTGCGACGTTAATATTCACTCACTCACTTACAATAGTCACACACCACATAAACAGAAATATACGATTTTTTTTAAGTCCCGTTTTATCAGTTATTTTATGCGTCTTTTTATTAATTGGCAAATAGCTTTTGTCTATAATGGTATAAGTACGAATAATATCCTCAGTTTTTGACTCAACGATGATTGTATGTGTGAACCTGTGTTTTATTACATTTATAAAAATCATATTAACAATTTTAGTAATATAAATTGAGACTCTCATTTTTCTATTTCTATATAGCAACAAAATAAAACAAATTAACTACCCTAATTTGAAAACAAAAATAATTTTTAGATTTTATTTAGTAGTACGAGATTTTCCTACGATACCCTATCACTATTTATCCTATCACTATTTAAAGATCTTTAAAGTATGCCATAACTAACACTTCCTCGATGCAACAGTTAACAAAAACCACTTTATATACGAGAAAATTTAAATTGTCCCCTTAACAAATCGACTGGGACTAATTCTATGCAAAACTATCAAAATATAGGCCCATAACAATTCATTCCCACATTTCCAATAGTGAAGTAAGTTCGCTCTAGTGACTCCCTTCTGAGAGATCTTACGATATGCAAATGGCGGTCACTCAAAAAGAAAGAAGCGACGTTGCAGAACGTTGGCTAGCGTCTAGGTTTCTCTGTCTGGACACGTTCCAGAACAACCGCATGCATACACAATGGAAGCAATATCTCGGTCAAGATGGTCAACGCATCAGTTGATATGATGCATTAATACATTAAGGATCTTCTTCCGTTTGTCCAGTTAGGAAGTAAACAATAATCGAATGATTTAAGCAAGCGAATGGAAAAATTCCGGTTTCCTGTGTCTCATGAATGTCAGTTTCTTTTCATACTTGATTTGAGTTATTGTTTCATATACAATCGTAATGTGAAATTGTAATGAGACTTATAATTTAACTGATGTGTGTTTCGACTAATTTACAGTTTTATCACTGAGTCTTAGCAGAGAAGCGGCAGAAAAGACGAGGAATCGAATTATTTAAGAATTAATTTCTATTTCGAAAATAACCGTTTATATATGAAAAAAATAGTTTGCCAGAGTTATAAAGTTCCTTCGATTTAAAGAGTTATGAGACATTGAAAAAAGCAAATTTATTCCCAGAAAAATCTTTTTGTTTGAAAAAAATAATCTTTAACAGGAAAAATTGTCAAAATAGGATTATTTTTAAATAATCAAATGTCTTTGTTGTTAGTTCAAAAAAATTTACTCTGGAAATTTGCCTACTGTGGTTTTTAGTATAATACCTACACGGATTTCTTAATTTATTTACTCTACTTCTACTTTCACTTCCAGGTATTACGCTCGAAGAACTTTCTGCCTTTGCCTATTATTATGCGTACTAAAAGCTATTGTTTCCCTTTCCAATTATCCAATGAAAAATATTTACCTGTATTTTATCTTAGAAATTCAATTTAATTTCTCGACAAAAGTGGTCAGCTATGAAATGATTGTCTGTATATATTCTAACAATGCTTGAGAGATAGAACAGAGTTTGCCTGAAACATATGACGAGATTTTTTTTAAAAAAACTAGTATTCGCTAATATCACTACATTAGGCTCAACATATTCACAGCAAATTACAATTCTCTTCCAGAAATTAAATTAAAACTAAGCTAAGAAGTCATTCAAAAGATAATTTACATTCATGCTTAAATTGAAAACAGCTGTTAGCAAGACATAATAAAGTTTTCAAAAGCGATTCAAGGTAAATATTTTTAGTTTGAAATAGAAAAAAATACTTTCAATTTGCAACTTATTACGTCTGTCCCTTTGTCCAAAGCATCTCTGTATACAGGTATCTGAATATACATATATATACGTACCAAGTATCTTAATCTAGGAAATCTAAATTAGACTACTTAAAAATGGGTGACTAAATGCAAGAACAATCAATGCCAATTTTATAGGAAAGTGATGCAGATTATGTATTCGGTTAATAAACTTCGCAACTTTTATATTTAATTCATTTCTTTTTGTAATATTCTTTTACACGAAATTTGAAAGTTTGATTCTCAACTAATATATCATATATTTTGACATTGGTTTCTCTTGCTTTGAGCCGTATTTCTAAATTTTTGAAGGAATAAAAAGCATTACTGTACGTGTAAAATTTTTTAAAAATAATATTAAAAAAAGATTTATAATTTGAGCATGACAGTCTTGATCGCAACGGCTACCAAAAGGGGGAGGAGATCCCACACACTTGGTGTGATTTGATTTTTAATTTACATCGTCCTGTGAAGCAACATGAAAGCTATTGGTTACAGACCTCGCAATAGTGAACCGCGGTTTTGAGCCTCAAAGGATTTAACGTGCATCAGCCCCTCTACACTTCGGGTCTTCAATAAAAACGCCGTTTATTGTATAACCAATTCTTATCTCAAAACATTTTTTTAAAGAAATCAGCTGGTCTACATACAGTTTTATATAACTATTCTATCTACTTTATTTTAAAAACTTTGTAAAATTATATCTATTTTGATTAATTATTTTTTAATTAAACTCCTTCACCCTTTCCTTGAACTAAATAAAAAAACAAAGTTATTTTAAAATTTTTTTACTGAGTAACACTTAAGTGAATCAGTGATCTTATTGCTTAGTGCCCCAACCACACAATTTTCTTATAATTATTTGATTATAAGAAAATCATATATATATATATATATATATATATATATATATATATATATATATATTATTTGATTTGAGGTTCAATTCATGACGATCACGTAATAAAGACAAACATGAGTTCTCCATTGATTTCATAACAGACATTAAACTAATTGTACTTGTTGTTCTATATGTTAATTTTCAAATTTCATAATTGAGTGAAGATGTTAAATGTTGTAAAAATATTTCTTCAAAAAGATTTTAAAAACTAAAAAAAAATCTCATTTTATGCATGCATTTTGTATATTGTTTGCATTATTATTGTTGACAAATATGAATTTTTTAAGAGAAATTTTCTACAAAGAGAAAAAAGTTGGCAACAACGAAGTGCATCAATGGTCTCAATTCATGTGACGTCATAGTCACATGATAGTGAAAGCCGCGCGTGATTCTAGCCAATCAATTCAAAACCTCATGCGACGTCATAGTCACACGATAAAAACTATCTAGTGTTTCCAGCTAATCAGTTCACGCGCTCCGGTGTTGCCAAGTTTTGCTCTTTGCAGAAACTTTCTCTTAAAAAGTACATATGTCAGTGCTTCTCAAACTGTGGGGCGCACCCCCTAGGGGGCGTGATAACCCCATAAGGAGGGCACGAGTACATCGAAAAGTCGAAAACAAAAGAGTATTTTTTAAAAAAATTATTAATTTATTGAAAGGAAGCAAAACAAAATACTTTCTGACATACTAAAAAATAAAATACACATTTACACTGATGTAATACATTTATAAATGTACCAGTACTGCAGAATGTGTTTCATAATTAATTTAACACTACTAAGTTAAGAAGTTTAATAATTACTAGTGACCCTAAGGGTATGTCATAAAATTTTATACAAAATTTAATACTTATTCTTAATTATTTGTTTGGTTTATAATTGAAGTTGTATTGTAGCTTTGCCTCAAAGTATATTATTATTAAATTCAATACATTGTTATTGTATTGCGGGGGGCGCGATGAAAATTATAATTGAAAATTGGGTCGCAAGAGTATAGGAAGTTTGAGAAGTACTGACATAGGTATACAAAATGCATTTTATTTTTTTAAAAAAATGAACATAAAATATGGTTTTTTTTTAATTTAAAAAAAAATCTTTTTTTTGAAGAATTTTTTTCCACTAACATTTGAACATCTTTACCCAAATATAAAATTTGAAATTTTATCTGAGTTTTACAAACAGAACAACAAGTACAATTAGTTTAATGTTTGTTTTGAATTCAATGGAAAACACGTGTTTGTTTTTATCATGTGACTTCATGAATTGTGGCCATTGATTAGCTGGAAATACAAGATTGCTTTTATTGTGTAACTATGACGTCACATGAATTATTAAACTGATCGGCTAGAAACCCGTGGTTGTCATTATCATGTGACCATGACATCACTTGTGAATTTAGTCCATTAAATAACGTATAATTGTTCCTATACTGTTCTTTCAATTATCGTTAATATTCTTCCGATATGAGCTGCCTCGTCCTTTTTATAGCATTTCAGTAATCAACTTAGCGCATGCGTACTTGTAACGATAGTCACCGTAAGCATTGTTAGACTGTAAAAATTTTCTCGTTAGTACGGTTGTAGCTTGAAAAACTCAATGACCCTCTGATTCAAAGCAAAGACAGGTTAAACAAGCTGAGCTGAAATGACCATTTTGGCTCGAAGAAAAAGAAAATATTGTGACCCACATTCAGGCAACGATGGCAACTAAACAAATATCACTTAACCTTTTATACTTGCAAAGCTTCAAAAATCATCCATCAAGTAATGTATAGTTGTGATATGTAATCAAATAACGCATATCTATGTAAATGATTTATCGCTTATTAAGTATTATATTTCAATGAAAATATTTCTTAAAGAAATCCTTTCCTAGACAAAGAATTCTGAAACCATTAATTTTTGGATACTTTATAAATTGCAGCTTTGATTAAAATACTTTGCTATAGAATATTTAATAACAGGAATAAAAAAGTTAGATAATAATGTAACGTTTAGATCAAGTTAGATAATAATCTAACTTGGTCTTCTAACTTTTTATAAATCTTTATCTTGTAACTCTTTATCCCGTATTAATCTAAAGTAAAAGGTAATTTCCTCTGAATTGATTGGGGTTTTCGAATTAAATTACCAATTACAGTTGTATAATAGACAATTGACTACAGATTTCGAATCTTTTGAAGGTTGTGGTATTCGATGGTTAAGATAGACTTTTCCTCCTCCAACCTTCTTTAGTTACTGATATTTTATTTCATGGGGAAGAGTGTAGGTTTCTGATGTTACTTATAAAAGCACACGAAATTATAAAGACGGCTACATATTATATGTTTTACTAAATCTCAAAGTCATAACGCGATGTGGAAGCTTGGAATTTACTTAGATTTTGTCCCTATTATTTGACCGCGGCAGATAAACATAAATACTGTTGCCATTTTCTCTTCGTATAATTCAAGGATTAAGCTTATTTAAATACACCAGCTTTAAATTTTGAGCCTCTGTTGAACGACAAAAACGTACAGTTTTGATTGAAACTCACCCTGAAATCTTCTTGATTCTATGTGAAAACTTCGTTGCCCAGAGACAGGTTTTGTTTTCCCTTTGTGTAGATCAGGTTAAATGAAAATCGAATACTCAATTATTTAGCTATCGAGACAAGTTCAGCGATATAATTTTTTCCGTGGCAATTTTTTCTCGACCTTCCCTTTTTACCAATATTTGTTTTTATATTTAGTTTTCTCATCTTCAAACACTCATGAAGTAAATTTATAGTGTCATTAATTCAAATGAATTTAAAATCAATGTAATCGAAAATATCTCACGCTCCTCTTTAAAGTTGGCATACTCAATGAAACTACGTCATCAATGACGTTGAGGAGAAAAGTTATATGACATCTCCCCCACCGTGCAGCCGCGTAGAGAAGCCACGTTTCCCACTCCTTTCCCCAGCTCACCAACGGAACGATACGTAGCGAATATATATATATATATATATATATATATATATATATATAATTTCAATAAATCTCTTTGAATTCATCCAAATTTTAGAAATGGACTCATAATTACTTTAAAAAACACACATCAACTGCCACAATTCACCTATGTCATCAAATATACAAGGTAACAAATCTGACAACATATCTGATTTTTAGATATAATTTTATGTCCAAATAAAACAATTTGATTATTATATTTAGAGTAATAAATCATATTTGACAGACATATAAGAATAATTGCGCGTTTTTAATTTCATTTTGTTTGAAATTTATTTGAAAATATTAATTGTAACAATATGAAAACATTAAGATACATGAATTCCATTTTTGAATCAAACACGAATCATGCTATCTAGAACAATTATATGCTCCCCCTGTATAATATATATATATATAAAATCCATTATAATATATACAAATAGTTATAAACTTAAGTATAACTAGTCAAGATAGTAAGAAATATTAGCCACAATAGTACAATAGCAAACTCTTGGCCTTAAGAACCAAGACTGCAAGCTATTCTAAGTTATTAATTACTATTCCAAGATAAGAATTGTGCAACCAAAATTATATATATATATATATATATTCAGTTTTGGTTGCACGGAGTTCTTATCTTGGAATAACACTGGAACTGGAAGATATTAATTCTATAAATCGTGTATCGATTTGCTATTACTTCTACCTATAAAATATTTTGATTTTTAAAATAAAACTTTATCTAAAAAATCTCTGAATGAAATTGTAGCACAAAAGCTAACATAAAAATTAAATATTTTTAATCGATGCATCTAAATACTGTTACACTTAATAAGTAAACAGAAATGGGAGGGGGAACTAAAAGAACCTATTTATTCGAATATTTCAAACAGATGTAACGTTTTCACTTTCATTCCATTTCTTTTGAACATAATTGCTTTTTAACCTTTTTCCGCCATTTTATGCATGCTTAAAAATATAAACTAAAAAAAATTATTGCACATGGTGTTGATTGTAAATCAATTATTTCCTGAAGACAAAACTTGTATTTGTAATCATTATTTTCTTTAATACACAGAATTTAATGCTAATTGGACACGATTTGCAGGAACACAAAAAACATTTTTTTTCTTATAAACTTTTTTATTTCCAAAAAAATGTATGATCTTTTCGGGAAAAAAATTAATTAAAATCCTAAAAATAGAGTTAAGAAGGGAATAAATGAATTATTAATTATACAAAATATTTTATGATGCTTTTATATGTGAGCAAAATGCAGAATAAATTGTAAATAACACTAAATTGCATAATTAATTAATTTTTCAAAAAAGAATATGATAAATTTTTTTTTGTAAACGAAAATGGAACAAAATAAAATGTAAATGAAACATTGAAAAAGAACTTTTATTGCGTAAAACAACATACAAACAGAACTACCAGTTTCAAAATGAAAGCAATAGTACAGATAAAGGGTTAGAAACAAGAAATGTTATTATTATATTTAAAAAAAGCAAAAAAAATTTTCATTAAGTTAGGATGAATAATGATCAATTAAAAGAGAACGGTTTAGTAAAATAAAAAGCAAATATAACTAAAGATTTGACTCATCTATGGTCTTCAATATATATATATATAGATAGATATATAATGATTCTATTCATATTATAATTTGATTTGTATATATATTTTTTATTATCTTTGCATTCATTCACAACTAAGCCTAATTTAGGTTTCTTTATTCACTTACTGAAGTCACATTCTTGTACACAAGGCCCTTTACTGATTTTATAGATTATTCTTTAGATCATATGTTTTCATGTAATTCTCTTGTTTGGCGAAGGTCACAAGAAAAAAGTCCTTTCTTGAAGATATTTTTATTTTCAAATCTTCCATTATAATTCACATGTCGATAACTTTCTACTTTGTTTCGCTTTATGATTCTTCCTTTGCCTACTTACAGTAGCAATTGTTAGCAATAAAACTAACAAAGATAATTTCGAAATTCGTAATACTTGAAGGTATTACGAACAATCACTGAGTTACAACATGATAGCTAGTTGTAGTTTACATTGTTCTCTAACAATCTTTTTGTTTTGTTTTTGGTTTATTTGGTTGTAAAGTTCACGAGCTGATGAGAAACTTATTTTTGTTCTACAAACCAAAGTCTTCCACTTTCGTCAATAGTGAGCGGGATTTTGTAAAGAGAAAAAGAATAATTTGAATTATATTATCCTATTTAATATGCAAGAATCTAATTAGGTGGACGTGAAGGTTTCTTTCTCAAATTTGCAAAATGGATAACCGGTTTTAGTTTCAATAAAATGGTAATTTAAATGAGAATCTGAACGAGTGTTTGAAATGTGCGACGCTATGATTGCATAATAAATAAGAAAACCATCATAGAAACCTTATTTAGATCGTCTTTGGAATAATTTATATTTTTAAATGATTGTCTTCAACCTGTCTATGGTAATTACCTTCCATGTGGTTATATAGCTTTTGTAAAAACTATTACCTCGTGATTTCTAAAACGTGGCGCTCTTGGTAAATATTAATCGTCAACACATAATTTTTGAAATAAAATCTGTTAACATATATTCCATCCAATATTTTTTTTTAAAAAAAAATATTATATATACTTTAAATTTTATTCATAGAAGGCATAATTTTATCAGATTTCTTTTTAATAAATAAGATTACATGCATGTTATATGCTTTTATTGTTACTAATATCGAGTTCAGAAATGCTTATATAATTTATAAAATTTTGATTGTATTTTCGATTTACTAAAAGATCTTTTTAAAAAATTCAAAAGATACAACTGAGTATTTTTTTTAAAAAATTCTTAAAGAATATTAAATATTTACAAATTTCTAAATTAACGAACTAAAAAAATATGCAACTAGACAATTTACAGAACCTTAGGATGAAAATATATTTCAGTTACTTTAATAAATTATTCTAAAATGGCTATAAATATGCATCGAAAATTAATTCTTTAAATGATAAAAAAAAAATTTCCCCTGTTCTGTTTATAATAATGAGTAAAATTCTATTGAGAATTCTTCTTCCTCCCACTTAGGAGACCACTCCAATGCATTCTCAAACTTTCGATATTTGCAACCCAATATTCACTCACACTTTTCCTCACGCCTCGCCCCGCCTTACAATAACAATATATTGAATTCTATAAAATTATACTTTTACTCAAAGGCCACAATACTACTTTAACCTCTTAAGTGCCACCGGCTTATATAAACGTCTCGCTCAGCCAAAACATTAATTGCCCCTGTCTTATATATACGTCTTTCCGAAGTACGATCTTTTCTGTGTACTGCCATCCATAAAATTATTCTGAAGGCTTTGGAATGTATTGAAAGAACCTTGACAGAATTTGTGAAGGATTTTTTACTTATTTAAGAGGATTCGTTTATTTTTTTTATTCCTTTTTCCCCCTCCCCCAAATACATCACATACGTACGCCTGCTTGGAAAACGATGGGAAGCGAATCGCGTAACTTTTAATCGGCAGTTAAGGTAATAATTATAAACAGTACAAATTATCACGATGAGTGTTAATTTTTGTATATAATTTTATACATGACAATCCCATGGGGTCACTTGTAATTATTAAACTTGTTCTTGACTTTCTATTGTTAAATTAGTATTAATGCATTTATAAGCGTATTATATCAGTGCAAATGTGTATTCCATTTTTTACTAGGTCAGAATGTATTTTGTTTGTTTACTTTCAGTAAATTAACATTTTTAAAAAAAATAGTCGTTTGTTTTCGAACTTTTCATTATGTTCGAGCCCCCTCGTAGAATCATCACGCCTCACAGTTTAAGAAACGCTGGATCATTCCATTAGAATTTGCAGTAGATATCTCCAGGAAGAATGCTGGTGTATGAGCAGCCTTAGAGTCTATGTATAAGCTTGTTCAAAAATAAATGTTTTAGTTCAATAAACGATTTTTTCTCAAACGCAACGGAGTTCCATTTTCTTACTCATGAAAACATGTTTTGGGTGCTCGCACGTTTATTATCCGAAATAAGGTGTTAACTTCCCTGATCGTGTGTCACGCTATCGTGATATCGCTTGATAGATCTGGACTACCGCATGCGTCTTTCTTGATTTTGATCCTTTATTTTCATTTTATTTGCTCACTCGTTTGCTCCCCACCCTAAGTTCGATTAAATAGATCCTGGTTCGCGCTTCATCATTTATTTACGTCGATTACTCGAGGAAATAAACGAAACGTGGAAAACCTGGATATATAAAGATTAAGATAAAGAGTAGATATGTTTTGGGTCATGTGAGGTTATCATGCAGAGTTATTTCAGTTTCCTCAAATTATCTTTACATCGGATGCATACAGATACAAATCTTTTGTAGAATAAATGTTTTGAAGCCGTCTTCAAAACTTTGTGCACTTGAAACAATAAAAGAGGTTGTGGATCAAAAGAATTAATGCAACTAAGTAGCAAAGATATCTTAAATTAGATTAAATAAATCTTAATTTGAAAATTTCCACGTTGAGATGGTTCACACACATAAGTAATGATCGTAATCATCATGAATGGGGACATATTACTTCAGGGGTGGACAGATTTTTGAAGAGAAAAGAGCCAAGTTTTCAGTGAAACCAAATAAGTAAGGTACCAAGGAATCATTTACATACATTAGAATGCGCATCCCAGAGAGGAGTACCCTCCTCCCCACCTGATAGCGGTATAGCAATTAGGACTGTCGTGCTCCAATTAATACTTTTTAGTAGACATAATTGCTTTTTAATAATACATAGAGGCAGAAGTTTCAAGAGTTGTGGTTTTCCAATCACTGGTCTAGTCGAAACTCTGGTTTGAATTTTGAGTTTTCCAAAGACAAAGGGATAAAAAGAGTAATATAAGTATATCTCAAATGTTTAACGAAAATAGGGCCACCAGCTCATACGCCGTTCATATAATTTGACTGCGATTCAAACATAAAGAGATTCATTGCTTAATTGCTTAACATCGCAATCTGAGGCAAGATGATGTCTACTAGCGGCAAATCTTTTAATATCGAACAAAGGGAGAGCGTTACCTAAGTTATATCCGAAGTCTCCAACGAGATCCGGCGTAATACATGCACCTATACTTTCAAGCAGCAATTTTTAATTTTTAGGTATAAGGCGCTGTATCAGGGACGCCCCCTTTTTTACGAAGAAACCTGAGACGTACGTGAGCAATGCTCTTATGTTTTGAAGTCATTTATGCGAGGCATTATTTCAAGCTTTAGAAAAAAGTAGTATACTTCTAGAACAACAAATTATTAAGTTCATAAGGAATGTCATTTATTTTAAATAAACAGTACTTAGATATATGTAGAAGTCTAATTTTTCTCTATGCTCATCTATTTTTATTTTTAAAGCTCTTGTTTTCTGTACCCGGCGTATAACACGCACTTCTAAATTTTTTGAAGTTATTTTTTTGTGTTAAAAGTGTGCGCTATGTACGCTGGATTTTACGGTAATTTGGTCTGAATCTGAATCGTTAAGTATCTGTTTTTAAGATATATTAAAGCAAGCATCACGTGATTTGTTTTTAACCACGGTTACACAACAATGACGAATGTTACACGTGATGTAAAGGGTGTTTTTTTTTAGAGGTATAGAACTTTAAATTGCAATAAAACAACGATGTATTATTCGATTGACATGAATTTTTTTTATTCGAAAGATAATCTTGTGGCATTACATTTTAAATATGATTTCTGGCATAGGACTGCCACGGCTGGCTCGGATGTAGTCCAATCTGGACGTCCAATTTTCCCAACATTTGTGACCGTATATCGGCAATAACACGGCGAATGTTGTCTTCCAAATGGTCAAGCGTTTGTGGCTTATCCGCATAGACCAATGACTTTACATAGCCCTACAGAAAATAGTCTAGCGGTGTTAAATCACAAGATCATGGAGGCCGATTCACAGGTCCAAAACGTGAAATTAGGCGGTCACCAAACGTGTCTTTCAATCAATCGATTGTGGCACGAGCTGTGTGACATGTTGCGCCGTCTTGTTGGAACCACGGCTCCTGGACATCATGATTGTTCAATTCAGGAATGAAAAAGTTAGTAATCCTGGCTCTATACCGATCACCATTGACTGTAACGTTGTGGCCTTCATTGCTTTTGAAGAAGTACGGACCAATGATTTCACCAGCCCATAAAGCGCACCAAACAGTCAGTTTTTCTGGATGTAACGGTGTTTCGACGTACACTTGTGGATTAGCTTCACTCCAAATGCGGCAGTTTTGTTTGTTGACGTATCCATTCAACCAGAAGTGCGCTTCATCGCTAAACAAAATTCGCTTATGAAAATCGGGAACAACGGCAATCTCGTTTTGGGCCCATTCGACGAATCTACGCCTTGCTTGATGATCGTTTGGATGAATTGCCAAACCAAACTGAGAATAAATCATTTGACAGCTGTTAAATCGGTCGCCATCTTGGAAAGTAATGCCAACTTAAACTTCTATACCTGGAAAAAAAACACTCTTTAGTATTTCATTTTCACATTGTACTATATCTTTAGGTGAGATTTAGTTACCCTAGCAGCATGCATAACTTCAGCATTCCATAAGACTGGTCTTTGGTAGATTGAAGGCTTCGAATCTACCACTAACTGCGAACAGAATAAGGTACGTTTCGTACGCAACCTTAATTACTGGACAAGCCGGAGATTAATTTTGTGGATTTTGAAGGATTTGTGTGCAATCAAAAGCAATTTCTGGTTTTAGTACAATGTCACCATGACAACTTGGTGTGGTGTGTTAGTTAGGAGAGAGGGCGCCAGTTCAAGTGTCGTCCTCGTCACTTGACCATGGTTCAAAATTTCGAAGTCCGATGTCAAAAGCCCTCGAGTATTTGAACAGTGCGGCGTTAATACTCACTCACTCACGCCACCATGTCAATGACATTTAAGCCGTATTACACGTACATTTTTGGTGCAACTTTTTGGACCAATTTTTCGACTTATGTGAGGGTGAAGGGTTGCCGTAAACAAAACGACATGCTCTGACGTCAATCGTACTCTATCTCTACATTGAAAAATTACTCGCCGATTTTTCTGCTTCGGCAAATGAACACACGAAATTGTTTCTTTTTTTTCGCTCGCGCTTTTGTTGATGAGCGTAAACAGAAATGTAGCACCATTCTATTTAAAATATTATACGCCTTTTTAAAAGTATATACCATTAAAGTATTATACGCCATATCTGATATGTTTGACGAAATCGAAGCCGCCATCTTGTTTATGAGACGTAAGGCACCGAAGAACCCCATTGGCTGGAATTTCAAGCAACTTTTATTTGGAACAACTTTTTGAGCTCACTAGCAAAAAGTTGTTCGAAAGCCGTTGCTATGGCAACCGAGTAAAAATTGCATGAAATAGACGAAAAATTACTTGTAACGTGTACGTGTGATACGGCCTTTAGACTTTAAATCCTTTTTAGTATATTTTCCTTTGACGTAACACATAGTTTGACGTACTTTGCATCTATAACTGGATTAGTTGAAAATAGTTAAGTTTGACTATAGTCATGATTTTCATTGCTTATTAGTGTTCATCCGTTTTAACTCTTCTTGCGTAAAATTAGTCACCAGAAAGATGGCAGATTTCGCAAATTTCTTACAGTGATGAAGCGTAAAGAATTCCTATTTTAAAATACACTGTTCCATGCTTGTGTCAATAGATGACACATGTATGTATCTATATTTAAAATCTTCTCTCAGACTACTAAAAACTATGAATAATTTTCGTGGAAAGGTGCAAAATAATGAAGTACCAAAAAATAAAATAATTTAATTAAAAAATATATATAAATGAGTCAATCACACATCATTCAAGACTAATGATAAGACAGTGCCACTTATAGTTGGACGTTATCGCAATTTCTAATTGTAAGTAATTAATATGAATAAAACTTTATTACTAAGTCTGAATTTTTTACATTCTTTATAACATATTTTCGATGATATTTCCTCTCACATCCCCTTATATAATGACAACTACTTCATTTACGAATAATCAATATGATATTCTGCATAATCTAAAGCAGTTCTTTAGGTAGAAGCCCAAAAAAATATTTTTTTAGCGAGTCAGTAAAACTTACTCTTAAAAGAGAGAGAAACAACGACTTAAAAATAATACATTTCACAATTCTTACTATTAGCTCACTCTCTCTATATATTTATATATTTATCTTGTTCAAATTTTCAATCGTTAATAAAATACTTTCTATTCATCCAATGAAGTTCAAATAAATTTTTTTTAACTTGTAGTGGATGACACTTGATGTTAATACAGTTTTTTCAAATATTAATTCGATAACTAAATTAAATTTAATTAATTACTGGTTTTCGATGCCAATTTAGATTCGTCTTCATTGTTGTAACAATGTAACTGTTAAAACAATGACAAAAGTAGGCGTTAAAAACCGATTTTTCAGCCAAACTAGCCAAAACGGGAGCGCATTGTTACAACAATGCAGACAAATCACATGCTCTTTTTTCAATTCCTACTATTTGTTCATTCTCTCCCTATATATATATATTTAACATATATCGTTCAAATTTTTTAGTCGTATTAAAATACTTTCTATTCATCCAAAGTAGGAATTGACTTAATTTTTTTTTATATTACTTGTGTAATGTTTATCACAAGTAATTATGAATTATATATAATGAAAATAAAAAAGTTAGATAAAGATAAGTACATAACATTTAGTTGAAAAATTTATTCTTTTGTAATGGACATTATGTATAGCTCAAGGGATTTGGGACATAAGTAGGAACTTGAAGCTGTACTTGGAAAGGAAGCATTCGCCTTATGCAAAAGTGGTGTGAGTATGATTAGCAGAAAATAAATTGCAAGCAATTTCAGCTAGGAAACATGTGCTTAATAATTGTACGCATAATTTAAAATGTTTTTTGCTAAGTGAGTGAATATTAACGTCGCACTATTCAGCTGCTCGAAAACTTTTGGCGGTGGACCTCGTAGTTTTAAAACATGGTCAAGTGACGAGGACACCTGAGTTTGCACCCCCTCGCTTGACTTCCACACCACACCAAGAGGATGACTTTTCAGCTTTGACATATTTAACGTGCATCGGATCCTCTGCACTGCGGGTCTTTAGCGGTACTGGGGTTGAACTCACGACACGGCGGCCATGAGTCCGTTACCTTGACCCCTAGTCTACCGCAGCCACTGCATTTTCTCTTAACTTCGGAGTATTATATTCGGATTAGTAAAAATTTGATTTTTGGAAAGTTGACTGAAATGCTCATAAGTGTGTGCAGTTTTATAAAAATAAT
This sequence comes from Trichonephila clavipes, assembly GCA_019973935.1. Classification (NCBI taxonomy): domain Eukaryota; kingdom Metazoa; phylum Arthropoda; class Arachnida; order Araneae; family Nephilidae; genus Trichonephila; species Trichonephila clavipes. Next base: position 281,562 of record BMAU01020187.1, read on the forward strand.
ATTTTCATACAAAATATTTTAATTACAATTTGTAATTTTACATAACTTTCATAATTTTTTTTCGAACTAGAATTTAAAACAAAATATTTAGTGCCAGCGGACTTATGCACTTTCACAGTTATTGTAACCATTTAATTTTCCTAAAAAACCCATATAATCATTAGTAATAACAAGCAATATAAAATTTTCACAAGTACAGTAGAACGTCGTTTATCCGACCGTTTACTATCCGAAACGTCAAATATCCGAACCAGTTTTTTATTTTTTTTTTGTCAACTACGTGTACTGTACATGAATACGTTTTCGAACAGTGCAATGCTCTACAGTTGTTTCACGTGAGGCCAAAAGTGACGGGAAAACCCAAGGTCAGTGGTATTTGGGAAATTATAGTTGTGTGATTTGGTAACCATCTGCGAGGAGTATTAAGTCAGTTTGTTTCCAAGTGAGAGGGTGTGTATACGTGCGCTTTTATTGTGAGCTGCTATGGCTTCGAATTCAAAATGGAAGCGCAACGTCGTGAACATTGAGACAAAACTTGAAACGTCTCACGAAGGAAAAAAGTGAAGCGTCTCTAGCACAATTTTATAATGTTGGAAAGTCAACAATTTCGGACATAAAAAAAGGCAGAGAAATCACTTTAAATTTTGCGTTAAAATTTGACTCAAAAGATGGCTCAAAGAAAAGGAAAACCGCTGGCCTGTTTTCTGCGTTAGATACAGCTATGGAGTGGTATGAACAACAATCAGAGTGCTGTCCTACTCAACTAACTGCTGCTCAAGAGAATCAGAGACCTTTCAGTGAAAAAACAGAAGTGTACAATGATACAGCGAAAAATAACTGAATATTTTCCACAATAAAGGTAAAATTGCGGCATTTTGAACCTATTTTGCTTTTTCTTCAAGAACGTTCCCCACACACACATGTAATGATTTTCAATATTCGTATAGTGTCCGGTTTCATATACTGCATGGATCGCATTCGGTTATTCGAACCATCGCGTATCCGAACGATGTCCGGTCCCAATTGATTCGGATAAACGACGTTCTACTGTAATGTAATATTTTTTTAAGTAAATTCTTTCTTAGGTTAACAAAAAAAAATTATTTTAGTTCACTTTTTATAACATAATTACGATTAATATAAATATGAATATACATATTACAGAATCACAATACTTTTTTAAGTCGCAAAACACCTTTTAAATTAACATTAAAAACTTTTTAACCACATTAAACTTGTTATTCCACTTTTTTTATAAATGTTGAAAAAAAGGTGGATTTATCTTAAAACTTGTGTAAAAGGAATGCTGTCGTTTAACTAGTACATGATTTTATTTAGGTTAAGTTAAATCTTCCTCACAAATTTAACAAAAGATGTTTTATCCAATGGTACTGTCATGTAGAAGAATAATATTGACTGAAATCTAGCTCTTATATATATAAACTATATAAATAATTTATTAAATTTAATTAAAACTGTATTAACATCAAGTGTCATCCACTACAAGTTTAAAAAAATCTATTTGAACTTGAGAGGGTGAATAAAAAATATTTTATTAACGATTGAAAATTTGAACAAGATTATAATTAAATATATAGAGAGGAAGAGTGTAAACTGATAAAGAGTGTTTTTTTTCCAGGTATAGAAGTTTAAGTTGGCATTACTTTCCAAGATGGCGACCGATTTAACAGCAGTCAAGTGATTTATTCTCAGTTTGGTTTGGCAATTTATCAAAACGATCATCAAGCAAGGCGTAGATTCGTCGAATGGGCCCAAAACGAGATTGCCGTTGTTCCCGATTTTCATAAGCGAATTTTGTTTAGCGATGAAGCGCACTTCTGGTTGAATGGATACGTCAACAAACAAAACTGCCGCATTTGGAGTGAAGCTAATCCACAAGTGTATGTCGAAACACCGTTACATCCAGAAAAACTGACTGTTTGGTGCGCTTTATGGGCTGTGGAATCTATCTTAAAAACGATGAAGGCCACAACGTTACTGTCAATGGTGATCGGTATAGAGCCATGATTGCTAACTTTTTCATTCCTGAATTGAACAATCATGATGTCCAAGAGCTGTGGTTCCAACAAGACGGCGCAACATGTCACACAGCTCGTGCCACAATCGATTTATTGAAAGACACGTTTGGTGACCGCCTAATTTCACGTTTTGGACCTGTGAATTGGCCTCCAAGATCTTGTGATATAACACCGCTAGACTATTTTTTGTGAGGCTATGTAAAGTCAATGGTCTATGCGGATAAGCCACAAACGCTTGACCATTTGGAAGACAACATTCGCTGTGTTATTGCCGATATACGGCCACAAATGTTGGAAAAAGTCATCGAAAATTCGACGTCCAGATTGGACTACATCGGAGCCAGCCATGGCAGTCATATGCCAGAAATCATATTTAAAATGTAATGCCACAAGATTATCTTTCGAATAAAAAAAATTCATGTCAATCGAATAATACATCGTTGTTTTATTGCAATTTAAAGTTCTATACCTCTAAAAAAACACCCTTTAGTAAGAATTGTGTGTGAGAGAAAAACGGTTCGAGTAATATATTAAAATAAATTGCTAAATTCATACGATAATGAAGTAAGAATAATTTATCTTTTTCAGGTTTTTTTTTAATCTAAGAAAGTCTTCCATAATTGGGTTATATTTTTTAATATCTGCCAAAGATACTTTGCTTATATGAGTCTATTGTTCATCAACTATAATTAATTATTTTCTAATGGTTAGTGATCCACAAAAATGGACTATATATATTCATAGAAAATACTAATTTCATAATATATTAGTTTTTTCCGCAAACTATACAGTGGGTGATCGGTTAACGAACAGATCGGTTAACGAACAGATCGGTTAACGAACACTTTCACGAAAGATTTTTGTGTTCGGATAAAGAACACTTTCAAGAAAGATTTTTTGTGTTTGGACAACGAACACATATCCGGAGGTGATCAGGGAGACACCCCTAAAATTATGGATGAAATTTTGACAACTGCTAGAAATCTGGAATTGGAGGTGAACGAGGATAACATAGAAGAACTCATAATGGGACATGAAGATGAACTGACGACAGAACTCCAAGAAATTTTGAATGAAGAACACCAAGAAACACATCAAAATGTGTCTCCTTCTGAAAAAGATGAAGACGAAAGTGTACCAATGCCGACATCTGCCATTAAAGATCTTTTGAAAAAGTGGGCGGATGAGAGAACAATGGTCTTAGAATGGCACCCAAACTAAGCTGATGTCAGTAGGGTTGGGGATCTTTACAACAACAATGCTATTAATTACTTCTGGAAAATCCAGAAAAAGAACGAAAATCAATCGACATTGGACATATTCTTCAACGCCCCATAAGCAAAAAATTAAAAGGACCGATTAATATGCAAGACTATATGTATGTATTATTTTTTTAAAAAACTTACTAAGAAATTATACATTTTTTAAAATTTAATTTTTAGGGTCTCCAGAACGAATTAATCGATTTCACATAGAAGTCTATGGTGAATTGATGATCGGTTAACGAACAATACCGATAGCGAACATAGTCTTGGAACGGATTATGTTCGTTAACCAATCACCCACACTGTATTATTTTTTCGCTTTTGATGAATTACTTCCTTGCATCAAAAAAATACTATGAATAATTCGATATATCACACACACAATCTCTATTTTCTTCACCCTTAAAATATTTTTTCCTTTCTGGTGAAATTTTTTCCTGCTTTACGAGTGCAATTAATATGATGAATTTTGCAATCCATTTGACTAATTATTTTTACAATAAAAGAACCAGAACAGGTGAATTACAAATAGTATTTTACCTACTCATGCGTAATTCTAACATTCTAAGAAAATACGATTTAACGCGCCGTTGATTTGGTGATAGAGTACTTCTGGTCATGTAAATGAAATACTCAAGTTAGTTTACATTTGGTAGGGGGGGGCATTTGGATTTGTACATTTCTATAAGGCAAACATATATTTATCTCGAAACGACAAATATAATTTCCTAATTTCTGCAGTGAGAAAACATGCTCGATTATTTTTAATAAAAACAGGGTTGTCAGTTTAAATTCAATAAATAACTGGAAATATAAAGCATGACGTTAAAAATGAATTGGGTTTCTAAACCTTAATTTATTTCTCAGGATTTCCACGAAAGAGCTATTACGATATAAATAATTACAGAAGTGTGTTGATTTCTGTTTATGATTCTTTTTTTTTTTTTGGTAAATGAAAATACGGAAGCATTGCGTTATTTTTATAAATACCTGGCAGCTAAAAGGATACTTAATCAAAGCTTGAAGCTTAGCTATATTTCGTCACTTTTAATGTAAATAAGTACGAAAATTAAAAGACGTAAAAAATTTATATTCCGTGTTCTCGTTTAGGTTTTCACTGCATTCATAGTGTTCCCCTTTTGTGTGTTGAAAACTTGTTGCTATTGGAATTCCAGCTCAGGTTCCGACCTCGTCATTTTAACTAGGTTTAATATTACGGGGTCTATAGCCAATAGTCATCGTGTTGCTTCGATTCGATTTTAATTTCATTCTGAAACAACACATATTTGCAACTGATCTCGTTATTTGAGCCACAATCAAATGACGAGAATGATACCCGAGCTGACACTCTCCTTTTTGAAATTCCACACTATGTCAACCGGAGGACTTTGAGCCAAAGTTCCTCTAAGCGGCGGGTCTTCAATGGAACAAGGTTTCAAGCCCACGATTCGATCCCCTACCCTTGAATGTTAATAAGAAGTGCAATGTTGATAAACAATCCATCCGAAGCAAACAAGGGCTTTTAGGTGTTTGTGTAAAATATATACTTCTGAAAGTTTCTGAGACATGATTCGATATCTTGGATAAGTAACAGCAAATGATATGCTTTGTGTAAAATCAACAAGCACCCTGAAAAAACTTTAAAAAGAACTTTGGCAGCAGCAGTCTTATGCTTTGTTAATAAAAATTAAACGTCTTTAATTTTGTCGAATATGTAGCGGTGGTTATCGAAATCATGGAAACACCTCAGATTTAAAAATAATTCTTTATTACTAAGGTGTAGGGATCACCTTTGGCATGTGATAAAGCTTAGATTTGTCTAGGAATCGACCTAGTTTACGACAAACTTGTTAAAGATAAATGGGCTCCTACAATTTGGTCTTTTTGAAAATCTGAGATGTCTGACGTTTTACGCTTTTGAAAAAGTTACAAAAATTACAGAACTTCAATAAAGCTACCACATTCTACCAGAATATATACATTTATACTTATAAAAAACACACACACCTGGTAGCTATTATTATACGGTCGAACCTCTATATTGCGAATTTTTCTATACAGCGAACTTTTTCCTGGAACCTTGAACATTTCACGATTTTTTTCGTAAAATAAGCTCTCTATAGCGAAATGCATTTTCTATAAAACGAACTTTTTCTTTTGTAACTCAATTTTTTCCCTCCCTGTTTTTTAAGTATTTCTGAAAAAATTTAATGTTATTCTCTCATTGACAACATTTTATGGTGGTCATACATCTTGAACTGGGTTTACTAGATCCTAACTCGCAGAGAGCAATAGAGTTCTGGACGTTTCATCCAAGAAGTGCAACCTTTACCCCCCCATTGCCCATTTTACCAGAAATATCTCGGATATCCTCGTTCACCCTTTGTGGAGTTGTTCCATGTCCCCGTGTTCTACTTATGAAATAATGTATGTTTAATATTACTTGTATGCTTTAAATTAGAAAGTGGCCTTAAAATTCATTTATTTTAGTATAAAATTATTTTCTTAATATTGAAATTACAATGATTTCTTCTTTCTTGTTTTCCTTGCAGTTTTTCTTTCTTTTTTGATTGGTAAGATATACAAAATTAGCATACATTAATTTTAAAAAAAGGTGTGAATAATTACTTTTTTTAAATATGTAGTGTTTATGAATTTAAAATTTGTTTTATGTGGTTTATAAAGTATATTAAAAGATGAGCCTCAAAGTAACGAATTTTCTATATAACGAACTTTTTTCCGGGATTTAGCGACTTCGTTATATAGAGGTCCGACTTCATTTTAATGCGTACGAAGTGCATTAAAAAATGCTACTTTTAATCACTGGTGTTTGAATTATTTTGATATCCATCTGTGCATACAAATAATAAACATCCCGAAAATTAAACAAATAGCAATAAATTAACAACACTTTTCAAGGTGAAACTTTTTATTTCCTTGACAAATACTCACCTTGAATCTGCTATACATCATTCCATCTCTTAATGATCAATTCTTTTCCTTTTAATAATAAAATTTCACACTCTCTCTACATAACAAATATTCGGAATTACCCGCCACCAGTTTCTCACAAAACAGTCTCGTTAATGATTCTTTAGAAATCCCACCACGCAGTGAAAGCATTGCTAAAACGGATGTTCCAGTTCCCGTAAGATATATTTCTTGTGCAATCCATCCGTTTTTCTGGAAGACCCGTTTTGGGAGAACTTTTTTTTATTCGCAGGCGAGCGGGTAAGCGTGGAAGTGGACACTATTTTTCTTCCTGCCTTGACCAGAAACGCAAAAGGACGAGCGCTGGATTGAGACGATGAACAGATGGAACGAAACTCGATAAGAAGGTCAATTGAAATATTAAAAATGATAAGCAGAGCGCGATGGCTTTAGGCTGGTATCGTTGATTCCGGGTGTAAGACTTAAAACAAAGATGGCGATATATTTGGAATCATTGAGACCAGTTGGAGGAGAGCTTTTACATCTGCTTACAAGGGGATTGCAAGACATCGGAAATTCTTTTGGAGAGAGACAGTCAGGCTTCGAATCGCAGGAACTCTACTTTATTATTATTTTTTTTATAATTCATTTATTTTTACAATTAAATAAATTTCTTTTTTTTTTTAAAAAAAACCCTATTAAATATTAAATGATATTTTATGCAACTATTTTGAATTTGTAAAAGAGTAAAAAAAGTAATTACTATAATTAAATAAAATAGCCGTAATATATATTTTATAAATGTATTATAATATTATTAATAAATACATCTCAATATTCATTATATAAATATATCATAATATTATTAATAAATACATCTCAATATTCATTACATAAATATATTATTTTAAAAATTAAATTATATATAATTATTTTGTATTTTAGAAAGTAAATATACAAAACATTTAATATAAGCCTATTTTAAAATAAATTTATATTTAATTGTAAAAATAAATGGATTGAAAAATAAAAAAAAAACAAGTCCCTCGTGTGACTATGACGTCACATGAATTAAGCCCATTTCATTGAAGGTTGAACACCCTAAAGGAGTACAACTATTACACAAAGTGTCGCCCCCCAATGAATTTACGATTTCGTGCCCTCCCCTTATAAGTATGGACGTTAGCACCTGAAATTACAGTTATAAATATTCAAGCTCTGTTACTATAAATTTAATATCCAAATATCATTTCTACGTGCTTACAAAATATATGTGTATAGCAATTCCTCCTTGGCTGCTTTTACCTATAATTATATAGGTAGGTACTTGCGATGAATTAATTACTTTTTGTAGAAATGTTTTGTTGAAAGTTTCTGGTCGTGTATTTCCGCCCGGAGAAGCTGCGGAAAACCAGTGGTCATGGTAGCGAACTCATGGCCGGTGTTGCCTCCGTTATGTCGGTAGTTCGAGTCTTGGTGTTCTAAAAACTCCTCGGGTAAATGAGCTGAAGCAAGTTAAGCATACCGAGACTTGAAGTTCTCACTTTAGCATGGTGTGGAAGTTTGGAGGTACCAACTCAGGTGTCGTCCTCATCACTTGACCATGACTCAAAATTAAGAGGTCCGTCGCCAATGTGCCTCGTGCAGATTTATAGCGCGGTGTTAATAAACCCTCACACTCCCCAGTTTGTTACGCTATTCTATTCAACTTGGAGTGCTGACAACGAACATCGTAAATCTGAACTACGGTTAGGGAAAGGTCAGTGGTGTAACGTATACCCCTGTATAGCGGGGGCAAAGCCTGACTGCCGCAACATTCGTATTGAACCAATTTACAAAATATTAAAGACAAAACCTGACCTCGCAGGAGGGCCCTAATATTCTCCGTTACACCACTGGCGAAGATAATTTCGAATCTTGTACTTGTGGCCGTGGTATCTATATAACTCAGTAACAACCTCCGTACTACGGTGATAATTTTAGTATAGTGGATTTGTTACGTGCTTACGAAACCGCAGGTTGCGATTTCTAATAACCTTCATGGGTGACCCTGGCTGAAATTTGAAGCAACGCAACCTTCACGGAGCAGACGTGGCGCCATCTATCCACCTCGAGAGCAACCAAAAGCTATCAAACCCGCATGACGCAGCACAGCAAAGCCGTCAAATCCATATGACGCAACACTCAAGCCGTCAAACACAAAATGACGCAACAACTCACACACTCGCTATAATTATGGTATCGTTTATTCACCTATTCATCGACTCACTGGCAGGGGAGTGTGTGGCGGTGGTTTCTATGTATATAAGTCAGTAACAACATCCGTACGAGGAAGATCTTTTTAGTATAGTGGATTTGTTATGTGCTTACGGAACAGAAGGTACCAGGTTCTAACCTTCATACTCTTGCTTTTTAAAATACTATAGTTTATAGTATAAGAACTTATGAGAACTATAAGAACAACTAAGGACAGATCACATAATTTTAAAATACACATTTAAAGGACAAAGGCGACACTTGAGATGACTCCAAACTTCTGAACCACCTAAATAAGCCTAGTTATAGGTTTGAATTGAATAGCGAACGCAAATAGTAGCCGAATATGGATGACAATCAGCTCCTGACTGACAATACTTCGGTCGAAACACTTTGAAAGTTCTCAAGACCTGTCGTGTAGATGGGTCGAAGTGTACGTTAAATTTGTCGAGGCTGTAACTCCTAACATTGGTGTGACTGGGATGTTTAGAGTGAGGGACAAGCTCACGTATCAGCTTAATCATTTGACTAAGAAGAGGTGGGTATGCACCCTAGACCCTGTAAAAAATCCCCGCCTTTATTTTTTATCAATTAAAAATACAGTTAATATATTAATGTAAAAAATAAAGTAAGAAAAATGCAATAAAAGGTCTATTAAAATATGTGATAATGCATCTAAAAATATGGATTTTTGAATTTTTATTTTTCTTTCATCCCTCTCTCTTTTAAAGGGACCAATATTTTATTCTGTTGCTGGAGCTTCAATCGTCATTTTTCCGGAACTGTAAACCATGGTTCAAAATTATAAGGCGCGCGTATCGATAATATTTTTAGCAGACCTTAATTCGGTTTCCATGGCTACCATTTTCAAATAAATATTGTCATAATATAGTTTTTCGTAAATCTTTAGATCATATTTTTAAATCGGTTTTTTTTGTTGTTGTTGTTACCATGCTTATGAGAATAAGTGAGTCGGACATTTTTGATACATTGTCGCCTCATGCGGCGTTTCTTTAACTTTTTAAGTGGCTGCGGTAGCCTAGTGATCATAGTTGCGGACTCGTGGCCAGTGTGTCCTGAGTTCGAGACCTATGAAACTGAAGGCCCGCCGTATAGAAGGACTGAAACACGAAAGACTTGTCGAGGCTCAAAGTTCTTCCGTTGGTGTGGGAGTTCGTAGAGGGCTAGTTAGCTCAGATGTTGTCTTCGTCACACTGGCGTAGCTAGCTCTGGAGGGTATCAAAATTCCTTCGGGACCCTTTTTTAGATATGGGTGCCCTGTTAGTGGGGCTGTAGTTGCATATGCTGGGGTCCCTGTTGCTTGGAAGCCTCGTAGCTATGCCCCTGCTTCGTCACTTAACCAAGGTTCAGAATTACGAGGTCCATTGCCAATAGCCCACGTGTTGCTTCATACAGCGTTGCAAATAAACACTTACACCAGTGGTTCTCAAACTTTCACTACTGGCGACCCAATTTTCAATCATAATTTTTATCGCGCCCCCCTAAAAATAATAATGTATTGAATGCCATAATAATGCACTTTGGCGCTAAAGCTACAATACGATCATAATTATAAACCGTACAAATTAACAAGGTAAGTATTAAATTTTGTATATGTTACTTTTAAGAAATATTTTTTTAAAACTTTTTAGTTCGATTCACTATAAAAGCGTGTTTTTTAGTTTGTTTTAAAACTATACTTTATTTTATACTTATTTTTACTATACACGATAAAAATCACAAAAAAAAATTGCAGTGAATAATTTAATTAAGAGAAAATATACTTACCTACTTTCAAGGACTTTTAAATTTTTCTTAGAAAATTTGAGAAAAAATCCAATAAAACTAAAGAAAATGTTCCAAATGTGCGTGTCCTTAATAAAGGACATAAATCACAGACACTTTTCGCTAACAACACATGAACGTTATTTTTCAGCTAAACTGTCATAGATTTGCTCACGTTTTTGTAGTTTTGCTATTTGGTGATCTACAAACAGCATTTTGAACTTTTTCTTCTTTGTGTCTTTTTGACAAGGCGAAGTGCTAAATTATGGCTTCATAGTTTTCTTCATAGCGATCTTTAGGCATCATTTGAAAATTTCAAATCAACTCAAATGTTTCATGTCTAACACTTTTCTGATATTTACTTTCCCTATACCTTGATTAATATGCATTATTTCAGTAGGTTCTTCAATTGCTTGATCAGTTTCAACTTCCTTCAATAGGAATCACAGATACCCATTTTTTTTTAATATTCTGCTCATTTACATTTATATACCATAATAAGTCGTACAACACAGCAATCAAAACTACAAAATTGTTCATGGGGAAAGTGTAGCATGTTCTAAAAAATAATTTTGTAAAACGTTTTTCATTATGCATTATATGTGTTTCAGAATACTCATGCTTATCCATATATCATAAAACTCTTTCACATGGAAAAAGATAAAACAAATATATTATATATATTTACAACTTCCCTAAAAAAAGACGGAGATAACCATACCAGTAAGTTCGAAGGTCCGCTAAAGTAGTATTTTAGGTTAAAAAAAACGTAATAAAAAATCTTTCATCGTTTGATATTAAAAGAAACGTAAAAAAAAAAAACTCTTATCGTTCTCATATTGACCGCAAAGAAAACAAAATATTATTTTTTTAATTCGGTTATAGGATCAAAGATGGCTAATGAGCGTTTGAAGTGGCATCTTTTATTTTTGATGATCACCAGATGATAAAAATAAATTATATCAGTGTAAATGTGTATTTTTTATGTCTGAAAGCATTTTGTTTTACTTCATTCCAAAAAATTATTTTTTTAAACCTTTTATTTTCACTATGCTCGCGCCCCCCCTCCCCCAGGAGGGCGCGCCCCACAGTTTGAGAAACATTGACTTACACTTAATTTTTTTTAAATTATCTTATTAATTCCCAGGCGAAATCTTAGTAGTTTAGCAGTGCATTATTTGAATTTAAGCATTGTATTTGGAACACGATGTACAAAACAACACGGTTAAACAATGCACGTTAAAACAGCGGTTCTTACACTTTCGATTGCCGAGGCCCCTCTTTATGTATCAGCGTGACATCGCGGACCCCAAAGATTTTGAACATGCCTCCCCGACTTAAGGTATCCGACTGGGTTCGGAGACAATTTTCTAAAATATAACTTAAATAATCATTTAGTTGTTACTTTTTTTAATTTAGTATGTTGAAAAACTATGAAAATACAGCAAGAAGAATTTTTTGAAAGCTTATTTTTCAAAATATTGAGAAATTTCTACCAAAATATTACAAAAAATTGCTTTATTGCAAACAACTCTAAAAAAATATATGTCACAAAAATAAATAAAATGTTTGCAGAAATACAATTCTTTAACGTTTAACTATGCTTTGTACTAAAAAAAGCTCCTATTATACTGTAAAATTATGAAATACAGGTGTTCAAGATGAAAAAACCCCCAGAATTTTCTTAAAAAACTTTTTTTTATATAAAATTACATAAAAAAATACCTTAATTGGAGAATTACTCTTAGCTTTTAGCAGAAAGCATTCATTTTAATACAAAGAACAAGCTCAAAAAATTTCATAAGAATATTTCATTTATTTTAAGAAATATCACTCTTTACCATTAACCATTATGTTCAAAAATAACATGCTTCACAAAATGCAAAATAAGGTTTATATTTGCAGTAAAACTTTTTAATGATTTAGGAAGGTTTTAAAACTCTCCAGATTTGTATGTTGTGATTTCCTGAACCGCATACTTCAAACTTTTACAGTTTTGAAGAGCCTTTCTTTTTTTTACAAGACAGTTTTTTATCTGGTTTAAAATGCCTCAATCAACAATTCTTGTTTTGTCCAGGTACCAAAACTATCCTTTCATTTCAGAATATAATTTCATTCCTAACTTTTGAAGTAGAGGTAATAGACCAGTAAGCCCAGAATAAAAAAGTATTATTGCGATATAATCCCTTAAACGGAGTATTTGTTGCTCGACAAAGTTGTCTTTCGGGATTATACTCCACACGACATTGTTAAGACTTTCATTACAGTTCTGAGCTTTCCTGTGAAGACATTTTCTTAGGAGATTTTAATCGCAAAGTTCCTTATAAGTTTTTTTAATAGAACTAATGATTGAACTTGGAAGATTCGTTGATATTCTATCGTCGTTTCTCCAACAAATACTGCTCTCTGGAAATCTCTTCTTTTTAAGCCTCATTGATCTTGTTTTTGGTATGAAAATTTAATTTAAATAAAAATAACTATAACTCTATATAAAAGTACTAATAAAAAAGTTATAAAGATATCTAGTTTTGAACACAAATGATAAAAAGATAGCAACTCGTTTAAATCAAAACCAACATTGCAATCAGTTAACTGTTGCCAATTTTAAAGCAAAATATATCTATTAAAACATTTATAAAGTGAAATAAAATTTACTAAACGTAAAAAGAATTCGTTAAAATATTTTATACTAGCTGGTATACCCGTTCTTCGTACGGGTGAACTGAAAATTAAACAACAAAGATTGAAGGATAAAGAAGTTTTTAATGAGTTAATTTTACGTGAATTGAAAATTAAACAAAAAAAGCTTTTGGCGTAACTCAGGTAACAAAAAAAGAGAGAAATAAAACACCTTTGTTAAATTTTAAGTATGTAGGTCTAATAGCTGATAAAAAGGATTTTTTTTTATAACTCCCCGTAACACTATTGAGGGTTGATTTTTGAAAATACCCTCCTAAGCTGATCTCTGCTCAGCAAAAGTAACACATTGTTAAAAGTTTTGTGTAATGAACGCTTAAAATAGTGTAAATAATTTTTATCTGAAAGTATAATACATTAATATCACTTTCTGTAGTATTTATTTTATGTTAAAATTGTAATATTCCCAAGAAACGCCGTTTCTTAAATTATAATGACGATCCAATGAAAAACATTGCGAAATATTAACGATAGAGTCAAGTTGGCAAATGCCTAGCTACTTTCATAACTCGAGCTTTATTAGAGCTTTGTAAGACCCGCCGTGTAGGGGCGCGATGCACGTTAATACTTTATCCAACCGCATTATGATTTACTGCAGTTTTTTTCATACAATATTTTTTTGGGATCGCTACATTTAAAAATTAAGGAATATACATAAACAAAATACTCCACTTTGGAAAATTTAATCCGTTAGAGCTAATAAATTAATTAAAGATATTCCACTGTAAAATTAATTATATATACCGTTCACTTAAAATAAGTAGTCAAATCATTTTCTAAGGTCTTCATTAACATACAAAAACATAAGACACTTAAGTTTTGACAAACTATTTTTTCCGCTAAAATACTCATCATGGAACCCGTGCTGCCATATATCTTGGAAGAGTGGATTTCAAAGAATATTCCTGCTAATTATTGGTAGAATATTCCTTCTAAGTTGGTGTGGTGTGGTAGTTAGGAGAAAGGGGTGCCAGCTCAGATGTCGTCCACGTTACTTGACTATGGTTCAAAATTACGTGATCCGTTGCCAAAAGCCCTCGTGTAGCTGAACAGTGCAACATTAATATTCACTCACTCTCACACTCTAAGAAATACAGAACAATAGTTATTGCGTTTTTAAGTGTAAAAATAATTATATCTGCCTATTCAATTAAAATTATAGCGTTATAATTAACTACACTAACCACAAATAAATTTTGAAAATTTGTCCAAATGATGCAGTGTGAAAGAAAGCTTATTTACTTTAAGTATCAGAACTGATAAAAGCATTTATTTGGAAAAAAGATAAATTTCTTACTACCAAATGTGCATAATAAGATGTTAAAAAAACATTAAAATAAAGAGAGATTTATGACAACCTCTCCCTTCAAAACTTAGTTTAATTCTGAAATAAAAAAATAGGCATTATATCAGAGGAATTAATTAGAAGCGAGCACCTTGCGTAGCCAAAACAAAAAAAGGTTTTTCACAAACAAAAAATAGATATATGCAGACGTGGTTTTTTTTTTTGCAGCGCATGCCAGAATTGCTAGCAGAAGACAGAATTTTTTCCTACTTACTTGACAAATATCGTTATATTTTTGACACTTTTCCCATATCATTATAAATTATAGTCTATGCTATAAATTATAGCCTATGTGCTATTCTGATGTATAAGCTATATTACTGTAAAGTTTCATTAAAATCCATTCAGTAGTTTTTGCGTGAAAGACTAACAAAGATTTTCACAAACTTTCACACATTTATAATACACTCTGTTGCAAAAAATATATGCACCCAAAAGAAATTAAGCTACATTCACGAAATTTGGTATGCATGTAGTGTATATGAAAATAAACAAATGATTAAAAATTCAGAACAAAATATCATTTTATTAAGCGGTTACAGCTTGCAAAAGGTTAAAAATCAGTAAGTAGTAAAGCCACCTCTGGCAGCTATACAAGCCGAAATTCGCCGTGGCATCGATTCAATTAGATCACTTATGACCCCCTGTGGAAGATCCTGCCATAGTCTTTGCATCTGCGCAGTTAATTCTCCTGTATCTCGGGACGGCTGCAGTTGCCTTCCCAGCGCGTCCAGACATGCTCTATTGGCGAAAGATCTGGTGACCTGGCAGGCCATGGTAGGACGTCATATCCTTGAAGACATTGTTGGGAGAGTCGCGCAGTATGTGGACGAGCATTATCCTGTTGATAAATGGCACCTGGGTGACTTGATAGCATGGGTAGCACAATCGGCGTTAAAAAATCGTCCACGTATCTGCAAGCTGTCAAAGTGCTTTGAAGGACCACTAAAGATGATCGTGTGTCCCAAGAAATTGCTCCCCACACTGTCACACCTTGTGAAATTGCTGTATGCCGCTCGACAATAAATACCGGATCGGACCGCTGGCCGGTGCGCCTCCAGACACGTGTGCGGTGGTCATCAGCACTGAGACTGAATCGGGATTCATCACTGAAGATGACACGTCTCCAGTCTGTCACACTCCAAGTTGCCCGAGGTCGGCAAAAATCCAGTCGACACTGCCTATGATGTGGGGTCAGTGGTAAGCGTCTTAGCGGACGTCGGCTCCTCAAGCCAACTTCGGTCAGTCGTCTCCTTATGGTTTCTCTTGATGGCACTGGATGTCTGGAAGGAGGTAAGTGGCGTTGAATCGATGCTAGCGACGTTGTTGGTGCCGAAGTGGCCACTCTTCTGATTGCACGATCCTCGCGATCATTTGTGTTCCTGGGACGTCCTGACCCTCCGCGACGGTACACTCTACCTTCTGTGATCCACTGTTGCCAACACCGAGCAACTACCATATCGCTCCGACCGAGGGGGCGGCCGCTACGTCTATTCGACCAACCTGCTTCTCTGAGACCTATTATACGGCCCCTATCAAAGTCCGTCAGCTGCTCGTACTGCCGCCGGTTACGTCTTAGAGGCATCCTAAGTCTCAATATCGTCTATCAAAGTCATCAGATTCGTTTGGATAGCCGTACGGCGCTCGTACTCATGCTTTTAAACTCTCCCCGTTGCGCAACTAATATGCGCATAGCACACTTAGCCTTGTCTCATTGGCTTCGAAATTTTAATCATTTGCATATCTCTTACCAGACTACATTCTTGCCGAGTTTCGTGATTGTAGCTTGATTTCTTCTGGGTGCATATATTTTTGCGACAGAGTGTATATACACTGCTGGACAATTGCTAAGGACGGATCACAAATTGCTATGTAGCATAACATTAAGCGTGACATGAGGCCTAGTAGGATAAAATATAGTTGCCACACTGTTCAGACATTAAAATAAAGAATATTTATTGTTCTGGAAAGTACAAAAGCTGTGAAACATCTGAAAGAAAAAAAATGTTCATTTGATCTGCGTACGGAGAAATGGAACAATGCATCTAAAAGTCAACAGGCTCCTTAAAGAAAGGTATCAGTACGGGATATGTTCACCTTGGAGTGTGATGCGTTATTCCACACGTCGTACCATACTTTGCACAACATTATCCAGCAGCTGTTGAGGCAATTTATTCCATTCCTCTGTGAGTGCACGGATGAGGGTGTTCTTGTTTGTCGGAGGATAGTTTCGAACAGCAACTTGCCTCCCCAAAGCATCCCACACATTTTCAATGGGGTTTAGATCTGGAGAACGCTCTGGCCATACGAGACGTTAAATACCCTCGCTGTCTAGGCAATCCTGAACAGCGAGTGTTCGATGACATGTTGCGTTGTCGTCCATAAAAACAAATTTATCACCGACAGCACCACGGAAAAGATGAACATGAGGAAGTAGAACTTCATCAATGTATCGTTGGCCCGTCATAGTCCTATTCGCAACCACATGTAGGCGCGTGCGGCCATTGATCGTGATGCCGGCCCACACCATGATACTGCATGTCGGATATCGGTCCTTTTCCTGGATAATTTCTGGACGATAAGCAGTACCACTCTCGCGCCAGATCAGTTGGCGTCTACAATCCGATGACAGACTGAACCTACTGTCATCTGAGAATAGTACGCATGCCCAGTCCTGTTCAGTCCAATTGTGATGCTCACGACACCATTGCAAACGGGCAGTACGGTGCTGTCTGGTCAATGGGACACACACAACAGGTCTGCGTGCGTATAGTCCTCCTCCCCTCAAACGTCTGGCAACAGTTTTTCGGGAGATCTGCTTTCCTGAGGCAGCAAGAAACTGATTTGCCCCCTGCTGATCTGTGGTGCGCCTGTTCCTTTTTGCTGATATAGGACGATATATCTGTCTTCTGCAGGCGTCGTACTTCTAACACGACCTCCCCCGTGCCGTCTACTACACATTCCAGTAGTTTTAAATGACTTCCACAGCCGTGAAACAACGCTGTGAGCGATGTCGAACACCCTGGCAACATCTGTTATTTTTCGCCCTTCTTCGATCTTTTCAATAATTCGGCCACGCATAAAATCATCTATGTGATGTCGGGAAGACATGCCAAAAATTTTAAGTTCGTCTATTAAATCTTTCCTGTAAAACTTTGACTTGAAACAACAACTGTCCACACGCGTCAAAACCTTTAAAGCTCTTATGAACGCTATCACGTGATGAACAGACGTGGAAAAAAAATTTGCATACTCATATTTCTTCTTACTAATATCCCGCACTTATTCTAATTTTCCACATTTTGCTTCCTTTCATTTTGTGGTTGCTATGGGTGATAGTGTTATCCGTCCTTAGCAATTGTCCAGCAGTGTATTAGATGAATAAAAATCTCATTTTGCTGGTGAAAATCAACCTAAAACACACTTCCGGTTTCGATTTGGGCTTACTGCCTCAAACAAAAACAGCTATAACTTTCAATTTTCTTTATAAACCACATAAAACAAATTTTAAATTCATAAACACTATGTATTTAAAAAAGTAATTAGTCACACCTTTTTTACACAAATTAATATATATATATATTTGTTATATATCTTACCTATCAAAGAAAAAAAGAAAGAAAAACTGCAAGGAAAGTTTCTTGACGCCTTTATCCACATTGAAGAAATAAATGTTTTTCTTTGAGGCTCAAGCATTTACGTTTTAACATTTTCGAGCCACAAGAAACAAAGCTACCAGTACGACTGATCAAAACTACAAATGAACAGAAAATAGTTTAAGGACACGGAGGCACGAGAGAACTCCATTGAAGGTGAAAGGGGATATCGAAGATGTTTACAGTGAACTGGACAATGGAATTACAGATTGCACTTATTGGATGAAACGCGCAGAATTCTATTGCTCTCGGTGAGTTAGGCATCTACTAAAACCAGTTCAGTATATATGACCGCCATAATGCGTGTTAAAAGAGAGAATAACTTGAGATGTCCAGAAATACTTTAAAAATTGAATCAGAAGAGAAAAAGTTTGTTGCATAGAAAATGCACTTCGCTATTGGGAGGTTATTTTACGAAGAAAATCGTGAGATGTTCTTGGTTCCGTGAAAAAGTTCGTTGTATAGAAAAATTCGCAATATTGAGGTTCGTTATATGGATGTTTGACTGCATTTGTGATTTGTGATGAAGAATCAACTTCGGTGAGTCGTCCTTGTCATTTAGCATTGGTTCATAAATATTTAGTCCATTGTCGCGCGATAACTTGCTTACTATAAGTTCAATGCGAAATAAAATCTACAAATCATGTCACATTTCACCGAATGGAATCAATTACTTATACACAACTTATGGTCAAGGATTTTTGCAGGGATGATCTATTTTTTCTTCTTGTACTATTTCTGTTATAGAGAAAACGAATTTGGTAATCTTCCAACTCAATGTGGTAAACACAGGAATTTTCTATTCATAACTTTTGATTTACGGTCGCGGATTGCGAAACTGAAAGTAACGTACAATGCCACCATCGATTAAACGCGTTTCCTACGGAAGAAACAAGGTCATCCAAATAAATAGGAGAAAAGTAGTCGATGAAAATTTTTTTCTGGCATTGACACAGTTTCGCTGCATTTTTCATCCTCAGAGCTCCCTTTTCTCTTGAAGAGTACCTCAGGAGATGTGTATCGGCTAGTTTGTGAGGAAGCTATACAATGCATTGACACACATTGTTATTTTTAAATAGCCATTTCTTTTCGTTTTTTATGGTGGGTACATATTATCTCGTCAATATTATTGCTTTGGAGAATGTTAGCGTCGTGGTAAACAATGGGATGTTTGGAATTGTTCTGCATTTGGATAGGAAAAGGTGTATAGGGTAAAGAGACGAAGCGTAAAGAACACAAGAGCTTTTTTTTTTCCCCTTTCTTCCAGTAAAATCTGATGTTCTTGTAGGTATAGGATATAATTCACAGGATTAATTTAATCAAAATAAAAAGATCTTTTAGGAGTAAAAAATCGTTTTCACATAACTCGAAAGATAATTGCAATACAAATACTAAATATTACACAGCTCATTAAAAAGTTTTCGTAATTATTTGAATTTTTTATTATAATTTGAATTTAATTATAATAATTTTTTTTATTTCGTAATAATTTGAATTTTTTAATTATATTTTAAAAGAGATTGTCTTATGTCGTTTTTCTCAGATACAAGAAGGATAATTAAATAAGAAAAAGCTATACATATGGAATTTTAATTATATCTTATACCAATATTTGAAAAAAAATTACGTATTTATTTCGTCATTCTTTCCCGAAACGACTAAGTTTATACATACTGCTTTCAAAATAGGCTTTTCCAAGTGAATCTTTTCATTGTTTATAAATGTAATTCTACAACACTTTACGAGGACTGTTGCCGAAGAACAACGGTCGAAGCTGTAAGTTTATGAAATGATACATAAGTTTTGGCACCTTACACTCTGAATTTCCTCATTACACCAATTTGAGGACACTTAAAGCCTCAACAGATTTAACACAGCTTCTAAATGGCGGGTCTTCAGTGCTACGAGGAAGCTATGCGGTCAGGTCATGAATTCGTGTTCGGCGTTGTCGAGTCGTGGATTTGAATTCTGATCCCAATGAAGACCCTCCGATTAGAATGAGTGAGTGAGTGAGTTAATATTAACGTCGCACTGTTCAGATACACGAGGGCTTTTGGCGACGGACCACGTAATTTTGAACCATGGTCAAGTGACGTGGACGACACCTGAGCTGGCACCCCCTCTCACGTTTCAGCTCTCGACAGATTTAACGTGCATCGCTGCCCTACACGGCGGGTCTTTAGTGGTACTGGGATCGAACTCATGACATGCCTGCCATGGTTGGATACCTTAACCACTAGCCCTCCTCCGATTAGAAAGGCAGAGAGTTTTTATTTATGCCGCACAATAAAGCAACACGAGGGCTATTTGCGGACCTCGTCATTTTGAACCTCGGTCAAGTGACGAGGACGACACCTGAGTTAGAATCCTCCTTTTCTACTGACACCGGGACGACATTGAATCTCGACAGATTTAACGTGTATCGGCCCTCTCTACATGGCCCCAGAATTCGAACCTGTGACACTCCGAGTAGAAAGGCTGATGCACGTTAAATCTCTTGTGGTTCAAAGTCCCCAGGTGTCGTAACTTGACCACGGCTCAAATTTGCGACGTCTGTCGCCAATATCTCTTGTGTTACAAAAAGTGCGACGTTTATAAAACATCCACTCATTCATTGCCACTAGGATTTGAACCAGTGATTCGATTGGAACATCACTGTTTACGTGCTTGTAATCATCACCACTTCGAAACTGTAATCGCTTGTTCGAGTGGAAGACAAGAATAGACTATTTTGAGGAAAATTGCGCAACAAATTTTGATATTTTTTTAAATAGAAAATTGTTTTAATAAATTAAATAGAGTAAGTAATAAACAATAATAAAACATTTCTCCACGAAAAAAAAAACAGATTTAAAACATACCCTCATAACTGGTTGGTTGATTGATTGAATATTAACGTCATACTGTTCAGCTACACGAGGGCTTTTGGCGATGGTCCACGTAATTTTGAACCATGGTCAAGTGACGCCCTCATCACTGGAATTTAAAAGTTCCTTGACAAAGTGACTTCGTAGGTTGTTTCCTTTGATTCTAAAAAGTTGGTGTGGTGTGGTAGTTAGGAGAGGGTGGTACCAGCTCAGGTGTCGTCCATGTCACTTGACCATGGTTCAAAATTACGTGGTCCGTCGCCAAAAAGCCCTCGTGTAGCTAAACAGTGCAACGTTAATAATCAATCAATCAAGCATTGATTCTAAAAAGAGAAATTGATCTAAAAATACTTTGCTGACATTCAATGATACCATATAATTATTCGCAAAAATTATTTATTGTAATATGTTTTATTGATTACAATGATGCTGATTGATTAGTTTTGTTTATAAAAGTTAAATTGGACGTAAGATAGCATATTTGTACAGACTTATAAAAAGTTTTCAACAGTTCTTGGCGTGAATTTTTTTTCTTTTAATTTTACAAATGAACACTCTAAAACGTTTTTGACAGTCGAAAAAAAAGTTATGATTCGAAATGACGGATGAATATGACTAAATCGATTAACTCATGTTATTATTTTAAGATGATATTTAACCTAAACGTTAGCTTTTAAGTTTAAAATTGGATTTTATGAATGAATAAGTTATTACGACATTAAATCATTTCCTGTATGTGACAACTTATATGAAATACCGGAAATTAAATTTATTTCGATTTTTTAGAATTGATCACTTTAAAAGTAATTTTCCCACAATATAAAACAGTAATTAATATAGCATTAATCATTATATTAAAATAATTAAATGATTTATCAATTCAAAAACTTTTAAGAAAATTTGACAGTGTGAAAAGGGGGTCGGCAACCTTTTAGCTGTGGCATGCCAAACCCATCTACCAATATGATTCAGCGTGCCACACAGTAGGGACGTTTTTTAAACAATTCAATTTCCGCGATAATACATGCAGTGTTAGAGAATAGAAGTGAATAATATAGATTTGCAGTTTTATTATATATTAATTGTGCAATATTTAAAGATAGTTTTAAACCAGTGTTTCTCAAACTTTCAATACTGGCGCCCCCTTTTCAATCACAATTTTTATCGCGCCCCCCTTATACATTAATAATGCACTAAATGCAATAATAATGCACTTTGACGCTAAAGCTACAATACGAGATCTTAATTATAAACCATACACATTAATAACATAAGTATTAAATTTTGAATACTACTTTTAAGCAAAAAAATAAATTAACTAAGTAATAGGACAATTATTACGTTATTTTTCCTTTCTCTAATTTTTAAATTGAACATATTGCAAAATGCGGTGACTGCTTAGAAGACAAAATATGGATATCTGCTTAATATAGAAAAATAACTCAGAGGGTCAATTTCTAATCATAAGCATTCCTTATAAAAATTTTGCTTTGCAGGACAAGCCCATGGAAGTCGTTAATACTTATTAAACTTGTTCTTAATTTAGTATTAATTAATTAGTTATAAAATACTCTGTGCAGCACTAATACATTAAAAGTATATCGGCCGAAGTATGCGCTCTTTGCAGGAGTTCGTTTAAAAGAAAATAAAACATTCTTGATATAATAGTTGTATTGTAAGGAGAGTAAAGCCAAGTGCGCGACAATGTTTACAAAAATGTAAAATGTTTTTTTTTAAATGCTTGCTCAAATTATAATTAGTTTTAAGCGAATTTTAACTTTAAGCCTCACAGAATTAGCATTTATAGTTGATGTTAAATAATGAACAACAATATAAAATTCCAATGAAGAATAATTGTGTATTATTTTTAATATTTAAAGCAAAAGACTTCAACATATTTTAACCTGGGAGCAGGCGCGCACTCGATACGATCTAGCGGGGTTATTGAGTCACCCCAATCCTTTTTTTATAATTATTTTATTGTACATGATACAAATCGTTATTCCAGTGAATAATTTAACTAAGAGAAAGTTACCTACTTTCAAGGACTCTTCAATTTTTCTTTGGTGACAAATAACAGTTTTGCCAGAATCAACAATTTCGTGATCTGTGTGTCCCGCGCGACCACTTCCGGGTAAAAAGTGTATTCATTATGATAATATGTATGTTACTGCCAAAAACAATTGTTATGCTTTATGTTTGAAAATACTCCTCTTGGTCTGTCTTCGCATAGTAATCCATCAAAGTGTGTGTGTGCTTTCCGTGGTTTTCCAAATATCATAAAACTGTTTTACATGGAAAAAAGCGCAATAGAGAAATACATTACTTACAACTTCCTTAAATGAGAAATAAACACATAAGAGAGAGAGAGAGAGAGATGGGTTATATAACTAACTCTACCAATAACTTAGAAGGTCAAACAAATTACAGCTATAATGTGCAGTATTTCAAAAATAATGACAGTGATGAATTTTTTATGTTCCTGAATTTTTTCGATTCTGGATCTGGGATCTGTTTTTTCTCTGAAAGAGTAGAATGTTATTTTTAAAAAAGAAAACGTAATAAAAACTCTCTCATCATGGGATTACAGCAAATTAAATAAAATATTTTTTATTTGGTTATAGGATCAAAGATAGCTAATTAAGTATTGAAGAAGTTTTTATTTTTGATGACTTGATATCGCCTATAACTTACATCAGAGTAAAAGTGCATTTTTTATTGTGTCTGAAAGTATTTTGTTTTAATTCATTCCAGTAAATTTATTATTTTTTAAATCTTTTATTTTCGATATGCTCGCGCCCCCCTCGTAAGGTTATCGCGCCCCCCAGGGGGCGCGCCCCACAGTTTGAGAAACACTGGTTTTAAACATAAAATTAAATAGCATATAAATTATAACCATTTCTTCACCAAATATTTTAAAATGGTACATATATTGTACCTTTTCAAACATATTTATTAAGGCTGTTTTCGGTCATTGTTAAAGAATAGGACCCGACTTTGGAACATTTTTTCAGATATAAAAGAAATGAAAAATTAATATGATATTCTGGCTTCACTATCCTTTGAAGAGCATTATTTTTTTTTTATCATACTTCCCATTTTTAATCGAGTTGATTCATTTTTTCTGGTATAAAATGTGTTTCGTGTTTTTTTTCCTATATCGTAATGTTAAATGGGCTACGCATTCACGTATTAAAACGAAAAAGAAAATATTCATGGAATATTTTGAAATTTTTAAAAACGCTATATTTTGTTAAAAGAGGTATGAGCTAAGATATTGCAAATTTCCATGGGAATTGAGGCATTTTACTGTCTGAAAATGTGCTTCGCGTTTAGTTCATGCTCTCGTACTTTTAACGAAAACAGCCTTAAAATAAGAAACAAAACAGCATAAAATATTAGTATTTTCCTTCGTTATTGTTTAGTAAAAAAAAAAAAAAAATGAAAAATTTTAATGCGAACAAAGTGTTTGGACCTCTCTTCTTTCACATCGCAAAATCAGAGGTAAAATTTGTGACTTTCAATTTGACAAGATTCTGAGCATTCAGTTGTCAATCAATTCCTTTGAGAGAACTCGATTTATGTTTTTGGGAATTTCCCGCGTTTTGGGTGAGTTATGGACCGCGGGAAGATATCCCTCCGCTGACTTCAGACCAATCAGAAAAGCTGATTGTGTTTCGAGAAATAATCCCCTCAGAATACAGGGTAAACCGCCGCGAAATATAAGCGCTTGCACGACGAATTTACTCACTCTCTGACACAAATTTTATCACCGATTTTGGTCTGAGGACCCTTTGACAAATTGCCGAGGTTGGAGACTCCCGAGATGGCACACCATGTTCTCTCTCTCTCTCAGATCCTAATCCAGTTAAGTGATAATGTATATCTTTAGTAATTAACGTAATTTAAATGTTTTTGTAAATAAATTAAGTGTAATTTAAAAGAAGGCTTTTTAATTTAGTGTCCGTTTTATTTGTCTTTAAAAGATCTAATGTTTAAATGTAAACTATAGTGTGACGCCAAATGACAAATTAGAACCTGGGTATTATAAAATGGATAACGAAATAAATGAATCAATTTAACATTAAGTTAACCGGGCGTTGCATTAGTACACGCAATTTTCTCTCTTCTCTCTCTCACACACACAAACAATTAAATCTCCCCAGCAATGACATTCAATAATTCACAAAATAGCTGTAAACTTATCTTTCAGATTTTTTCGTAATTCCATAAATGTCCATAATTCCTAAGATATTTATCAAATAAAGGTACATTACAAATTTATCTACTTCCATTGACTCAAAATTTGACAAACTTATACAGTAATGCAGAGTGCCACTGAAAATTGTTCCGCATGTAGCACGCGGAGTTACACCAGGGATTGCTGACACCTGTTGTAAAACAAAAACAAGCTGTTGAATTCTAAATAATAATCAAGAAAAATAAATAAAATTACAGACCACTTACAGTAATTTTAAGGTGTCTTAATGGGACATAATTGCCGCGGTAGCCTAGAGGTAATGGTCACGGACTCGGTGTGTCATGAGTTTGATCCTAGTGCCACTGCAGACCTACCATGTTGAGGAATTGATGCACATTAAATCTGTCATGCTAAAAGTCCTCCCGTTGGCGTATTGTAGTAGCTTGGAGAGGTAAATGTTACCAGGAGAGATATCGTCCGTCAATTGACCAACGTTCGAAGTTACGAGGCCTGCCACCAATCGCCCTCGAATAGCTGTATAGTGCAAGTTTAATAAGTTAGTAAGTTTAATATTTTTGAACAATTAAGAACGTTTAAATAAAAGGCAAATATAAGCCACATATAAACACCAAATTTTGTTGTACAATTGCACAATCATATTTCCGTTCATTTCCTTTGCATTTACAAAAAAAAAAAAAAAAAAAAAAAAAAAATGCTATGTGACCGCAGTAGTTGAGTATATAAACAATGAATATTTACACAAACTTTTTCTTCCACACTGCCTTAATTCTAAAGTCGTGTTCTGCTTCCATCGTATTTTTGCCTGAAATACGATGACGCATTCTTTTAAAAAAAGAAATACACCGACTAAAAAGAAGTAAAATGCTTCCAAGTATTTTCCGAGATTAGAAATTTAAATGTTGCGTGTGAGAACAACGCACATCGTACAATTAAAAAATAAAATTTGTTTCGTCGAATTTATTATACATTAAACTTTAAACTAGGAAGAAAAATTAAATTGAAATACCCGTCCTATTTATTCTTTTAATCAAGAAAAATAAGTAGGATTTTTGAATTATTGAATAGTCGGCGCACGAGAGATGGAACATAGCATCTCCGAGGTAGCGAAGAAATATGGATTTTCACGTACGACCATTGCACGAGTGTACCGTGAATATCTGGAATCCGGTAAAACATCAAATCTACGACATCGCTACGGCCGGAAAAAGATTATGCAAGAACGGGACCAACGACGACTGACGAGAGTCATTAACCGTGACAGACGTGCAACCCTTCCGCAAATTGTTGGAGATTTTAATGCTGGGCCATCAACAAGTGTCACCATGCGAACCATTCAACGAAACATCATTGATATGGGCTTTCGGAGCCGAAGGCCCACTCTTGTTTCCTTATTGACTGCATGACACAAAGTTTTACGCCTCGCCTGGGCCCGCCAACACCGACATCAGACTGTTGATGACTGGAAACACGTTGCGTGGTCTGATGAGTCTCGTTTCTAGTTGAATCAAGCTGATGGACGTGTACGGGTATGGAGACATCCTCATGAATCCATAGTCACTACATGTCAACAAAGGACTGTTCAAGCTGGTGGAGGCTCTGTGATGGTATCTAAGGTCTGCAATTAGCGTGATATGGGACTCTGACAGATGACAGTTACGTAAGCAATCCTGTCTGATCACCTGCCCCCATTCATGTCCATTGTGCATTCCGACGGACTTAGGGAATTTCAGCAGGACAAAGCGACACTCCACACGCCCATAATTGCTACAGAGTGGCTCCAGGAGCACTCTTCTGTATTTTGACACTTCCGCTGGACACCAAAACCCCAGACATGAACATTATTGAATGTATCTGGGATGCCTTGCAATGTGCTGTTCAGAAGAGATCTCCACCCCCTCTTACTCCTACTGATTTATGGACAGCCCTGCAGGATTCATGGTGTCAATTACCTCCAGCACTACATCAGACATTAATCGAATCCATGCCACGTCATGTTGCGGCACTTCTGCGTGCTCGTGGGGGCTCTACACGATATGAGGCAGGTGTACTAGTTTTTTTTGCGCTTCAGTTATTTTCTTAATAATGTTTGTTGTAAAAATACGAAGTTCTATTTGTTGCGGAACTCTAGAGTGATAATCAAATAATTGGAAAGATTAACAAATTTTCGGAAGAGGTTACAAGAGGTCAGTGACTATGGTCGCGAACTCATGCCCGTGTAATTTCTATCAAGAGTTATAAAGATCCACTGCATAGGTTCGTCGCCAATAGCGGCGTATTGCTTCGAAATGCGATTTTATTAAGCAGTCAACATTCTAGGCCAGCTAAAATCTCGGAAATTTTTATATGCAAAAGAAATTAGAGCAAATGTGAACTAATATAAATTATAAGACGCGCAAAAAATATTAATAAAAACATTTATATGTATATAAATTGAATTAAGATACATTTATATGATAACAAAATATTACTCTGCTTCCAGGTTTTATTCACCTTACTCTTCATTCATGGATCATCGTCCTTCATAACCAATCCTGAACTTCGTCAAGGAAATACTGCCAACCAATCCGAGCCAAGTCCTCAAACCTCTGGCAAAAGGACCAACCAGTTAGATGCAGACCTAATACCAGATGATGCTCAGAGTTCGTCCAACTTTTTCACATCGGACATAGGTTCCTCCTTTGATTTACCAACCGATTACGCTGGAGGTGTCTTCGATCACTTCCCAGACTTACCCTATTTCCCGGAATTTGGAGAAATTTTCCGAATTTCCAGAACAACAACGCCACAACCTCCATTTCGGTTTCCATCATATGTCAGAGATGCTTTCCCTGACAGTTCCGGACCGTCTGCTGGTGGATCTGCAAGCGCCTTCAGCGATTCCTATGGTGGACGACGGCCATCTAGGCGACCACCGCGTCCAGCTTCAAGTGGAACCAGGACAAAAGTGAGCAAGCATAACCAGAATGAACCCAAGGAAAAAGCAAGGTCATTGAAAAGCAAGCCAACTCCTGGAAAGTCCAGGGCCTTTCCTAAAATTTTCAGGTTTACAGCTGACAGGGTGAATCTGGCAGACTTTGACATGAAGAAGAAAATAAATGAGAACTACTTAACCTTATCCAAAGGAGATGAACTCGATTCGGACAAAGTGAAAAGGAACGAGTTCTTGATTCTCCATGGAGGGGTGTTTGAAATTGAGCCTAATGGAAGGTCTGGATTGATGGCGGCCAGTAGTGACCAACATACAGAGTTAGCTTCTGTTGAATCTGTTTCAGGAAGAGATAAAAGGGAAGTGAACAGATCACCATATTTTTATAATAAATAATTATTCCAGTAAAATGTGGTTTTTTGTGCTCGAAATGGGATATTTTCCCACTGTATATAGTTTTGAGATATTTAGAAATTTTTTCCCCAACTGTTTTAAATGCCTGAATAGAAATGAAGCAAAAGTAAAACTAATTTGAACGCTACAAGTAAACTAAAGCACAAAAAATAGTATTGATACTGATTTTTTTTTAAAATTATGAATTTTATTTCGACACAAAAATACATTTACTTTCCATCAAACACGAGCTCTGTCTGGAGAATTTTCATTTCTTTTTAAAAACTAGATATTAATAAACGCAATTATTAGGATTCTTGTAAAAATTATAAGACAAAAAGCGAATGAAATAAATCAAATGTTTTGAAGTTTTGGATTGAAAAATTGACAAGAAAATTAATATTAAAAGGAATTAGAAAGTCTAACACAAAGGTAAGCAATATACTTAAAACTAAAATTAATTATTTTATAGCCAAATTTGATTTTTAGCAGTATTTACAACACTAATGCTAGTTGAGAGTTTTTTTAAAAATTAATTCTTCTCTTCCCTTATTATTTAAGAAAGAAATTTCTTTAAACAATAACTAAAAATAAAATTTAAACTGTTCTACAAATTTGTATAATTTGAATGAATATATATATATATATATAATTCAACATAGATAAATTTAAAAAATGACAAAAAGCTTTATCTACCATTATAATGTGACTCTGTAAGAATTCAATCTCCTCATTCTTATCCCTATTCATGATTAAAGGTCTGAACAAATTCGTCTGCAAAACAATATAGTTTTTATTTGTCCCATTTTGAATGAAATGTCTACATTCATCTTCCAATGCATTATAACTTTCACAGCTTCTTATTTTGCAGAGTAAGTCATTTAGTCATTAATCTGCCAGTGCTTAAGATACAAAAGCATTTCCAGTGTAGCTCAGTTTGCTTTTTTTGTGTCATCATATAAATGTCATACAGAATATCACTGAATACCTCAACTTATCTTTTTTTTCAGCTACTTCATTGTCTTTTTATATATATGCGAACTCCACTTATACAACGATTTTAGAATTAATACCACTGTAGCAATTAAATAACTAGAACAGTCTTAAAAATTAACTTTATTGAAAACAATGTACAAATACCTTTTAATCACCCTCTTCCTTATCAATACATAGCCGCATGAGTTTTCCCCCATTGAAAGCAGTGCTGTGACTCAGTAGGTGTCACCATCTTCAGAAAGTCTGCCATTTTTGCCTTCGCCTAATCTACAGATTGAAAACTCCCCTTCAGTTCCCTGTCTAAAATGTGGAGGTGGAGATAGGTGGTGTCGCCATCTATCGTCCCTTCGGGGAATTTCGCCTAGCTAATTCATACTGTCACCTGTATGGTGCTCAAGGCCAATGACAGGCGTATTTCTAGCCCCTTGCCATAATGAGTTTCGTGGGCCTCGATCTGACTACGTCGGACAGGTGGCATTAGCCACAACAACACAAAAACAGATTGAAAATGTGTTCCCTTCAATGCATTTTTCACAGTAAGAAACAGGTAGCAATCTTATGAGGCGAGATCTTTCAAATACAGTGAATGTTCGAACACGCAATGATGTTTGTTCACAGAGAACTGTTTTACAGAGAGTGCAATGTGCACCGGGGAGTAATCTTGATCAAGTTTTTCGGCACCAGTTTTGCGTAAACTTTCACCATAAGCCCATTCTCGGCCAAAATTTTTCTTATTGTCTCTGTGTCACCGTTCGTAGCATCTGACATCATCCGTACACTCAAACTTGGTTCATTATTTTTTATAAAAAAGTGTTCATCAGTTCTTGATGACACAGGTTGACCAGAATGTTTATCATTCTCAAAAGCCTCCTGAAAATCGTTTGTGCCATTAAAAAATTTGACCATGTGGAAAAAAAATGCAGTTTCTCCAAACACTTCATTTAACAATTTAAAACATTAAGTTAGTTTTTTATTTTTATTTCACGAGGGGAATTTCAAGTGTATGCTCAGTTTGAATTTAACGATTATCATCATAGCGGCACCTCGACATGACAATGCCTTACTTATAAACAAGGATAAAAAACAAACAAACTAAACTAGATAGAGGGATGGAGTAACATGACACCACAGCCCCACAGAAGAGGATCAATATCAACTATATTCCATTCCCACTCCTTCGCACTAAGCCTAACGGCTAGGGGGTATGCACAGTTCGAGAATTTAACTGTCACACCTTATACTTATTAAATAACATTTGCTTGACTTCACTAATTTATGTCTCCCATTTTCAAGGTAAAAGACAGTAATTTCAGTCTCACTATCTATTGAATTTATCAATATCAATTTTAAATTAGGAAAAAAAAAAAAAAGATTAAAATTATTTCCCAGTATTATCAAATAACAAATCTTGAGCTTTCAAGACATGAAATAAAAACACGTCAGCTACACAAAACTTTCAAAAATCTTTTTGTGTATCAAAGAAAAAATTAGTGTTATTTACCTAAAACTTCATGTAATATTTAACTGACAATTTGTATGTAATGCAATACTTAAACTGTGGTTTTTAGACCATAATTTAGATTATATATATGTATATAAACTAAATAAAAATCATACAAACAATGCATGATTATTGAAATATGTAATATCATTTAGCAAAATATATCTGAAGTAATTTGTTGAGCTTGAATTTTGAAATAGTAATTATATAATTATTTTTGTATCTAATATAGAAATAAATTTTTATTGACTGGTCTTTCTGTAATGTTTTTTTTAAATCTAGGAATATAGAAGAAATAATACAGTTCATACTTATAAGAATTATATATTATCTTTTTATTATCTTCCTGTGAGCTATTTCTCTACGTTTACTTATTTATGCCTTCCCACACTTTCACTCTCTTTCTTTCCCCCAATACTCCACATAACTATGAGCACCTATGTGGAAAATTGTAGCTCTAGGGATACAAATATGCTATTAATACAAATACAAAACTTATAATTATACATTTGTATATAAACCAATACACATTTGTATATAAACTTTTATACAAATGGGCTACTGATAAAAAAATTGTTTAAAAAAAAATTTTTTTTGTTGCTTATGCACAAGCAATTAAAATTTTTTTAGGGTATTTTGAGTAGAATTTTTATTCTGGAAAAAAAAAAGGTAGGTTGCTTAAATTCTTTAAAGTCAATGTGTGAATATCAGTTTTTAAATAGTTTGTAAAATTCACATTCAGTCATCAGCATGTCTGAATGCATATGATCATCAGGCAAGTATGCAACATATACAAACTTTTTTTCCTCCTCATTTAAAAAAAAGTCTAGTAAGTATGACTAGCGCACACTGTACACAAGAGATAACAAATGAATAGGGGGAAATGTGAATACTACCAGAAATAAAAATATAATTATTGGAGCCTGTTTAACTTAATAACAATTCGAAAAAAAAAAATCCACCATAACTTGATAATATTTTTGCTTTCATGGAGATATATTTGAAAATTACAGGATTTTTTTTTACTTGGCTAATGTACTAGTTTCAAATTTTGGATAAATTGTTGAAGAAAAAACACTTTTGGCTTATATTCAGAAATATAAAGAACATGTTAAAATATTTTTAATACAATAAATAAATCCAATATAGCAACAAAATTTAATACCAAGCCTTTGCCTATATTACATATATTATGCCATTTATTTTTAAATAATTTATTACATGACATGTTTTGGTGCACTAATTTTTAAAATGTAATTTCAAAATTTAATCAAAAGTTTATTTCATTCATATTGTAAAAAATTGAATTTAATGTTTAAGAGTTTCATAGTAAGATACACAAAATGTATTTTTTTATGCTATTATTCAAAAATTATATTAATGAATATCATTCAATATCAGAATAGCATATTTAAAAGATGCAATATATATATACAGTATAATAAGAAAAATATAGATGCATTGTAAACCCTACAAAACAAAGACTACACAGAAATCATGTATACATGATATTTACATTTTATTTTTTTAAAACAAATTACAGAATTTTGCATTTGATCTGGATATCCATATACTTTAAATGCAGTTTACTAATCTCTCATCATCTATTAAATCTTTTTCTAAAATTTGCAGCAATATCTCTGAATGGTGTAGAACTTTCTTTCGCAGTCGATGGAATCCCGAGAATTCTGCGCACGTTTGGGATCATAAGTAGCATGTTTTGTCCTAAGCCAAATGCACTAGAGCAGAGCCAATAAAAACTGACAGACTATTAAAAAAAGAAATGAGATTTGAGCGTCCAAGAGAATGTAAATACAAAAGAAAATAATCACAAAATATAGCCATCTTTTTAAAGTGATTCATCAGTTAAATATTTTAAATATATCTAAAAATATGAATTTTACATGATTCTAACTCACAGGCACATTGAAAAACCACATTAATTATATTTTGTTAAGTAATGCAACATATATAATGATACTAATTAAACAAAATGAACAAGAGTAGATGTTAAATTTCCAGACTATATATTTGTTCTATATATTCAGATTTAAAAAATGATAAACAACTTCTTGAAATAATGTGCTATTTATTGTTAAGTTTGTATAGTTTTATATAGTATACATTAATTTGTATAAAGGCCCAGTCAAATATCCAAAAATTCTATAGGTTATCAATAATATTCATATTTATTAGGTAATTAAAATTGAGTCATATTGCAAGGACAGAAATTTTAGCATGAATTATAAATATACATAAACACAAAATTTATTGGAAAAATTACACTTTAAAATATGCATCAATAAGCCTTCAATCATCATGACAGGTAACACTACTGAATGTTTCACCAAAACAAAAAAAATGTTAATTGAGAAGATTCAAAGTAGAAGGGGAAAAGAGAGAGAGAGAGGGGAAAAAAAGATACAGACAAAAAACCTTAAAGTTGAGGGACAGGTCCAAATACTTCTTGAAAATATAAACTTAAATGAAATAAAACCTTCTGTATATGTCCTATTGCATTTTGTGTCACAGAATAATTATTCAGTTCAAATATACAAGCCATTTATAAACACAAGACAAGAAAAATAATTTGAGGATAATTAACAACATATGATCACTATATATTATATGTGCAACCTATGTGTCTATTTTATTCCCCCCATTTCATCATTAAATGTATAATTCAGAGATTGGTAAGAAAATAGAATTATTACACTGATTCAAAAAATATAGTAAACTTATTTTTACTACTTATCTCTATGCTTTCTATTACTTTACATCCAAACAAAACTGAAAAATACTAATGTTACCAAAGATTACATACCAACAATGAATAAAAGGAATTTAAAATAGCCAAAATCAATAAGAATGAAAATTCATAAAATAGAAAGGTGAAAAGGGATTTATAAAGATTTGTTAAAGATATATGTTTGATAGTTATATAGTTTAGATATAGTTTATTTGAATTACTTAATCACTTTTTTTAATCAAAAGACATGTATCTGATACTTACATTGGTTTTACAGGAAATATGAGTTGA
This sequence comes from Trichonephila clavipes, assembly GCA_019973935.1. Taxonomy (NCBI): domain Eukaryota; kingdom Metazoa; phylum Arthropoda; class Arachnida; order Araneae; family Nephilidae; genus Trichonephila; species Trichonephila clavipes. The sequence continues at coordinate 315,481 of BMAU01020187.1, forward strand.
ATATGGTAAATCAATGCCCTTACTATAGAGGTTTTAATGCATTTTATCAGAATTATAAAAATTATATACTTTAAAAAGCACAAAATAAAAGGACTCTTTCTACAAATCTAAAACTATGAAAAATGCTTAATAACATATTAAAAGACAATAGCAATAATGAAAAAATAAACTTACAGATGGATTTATAGTGGCTGCAGCAGCAATAACAACTATTATTGCACGTGAAGTGTTCAATAAAATCTTCTGTGGTAAGGATCCTTTCCCAATGTTACGTAATGCATGAATCTATAAGATATAATGTGAATAGTAATGTATTCAGAAATGTTAATCCAATTTTTAACATGTTTTTCAAGTTAAATGATAAATATCTTTACAAATTATTGAAATGGTCAAAAGATGTTCTAAAATCTAAAATAGAATAAGCATTTTGAGATTTCTTCTTGTTTGGGTGATGGAACAACTAATAAATTTAAAAAGAAATAAAAAGTTAATTGACTGTTAAACCTCAAATGGACATTTTAAAATTATAACAAATTTGATTGTTATATTTCAATTGAAATACTTTGTCTTTTTTATATAAGTTAAAAAAGACAGTTCAGTAATCAAATAATTTTAAAAATTTGACTCCAACACAGTTTTAAAACATCAAACACAAATAATTCAATACAACAATTACAACATTGACAGAATGCATTATATAATTGAGCCTCATCATTCAACCCCAATCAATCTCCAGAATTATTAAATGGTTTTAAAAATTTTATTTGCAGAACAGATTTATAGTTGGTGTATGCTTAAAACAGAAAAAGTAAAGCTGACCATTTAATAAATGAGTCATTTTAGCTACAAGGTTTTATTAAAAATTGGAAGATAAATTAAACCTAGAATTTTAATTATTATAATTTCATCATAAGCAACTTATTGTCTGGACATGAACAATAAAGTCAAACTTATGTGTGGGACCAAGGATGTGTTGTTTGGTGAAGTTTTAGTATCTCTCTAAGCTTTATGGGTTTCACCTCATTTTCTTGTTCCACAATGGTATTCTTTTTGTAAAACTGTTTTAGTCAATGTTTGTGTTATAATAATATTTGAAAAATACAACCTCAATGCTTATTAATAATCCTAATATAGTAAATTATAATTTTTAAATATGTATAAATACCAATCACTAAATTAAATTAAGTATGAAAATAAGATTATTAACAGAAACAGTCAAAATTAAACTGAACTTCTGAAATGAACTATATAATACCAAAATATTCATAATTCCACTTTTTGGAGAAACACAACACATTTTTCAAAAACTGTATATATCAAAGAACGTTATACAATTTTGAATCGGATAAAATTTTTAAAAATACAAAAGTGTTTGGAATTTAAAAATATTTTGCGCTTTCTAAAGTTACTTCTGAAATGATTGCACCAAATAATAACACAATTAGAAATACAATGATTAAAATAAAAAAAAAAACTTTCAATTATTAACACAATTAAACACACTATTTTTTTTAGAAATAAAAGATTATAAGTAATGAGAAAAAAAATGATGCATACTTCAGTAACAGCCAAATTTACAAACAGAAGTAATACTGGAATAATTATATGATCTGGAGAGGTAAGATCAGGAAACCACAGCAGTCCTTCAGTTTTCAATCCAGCTATTGACTCAGAAACTATAAAAAAGAAATTGAGGAAAAATTACACTAACAAATATTTTTGCACATAATTGAACAGTTTATTTACATTAATAAATAGGATAAAAAAAAAAACCCAACAGCTTAATGAAAAAACAATATTTTAAAAGGAAAGCCTTAAGCTCCACTAAGTCACTAAAATAGAAACTACCAGGAAAAATTACCAAGAGAGGATTAGAAAAACTATTTCTAATGAATACATTTTTTGCAATAATATAAAAGATTAAATTGACAACATTGTACCTAACATAATTTTATCTTGTAAATAAATATTTCCTGAAACAAAACGGTAATATTGATCAAATATCAAATTGAAGCAAATTAAAAATGAAAATAAATAAATGTTGATTCTTAAACTTCACTGTAAAAAATAGATTTAACTCTTGCAGTGAAATATAAAGTGTCTGATACTCAACAAATATTCACTGATTAAAACTGCGTCATTCAACATACATTAAAAACCAGACAGCATTTTTTTTAAAAATACTTTTTCAGATTCAAAAGACATTGAATATCAAGTTCTATTTCTTATAAAATTGATAATGCTTAAGACCATGCATTAATTACAAAAATATACTAAATAATAATCAGTACTTGACATCAAAGGAGTGGAAGCTACAGGATAATGTGTCATATATAACACCAAACATTTAACAACAAACCATGTACAATGCATTAAATAATTTCAAAAACTTCATTCTTGACATGTTTTTACATAATTTTTCTTTAAAAGCTCTCATGTTGTTTCTAGTGTAACTTTAATAAACAATCAATTGATCATTGATTCTAAATCCACAAAACATTGTTCCTTGAAATAAATTTGTAATAATTGCAACCAGTAAGCACAATGACAGTTTAAGAAAAATATTTTCATAATCAAAATAATGGAAAATACTTGAAAGATCAAATTTACACGTTCTATTGCAATACATTTTTTAAAATTTAAAGTAGATATATCTTAATATGGCTATGTTTGGCAGATCTAAGTCTAAATAAATGCAGCAGAATTAATAGCAAGTCCCATAATATAAATCAAATAGTCATTAAAAAAATCAATACTTATTTAAAGAAAAAAGTATATATATTTTCTATGCGCTAAAAAAATTAATACATGAAACATTTGCTGTACTGTAGCCAAAACCAATATTCAGCAAATCATTGATTAATGTTGTCCTTATGGATAAGTTCTTTTTAATATATCATCAAGCCTGGAAGTTTCTATGTGTCCAAGTTCAGAGAAGGTTAATATATATGAATATTATATCCAAATAATAAAGTGTACTTCAAATCTTAATAGCTTAATCAAAATCAAAGTTGGCTTTACCCAAAAAAAAAAAAAAAAAACTGAAAATATTTTAACAACTATTAAGTTCAGATTTTGAACAATATCAGGAAAAACATGAAAAGAAAAAGTCAACCACACAAAAGAACATTTTTTACATCAAATTATTTAAAAATAACATTAGCAACACTTTTTTTTTAAAAAAAAAATACAATAGACGACTAAAATTAATTAAAAAAATAGCTTAGTTTTTTAACAATGCTAGAATTTTTGTTACAAGCACTGGCATGTAGGAAGGTACAACAACAAATCTTTAGAAAAATTCTTTTTATAAAATTATTGTAGTTATGGGACTTGAAATTATGCTAATGTGCATCAATGGTTTGTTATATAAAAAAAATAATCAATGTTTTTAGACTTAATCATCCTTCAATTGCCAAAATAGATAAAAAAAAAATATATCATCTGTTTAAATATCTTCACAATTCATTATTCTAGAATCAGTTACAGATAATCTGAATAAGAAGGCAACTCACTAAATTGTAAATGGATTTGGGAATAATGATATGTCTGAAAGAAACTTGTTTAAGGAACTTGATGATCGTACAACTTTTTCCATTTTACACTCCACACTTTACTCTTATTATATTTCCCATCTTTTAACTATTTTCTAAAATTTTATACTTTCTTTGAAAAATTTCATTTTAAAACAATGAAAGAAATTCAAGGTAGAGATCAAGGAGCTTATTTTAATACATAAAAAAAACTGTTTTAATGAAAGGTCAAGGAAAAGTTAAATAAATAGCTTAGTTGTAGCTCAATTATCAGAGAATTTATGAAAGAGAATTGTACTCTGAAGAATAAAATTATGCACAGTCAAGAAAAGTTATCAGCATTTTTCTAACAATAGTTAAGAAATCTTGTATTATTTTGTACAAATATAAAATAGTTATGATTTATTTTACCTGGATCTATGCCTTGAGACATGAATGTGAGATTCCTTAAGGAAATAGAGAAAATAATCCAAACAGGAATTTGAAGTAAACCTAAAAGCACAGTCTTGAATGGATGACAGTTATCACGAATTACAAATCCATGATGTATGGCACGTAACTAGAAAAATAAGAATACAAAGGTAACAATAAAACAAATTTTAAATATATAGTAAAATATAAGTAATAATTAATTTCTTAAGAATAGTTTTCCAAACCAAGGTACATTAAAAGTTCAAATTATATTATTTCATATGGAAATGAATATTATATATATATATATATATATATATATATATATATATATATATATAAATATGTGTGTATTTATATTTTATCAATCATTGCTTCAATAAATATAAAAATACATTTGACTCTGAGTTTTTCAAGCAGCTTTCATGCTTGTTGTAATTACATTTTCATAATAAAACCTCTTTAAATATTAAGAAATTAAATCCTTAATAGTTTGCAAAGTCCTTTTCTGTCTCTTTTTAATGACAAATAGTAAAAATCGAATTTGAGATATATTTTCAGACAGAGAACGTCTCAATTTTTTAAGTATTTTTGAAGATATTATGCATATTCCTTTACTATATTACATCTTTAAAATACCAAAATAATAAATAAATTTTTCCCTCAATAAGTATTGTGAATAAACCTAAATGGTTTATTCACAATACTTATTGAGGGAAAAAGCCTTTAGAATAAAATATTGAACACATGCTACACTAGAAAAGATAGATTGATTCAGAATATTAAATGTTGTGAATTATCGTCCCCTGCGTGGGTGGAGCGTATCGGTCACTGCGCTCAGACCCACGTGGGGTGCTTCCCGATGAAAACGAAATGTAGCAGATAAAAAAGAATCAAAAACTTGGCTTCAGCGCGTTTGGTCGCTGTTGTTTATCACGGTTATTTTTATTTAAAATCTTGATCTTGGCTTCGGCTTTTAGAAGTGCCGTTGTTTTCTAGAATAATTTCAGTCTAATAGTTAAATTGAGGATTTAATATTTGTAAAATTATTAAGTTTTGTTTTATTGAAGTTTATCGAAATGTTATGAATAAATCAAGAGAAAGACAAACTTGGACTCCAGTATCTATGTACCACAACACACACTTAGCTTTATTTAAATTAAATTAAAGTTAGATCATTTTTCTAAGCAAAAAAAAAGAAAAAAGTATCACATTGTGTAGGTTTACAATTCTTTAACATATTAAGTAGGGGAAAGAGAAATCCATTAATCTTATGTAAACTTCAAAACTTTATTTAACATATTTTGGGTAACCAATTTATGTGCTCAATTTTGTCCTATAATTTGTTGCCATTTTAAAGGTAGCTTCATAATGCTTCTCTCATAGAAGTCTTGGTCCTTATTGGCGAAACTAGTAATCAATTTTCCCAATATTCTCTTGATACCAATTTCCTCTCATTAAAGAAGTTTTGCAATAAAAGGAAAGCATGGGAATTGCTTGGTTATAGGTCTAGAATACGTGGTGGATGCATCAAAACTTTCCAACCAAGCTCTCGAAGTTTCTGGCAAGTCACTATAGCCTTGCCTTGTGTTGTTCTGATGGAATACAACACCTTTCCTGTTGTACATTCCTAGTTAATCACTAGCTTCAAACCATCCTGATTAAGAAGTGATAAATTTCATTCCATTTGGACAAGGCTTCTTACATGGAAATTTAATCCATAATGTTTTTTTGTGTAAATTTGTATGGCTCCCAAACATCAAACTACTTTTAGAATACATAATGTTTTTTACAGTGCAAATGATTCATAACTGTTTTATAATCAATCTTCAGCTTCTGGGCAATGCTACAATTACTAACATGCTGGTAAACTTTGATAATTTTCAATGACAGGCACATCTGAATGGAATTGACGAAATCAACACTGTACTTAATTGGCTGTTATGGTATTAGGACCATAAACACCACATTCCCAATTTCAGCCACCTGGCTTGCATTTCCCTCTTCATAAAAGAAAAACTGTAAAATATACTAAATGCTCTCTTTGTTGATTTTCATTTTGAACACCCTGTAACTTAAAACTGAATGGACTAAACAAAAATCAGCACAAGAATTTTTTTAGAGCAAAATGTCACCTTTCCATCAAGCATAAATCTGAAATTGTTTGGTTGGTACATTATGAGATATCAAAGAATACAGCCATCTACTGAAAAAATAATAGATTTCTCTTTTTCCCTAACCTAATATTAAGAAAATTTTAATAAATTTCATTTATCTAGATTCTTTTCATACAGCATTGTTACCAAATAGACTTTTTGGCGAGAATTGTAGATAATATACTACAATCTTTTTAAATTTAAACACACACATGCACATACACAAATATAAATGAAATAAAAGAGATATTGATAGGAAGTAGTAATTAAATATACAAAATAAAGTTATTATTTCTTAAATAAATGCAAGCCCCAATTACACATTGTTTTCATATAAAAACACTCCTTTTAAATTTTCTTTTTCTGAATTTTAAAGAAGTTGAAACAAATAAAAGAAATGTATTTTTTAAAGAAGAATTTTTATTATTTATCCTGTTTCAGTTTGTACCAGGAATTACAATTCTGAAGCGCTGTAACTGTACACAAGTATCATTTTCTTATTAAAAGATAAGTAGAAATATATAATTGCATGCCAAAATTAAGGACAAGACTGTTTTACTGTAACATCATGCCAAAGAGTTCCGAATCAATACAAATCAACCAAAAGATTCACAAGAACTTAGAAATGTAAACAAAATTTTCTAAAGAATATATCCAAAAGATAAATACTTTCTATATAAAAATTATTTTGAAGCAGCAATGGACAGAAGAGACCAAAACATCCATGTAACAGGTGGCAGACAAGGAAAATCCTGTTTTTAATAACTGACGTTAACACCCCTGATTGTTGTGTAAGATTGACACTGTTTATATACATGTTAAGTACAAGGTTGTTAATGAGCTGTTGAGGCACTATTGACCATTCCTCTTGTAATACCAATTGCAGCTCCATAACCTTTGCTGGTGACAATATGGCAGGCGCCTCCCTAATATCTCATATGTGTTCAGCTTAATTTAGATCCAAGGACCTTGCTCACCAATCCATGTGTTGAATATCTTCAGTCTCCAATAGACCTCAAAAAGTCACTGTACAACACATAGCATTCATGTTCATGAAGAGAAAAAGATTCACAGTATCTCTAAAAAGAGGCTCACAAGTAACACTGTAAACACCAGTGACTGAACCTTCTTGGAAAATGTAAAGGTCAACATAAGTACCAAGTATGTTATCTCCACTAAAGAGAACTCTATCTTCAAACTGATACTTTTTAATAATACTGGAGGGGCTACTGTGTATTCTTCCCCCCCTGTATGCATCCAAATCACAATATCTGTTCTTATACAGAATGAATATTCAACCACATTGCTGATCTGTCCAGTTCCAGTTTTTGGCAATATAGAAAACACTATTTCAGATGAGTAGGTATTAATAGCACACACTGTACTGATCAATGTGTAAATCGACCACAAGTGTGCAGCCTCCAGAGTATGTTAAAGCATATTGGTCCTGCAGCAATCTATTGCATGCCTTCTGTGATAATCCCACTAACTGCCACCTATTCCCTTTTGCCTGTAGGATAAAATGCTAGTTATCTGCTGCTATGATTGTATGTGAATGACTACTACTGAACTCTCGGGTAGCGGTTCCTATAGTTTGAAATATACTCTTCAAATTTGTGGAACAATGCTGTGAGTGATTCCTAATTCCCTAGTCAGACTTTGAACTTCCTCCATCTTTCCAATTATTCAATTTTGTGTAATCCAAAAATCATCTACAGAATTGCTTGCAGGATATCTATAGAAGAATAATTTCAATGTTATTTAAATCAATGTACAGCATTCAACAATTTTCATAGAAATGCTGAGCATTCTTTAAATCTTTCCTATAGTTCCTAAGTACATCATGCTGCATATACATGCATGCATTACTGTACTTGATCATAATTTTTCTTTAGGCCCATCCTGCCACTCATTCTGCTGATATGCTAATTTCTTTATTCAACCTTCATTTTTGCATACTAATTTAGTTATAAAAAAGCAACAATAAAAGCAAGAGATTATATATATATATATATCTTAAACATCTAAACTGTTTATTCTTTATCTGAAATTCTGGATAGTGACATTCTAAATGCATTAAACTTTAATACAAAAAGGTACAAAAAAATATGGCACATACATATTATCACAGTTGCAAATGCCCGGAAGGACAAATGCCAAACAAATATTTCAGATAGAATTACTAGTACTATACAATAGATTTTGTATGAAGATTTATAGGCATATGTTTGCAATGTATTGCATAGTTAAAAGGCCAAAATAAATAAAAGGTTTAAATTTATATCATGTAACCTGATTGTATTTCAGCACAATAACTTCTTTTATACATACTTTTCCTTATAATGTTATTTCATATTTATCACATGCCTTACTTCAGTGTTTCTCAAACTGTGGGGCGCACCATATTGAAAATAAAAGGTTTAAAAAATAATTTTTTGGAATGAAGTAAAACAAGATGCTTTCTGACATAATAAAAAATACACATTTACACTGATATAATTTATTTTTATCATCTGATGATCATCAAAAATAAAAGATTCCACTTCAAATGCTCATTAGCCATCTTTGATCCTATAACCAAATTAAACAAATATTTTGTTTGCTTTGCGGTCATCTTTTTTCTTAGGAAAGTTGTAAATATATATAATATATTTCTGTTTCATCTTTTTTCCATGTGAAAGAGTTTTATGATTTATGGATAAGCATGAGTATTCTGAAACATATAATGCATAATGAAAAACGTTTTACACAATTATTTTTTAGAACATGCCACACTTTCCCCATGAACAATTTTGTAGTTTTGATTGCTGTGTTGTACGACTTATTATGGTTTATAAATGTAAATAAGCAGAATATTAAAAAAAAATGGGCATCAGTGATCCCTATTGAAGGAAGTTGAAACTGATCAAGCAATTGAAGAACCTGCTGAAATAATGCATATTAATCAAGATAGCGAAAGTAAATATCAGAAAAGCGTGAGACATGAAACGTTTGAGTTGATTTGAGTTTAGCTGGAAAATAACGTTCCTGTGTTGTTAGCGAAAAATGTCTGTGATTTATGTCCTTTATTAAGGGCATTATTTATTTGGAACATTTTCTTTAGTTTTATTGGATTTTTTCTCAAATTTTCTAAGAAAAATTGAAAAGTCTTTGAAAGTAGGTAAGTATATTTTCTCTTAATTTATTATTCACTGGAATTGTGATTTTTATAGTGTATAGTAAAAATAACTATAAAATAAATTATAGTTTTAAAACAAACTAAAAAACACGCTTTTATAGTAAATCGAACTAAAAAGCAAAAAAATAAATAAATATTACTTAAAAGTAAGATTTACAAAATTTAATACTTATCTTGTTAATTTGTATGGTTTATAATTATGATCGTATTATAGCTTTAGCGTCAAAGTGCATTATTATTGCATTCAGTACATTATTAATGTATAAGGGGGGGCAATAAAAATTGTGATTGAAAACGGGGCGCCAGTAGTGAAAGTTTGAGAACCACAGCCTTACTTCAATGAATATATGCATATATATATATTTAAATACACAAGTACATAAAAATGAAACACAAATTTTCAAGAAAAACGAAAATAAGAAAATTATAATATATCAAAATACAAAATCTCAATGGGGAGAATACTAATAAAGTTTAACATTAGTTTAAATATTAACCAAGAGCAGCATCAGACTTAGGACCAAAAAGTGGGATTAAACCAATTTGATGGTACTAACCTCACCCCACTGAAACTTGGTATGCTAAAATTGAAATATCTACGTATAGAAGTCTTTGAAACTTAAAAAAGTTTTAAAAACTGAAAATTCAGAATTTCAAAAACTGGTATATATGCCCTTGCACTATCAGTTTGGACTTCTTTCTTTCAAACTGTTTCCCTTGGGCAATGAAAGTGACAAGTATATATTTTTTTTTGCATTGATTTCTTATGGTATAATTGTATTACAATTGCATATCACGTTTTCTATCATTTTTATTTAGAGTTCTTTAAATATTAGTATAAACATCAAATAAAATTAAATGATTCAATATATAAAACAATTAATAAATTTTTTAAACATACCTACTTGTTTTCTAAAAACTTTTTTAGCTTCAGTTTCATCCCACTTGAACATTACTTTAGCAATATTTACTTCTTTATTCAATTCAGGTGCAAGTTTCCCAATTTCAACATTAATATTAGCCAATCTAGCAATGACTTGATTTTGATGTATTGCTAAAGGAAATACAATAGCACTTCTAATACTCAGAGTAGTTAACATGATGAGTGCCCACCATGGAAGTCCAGTAAATTGATGTAGATCAATTAATGTATTTTGAAATGATACAACTGGAGTTGATTGAGCTACTCCAGTATAAAATTCCACATAAGAAAAATGCCTTGAAAATATTACGGTTCCAGGAGATATTCTGGAGATAATGCATTTAGGATGAGGATTTCTGTAGTTAAATTGATGATACCATCTTGATTGCAGACTGGATAATGTTCTAAACTTCTTGAAATTAACTGTATTTATGAGATACACGACATTCATAGTTTAGATCTGTAAACAACATGTATATTCTATAGTTATACATATATATATGAAAATAAGATAAAAATAAAAGAACTTGTAATTTTCTGAGTTTAAATATTCATGAATCCCAAAAGAAATGTAAGAATCAAGTTCTTTCTTATCAAGTAGTATCACTTCACTATGAGACTGAATTTTAATTAAGGCAATAGTGGTTTTAAGTAAAATAATTTTAAAAAAAATGGCATTTTTTTCTAGAAAAATTAATTTTGATTTCAATTTATTTATTCAAGTAATAAACTTGATTATTTATAATGAGCTACATATTTTTGCACCTTTAAAATGGCAATGATAATTTTTGAATTATATTATCTCTTACTCTATCAGTTACATCAAATTCATAACAACAAAAGCAGGAATATTATCATTATGGAAAAATCTTTACCTCAAGGAAGAAATTTTTCCACTGTACTTCAATATAACACTAAATAATTTATAGTAGAATACTAGTATTCACATTTTTTGGTACTTTTGTATTATACTTTAACCAATTTCATCAAATCAAAAGTCACCACTAAATGCTGCATATTGCAGCAAATAGTTGAAACCACTTCCTGTGTACATAATAACAGCATTTGGCAAAATTGTGGTCAATAGTATAATATGTAAATACCCATTTATTTATGTGGGAATAAGTGTAATTAAATGATTATGGTTTTTAAAAATTATTATTAGAATTATAATTTTTAAATGATTAGAAATTTTCAAATTTAAATTTTTTTTTAAAACACAATTAAACTTATTTCACAAATACGACTTTCAAAAGCCAAAAATAAATAAAAGTTTCTATGATTTTTCAATACATAGAAAATAAATAGTTATATAAAAGGTTTACAAAGAATCTAATAATTTTGTCTCATAATTTATGTTATGTCATATTCATTTACAATATGAATAAGATTATTAATATTAAATTAACAAATTAGCAGAGATTAAAGTAACTTAAACGCATCTGACTTCATAACTTTTGTATAAAGCTCAATTCATGGACTCATCAGGAAATTGAAAATACACTCATAACAAATTGATTTACGTACACAATCCCAAAAAATACAAAAACATTTATATCTTACAATGGGGTATGAAATTAATAGCTTTAAGATTTTTAGCAAGAAACTTAAATTTATGAATTATAATGATACATAAAAAAAAATGTGTTACTGATATAAGTTACACAACCAAAACATTACATTTCTAGAAAAACTTAGAACATGAAATTAAATCTACACACTCAGTCAGTAAGTACTACTACTACAACAGTTATTTATGTACTTTTATTTACAACACTACTGTAATCTAAAATACAATAAATATTTTTGGAAAAAGGTCATTTGATCAACAAGTACTTAAAATTAATAAGTTAATTACACACGATTAAAGCATTACTACTGCATTAGCAAAAATAAATCATTGAAATTAAGAGACAAAAGAATATTTGAATATGGTTGATGATACAACAGTGATTAATTATTGTGTAATAATGGTAATTATTTTAATCAGTTCGAGTAATATTAATCAGTTAAATGGATCTTTGAACAGACTTTTGAAATGTGCAGTATGCTAAATTTTAGTTTTATATCATTTTTTTTTAAATCCTACACTATACTATGACAGGCTGCCCAATGCAGTATAGACACACAATAAAAATTACAATAATTTTTAACAGATGTAGTGGCTTCTATGTTGCCCAGCTCAGTATAAGAGACCAATTGGTTTCCATACATCTTTAGAATTACATAAAGGGGGAATCTACTAAACAGAATCTGTACAGGTGTTTCATGAGCTAGTCATGACCAGTTTTAATTATTAAGTTAGCGACACAAGGCAGGTACCAAGGAATGATACTTTCTATAAAAGAACTCTTACTTCTCAATTCAAAATCTTTTCTTGAAAATGAGCCTTACATCTAAAATTATTGATTCTTTTCACATGGTTGCACAGGGCAATAAATGTCAGTTAGCAAAAACAGGGGGTACAATGTGTAGTCGACTGACATAATCTCCCATCTCCCTATGCATCATAAGAATCAACATATTTGTTATTGTAGAGGACAAACATAAAAAAAGGACCTTTAAATGTTTTGCAATTCTTACTACAACAGGATAAAATTAATCACACTATCAATGAATTAAAGGGAATTAAATTGAAGAAAATGGATTTTGTCAATTCACATAGTTGATTGAATCTAAAGCAGAATTTTTTTCCACTATGGAATCCAATTCTAAAGCTGAATTAGGTAGAAAAAGGTACAAATAACTTATGTTGCAAATTTCATTCCAATCCAACCGCTAGTTCCATAGTACAGGGAATTTTAGTACTGTTTTGTGAAAATGATTAAAATAAACTTCATATCTTTCTTGGGGAAAAAATAAGTGGATAGATACTTAAAACTTATAAACTAAACATGGTTCCATTAAATTTTGCAATTTTCAATTGTTATTTTAAAATGGAATATTTTCTGAACTATAAAGAGAAAATCACATAAAATGTTGTCTTAAGGATACATAACATTAAAATTTTCTAATCAAAACATTTTGGTATATAAAAAAGTGTTCACTTTTTCACTAACTGTACATAACTTATATTTTTTAATTTTTATATATATATGTTTTAGGATTTGTGGAAGAAATACCAAATGTTTGGTATAAAAGGTTTTGAGAAGTGTGTGTGTGTTGAATAGAAAATAGTTTTTATTGTTTAAATGCTTGAGAAATTCCTTTTTAAATGTTTCATAATTTAAAAACTTACAAGCAGAATTTTCTGAAATTTTATATATATTTAGGTAAATTTTAAGATAAGATATCCGATAAATGAAGAAAATTGACATTGATACTGAGAAAATTCTTTGCGTTTAGCAGTTAATTTAATTCCATTTGAGTCATTAATATATTGATAACTTTGTAAAAATGTGATACAAAATATAGTAATTAAAGGTATCTTACTTTTTACTACTGTACATTGGTGAGGTATTATCAGGATAAATATGTCACAAATGGGATTACAAGAAATACATTGGGAAATGGTTGAAATACATTTTACTGCAACGTTTGTTTTTAAAATAGTACAATAGCTCATGGATCTGATAATTTAGAGAAACAAACAAAACAGCAATAGTTATATTTTCAAAGCATATTAATCATTGAGAAAATTTCAAGAATTTTTATTCAGCATATTTATTTTCTGTAAGAAACTAGACACTATTTCTTCAATAAATTCAATGAACATACAAGGAAATCTTTGCTTGGCACCAAAATATATATATATATATATGTGGTTCAGTTCTAGGAGAGCCGACACCTTTGGCCGCGAATTGGTTGGCGATAATTGTGCCATCTTGGTAACCCTACTTTGATGCACTAGATATGGTAAACCTAACTATTTCTGGAATTTTTTAATTTTGTCGGCGGGCATTTCGAATTTCATTTTGTTTTGGGGAACCGGGCTGGAATGGTTGTGTGTGTGAAGGAATATATCTTAGAATTTTTTACTTTGTTGAATGCGAAAGGTTAGAAAGAATTGATTGAATAGTGTATGAAGGAAGGATTGATTGCTTAGAGTTATGAATGTCCTAAATGTAATGATCGGCATGATGTAACATGGTCGACAATAAAACGCTTTTTTCGAAATTGCACAAGCTACGCCGAAGGTATGTTCGCGACCATTACCTTGCAGAATAAAAATGGCAGTGCTCACACGATCATTCACTTAGCGATGAGACCTTCAAGACTTTTTTAAAATCTGTTGTTATGCTGTACCTTCCACTTGGAAAAGATCAGCAGTAAGAAAGTGCTGTTTTTATATTTTTTTTTACCTTAAATGTTTAATTTCTGTATTGTTTACATATATTTTCATTATGCATACACCTTATCTCTCTGTATTCACTTGCCGCCATTGTCAGTTTTGCTTGGAGCCATCTCGTTCTGGCTTGGCGCTTTTTTCGTTTTGTCGCCAAGGGTGTGGGCTCTCCTAGGATTTTACCAAATATGTAAAATATTAATACTTCGAAAATGCAACACAATTTTTCTTAGTAATGTATGAGCCACATTAAAAATAATATTCAGTTACTTATACAATCCTTAGAAAAACTACATAAAAGCATCATTCGAGAGATTACTATGCACAGAAATTACCTTGACTCCTCACAGCACATAAGCAAAATGTTCAAATTTCTATAGTTGCTTTTATTTTTCATGAAGTTTTAAAACACATGTCATTCCACTATTCTAAAAGATATAAATAAAAGGCACATGTAAGATATATTTTTTTCACATAAGAAAATATAACCTATTAACCCTCTCACTGCGCAGTGTTATGCCTATGTTTGCCCGTGGAAATCGCTGGAAGTGCAGCGAGAGGGTTAATAAGAATGCTTTAATTTTTTACATAAGTAGGTGTATGCCATATTTTTTATGACATAGTAATTTTCTTTAATTCTGCTATTGTTAATGAAAAATACTTTATTTCAATAATAACTACAATTCAGAAAAACTATTATAAGTATTTGCATTAAAAATATATTTTAATATTACTGGCATGAAAAAAAAGTCTGATTTATACGCTGGTTTGTGTATGATTGATTTGTTGGTCTGTGTGTCCCTACAGTTTACACATGAACCACATGTACATTTCTTATTTTCATAAGTAATCCATTTATGTTTCCTATATTTTTTTTTTGTAAATTTCTTAACACCAGGAATATTTTTTACAATGGTCAACATTATTTTTATTTTGGAATTCTTTACTTATTCCGTTTAATGCCACCTTGTGGTTCCACCTTCACCATAAAAGGTAAGCTTCCATGTATAAATAATGAAACTACATTATTTCTTCTCATCAGATAATGCTATGGGCAGAGAATCTTAAATAAACCATCAACGCAGACAAAACAAACTATTGCATCTTCTTTACTGATAGACGACACAGAAGCAGTTTTAATGCTAATATCAAAATACAGAACTCTCAAATAAAAAAAGTCGACTACCTACCTATCTTGGAGTAACCTTAGATCCTGAACTCCGCTTTTCAAAGCACATCGAACAAACTACCAACAAAGCTCTTGGAAAATTGAATATTCTTCGAAAACTAAGCGGAACTTCTTGGGACTCAAGACCTCAAACCCTAAAAAGCACTTTCTGCACTGTTATCAGAACGGTTTTAGAATATGCGACCCCAATTTGGCCTCCGGCCTCTATATGTCTGTTAAGCAGAAACTTGATTCTGTACAACACAGAGCTGCCAAAATTATTATTGGAGCAGTGTCATCAACCAATAATGAAAAGGCTGAACAAGAATGCAGCCTGCCTCCGCTAGAAAGCAGGCACAACCTTGCCACTATCAAGTTCACTAATAAACTACGCTCATATAGTTTGGACCATATCTCTAGAAGAGTTTTTGATAAATGGAAGCATTCTACAAGGCTCAAAAGATCTTCGACTCTCCAACTTGATAGTGAAATAAGAAAAGAACTCAATTTGGAACATTCCTCCTTGGAGTTCCTTCAGGAGCCCCTCATTCCAAAAATCCCACCAAAGAACACCTGTTTCGAATTGGAATTGTTGCAGCCATGTTCCAAAAAAGAAGACCCTGTAACTCTCAGACAAAAAGGGCTTGAAACGATAGAAATACTCTCTCAAGATAACTTTGCAATTGCCTACACTGATGGTTCCTCAGACAGATCCCTCAGCAATGGAGGTGCCGGAATCCTCCTCCTCCTCCCAGATGGTAATAACTACAAACACAAAATTAACTCAGGCATAATTACCTCAAACTTCACAAGTGAGCTCATGGCGATTAGAGAGGCCCTTATATTATACCAACAAGACCCACATGTTATTGATTCTACAGAAGGATTAGTAATCTTCTCAGATTCTTAATCAGCTATAGAAGCCATAAGAAATGGAGAGACCATCCCCTGTGATATTATTACTCTTCAAGAACAGCTGCAGAGCAAAAGAAAATCCTGAATCCTGCAATGGATACCCGCACATGTCAACATTGAGGGTAATGAATGTGCAGATATATAGCCTCGCCAAAGAAGCTAGAGATATCGATCATCAGTGCACCACCATCACACTTGATGATGCTAACGCAGTAGCCAAACATAGAATTATGAATCACACTTTTAAAAAACCCCTAGTTACAGAATTTGACTGTCCCCGAATTATGACATCCACAATTGCCAGATTGAGAACTGAACACCTTAAGGGCATGAAGATTCACCCAGACAAGACAAGATCATATGTTCAAAGCAAACACTGCCCAGATCTTCAACATACGCCCAATCACATCTTGGAATGCCCAACCGTTGCAACAAAGTTACTAAAAATGGGAATGGTCCCTCTGAAGGACTCTTTGCAGGAAATCCTGTACAGCCCTGATGCTCCCAGAATAGCAGAGGCAGTGATCAAGACTTTCGACAGAATTTAGTGATATCTACTGCATTTATTCATGGACACGAGAACAACAACATCAGATAATACTTGAGGAATAGGTTCAATAACCTCCTGTTTTAAAAATTTTGAAGCCATAATTTTAAAAATTTAAGTAATATTTTTCTCAACTATATAATTATGAAATAAAACTCCATCAGACACTTTTCCATTTTTCTGGCACAAATCTTGCCAAGCAGGCTTTATTGGCATAAAATATACACATAAAAAAAAAGGTTAATAAATATTAGTTCTCATTGGTTTTTCATCCATTTTTGATGTATTATGAAAAAGAAGTTACTGATAAGAAAAGGCCAAGCCTTGTTTTGAAAATGTAGTGGTAAAAGGTTACTAGCAGGAATATGGCATTTGGTGTCAGTTGTATTATTTTTGGCGACTTTATGGCTTGTGGTGGTGAAATGAAAAAGTACCCTCCAATACAATAGGAAAAACTATTTGAAAGGGTAGGTGTGTCATAATCATTACGAATGAAGCTTAGTAATGCATAAAATTAATAAAATAACTAAATCTTAAAAATCAGTTAAATTTATTTCATCCTGAAAGGAGGGATTGGTTAGAGGAACAATAATAACTTTCAGAAAACTTAGGTGATTAGGAAAACTTTAAAAAATTTAGGTATTTGAAAAAAGTAAAAGAAATAGCATATTTGTCATATAATAAATAAGGTGGGCCAGCTGAGAAATTAATAAACTTCAATTAATTAAGGAATAATCCTCTTTGAATTTTTAAAATAAATTGCAATCATGACATTCAAACAAAAAAATTTTCTATGAAATACATTTCTTAAAATGTTTTGTATAAAAGTTATTAAACGAAACAATTAAATTTTTTTTTGAAATATTGTATAATTTAACTTCATAAAATATTTTTTTAATGATAAACATATATATCAGATTTCAGAGATTAAGAGGAACGAGGTCAGAAAAACTGCAACCTTGGAACATAGCCTCATTAAACTTTTAGTAGCTATTTAGTTGACAATGAAACATTTTACAAATTTGTTCAAAACCCATAGGAAGTTGTATGCTAAAATTAAGTATATGTGAAGTATCTGACATAAAGATATTGGGTACTTATGTATTATCAATGTATTGGCAATATTACATGAAATGAAGCACATGGCTGCTAATTCAATGTGTACAACACATATAAAATAGGGGTTGCCAACTTGGCAAGATATTTTGAACATTTGCAAATATTGAGTATGTGAACGACACACAAAGTGGGTTAAAGTGCAGTACGGGGGCACTTGGCGCAGTCCTTTTTTTGGCGACTAAAAGTGGTTGCCAAGGTATTTTTTTTCAGTATTACTTATTTTAGAATGAATTTGATATCTCACCATGACATTTGGATTAAAATCGCTAAATCTGATGTGGCCCCCCTATACTTCACTTGAGACCTCAAAGTCTTACATCTTTAGAAGTATTTTGGCTAACTGCTTCTTAGACTTGCTAATTAAAAAGTACTCATTCAGATAAGTTTGTCATGATATATACACAATAATAAATTGCACTACTTAATTTTAAATTATTCATGAAGTAAAAATAAAATACTTAAAATTGCATTAAATAATACAAATATCAATTAAATATTTTAAAGGTTTAAAAGCCCCTTGACTATAATTAGAGGCTTAATTTACAAAGGAAACAATATGAACTCATTCAGTTTTGTACTGAATTATTGCAGAACATGCTAAGGATGCTAAATGGGAAGAAAAACTCATATTGTCTCCTGCACTTTAGTCATAGTTTTTAATAGTTATTATTCTAATTGTACCCTTATTTGATGTAGCCACAACTGTTTACAGAGGACTTTAATTTTACATCTCGTGCATTGTAGGATATTTTTTGTGAGGAAAAATACAGTTAAAACTTATCTGGAGATATATCTGAAGTGTTTTCCAACTATCATATGAAGTAGAAAATTACTAAAAAGTTCGGCTAAATGTGTTCGTCAAGAAATATTTTTTAAAAAATGATTCAAAATCTGAATGACAAAAGAAAGAAAAGATTGAAGATTACTATGTATAAAATATAGAAATTGGGGATGTACCAATCAGATCTATTTTAGGTCTGTCATCAATCATAATTTTACGGCAATGCAACTTTTAAAAAGTAAATCAAAATATTTCTGAAATGTGGCTGTCACTGATGCTAACTTTTTATGTTTACAACTCAAAATACGAATGCAGCATATTTCGTAACAAAAGTAAAAAAATACAACAAAATGAAAAAAAATTGTTATTTTAACAAGAATATTTTATCATTTTTTTCACTAAAGAGCTACACTAATTTATATTTCATTAGCAAGAATTTATAGGAGGAATTTTTAACAAATGCAACATACAATAAAAATAGTAAATTCGATTGTAAAAATCTGCTGTATTAGTAAAAATCAAATTTATTGAGCATATGAAAAATTCACGTTAAAAAAATTTAAAACTCACACAGACGAAAAAATAAACAATATCAAGCGAAATTTAAATCACAGCTTGGTCATCGAACTTGTATTACGCCGGGGGATAACGATGATGGCCAATCTAGCAAAAAGAAGAAGAAAAAGGTATTACAATAACAAAGTAATGAAGAGAAAAAAAAATACTGAAAATTTCATAACAATTAGAAAGTTTCTCAAAAATTAAATTTTAGTTGAAAATTAGCATAATAGTGTTCTTTGTAGACAATTGTGGACTTGCTTCTCAAAAGAAGCTCTTTAGGTAGCCATCAAATTAATTCAAACCTCTTTATATCTTTTTTTTTTAGAATTCAGAATCAATCATTGAATTGAGAATTTTAAGTGTAAAACTTTTAACATTTAGTCAATTTTAAAATTGTTATTGATGGAATTTGATATATAGCAGATTCCCAATTCTGGAGGTCATTTCTTAATTACTTTTGCTTTTTTTTTCAACACCTGTTTCCTATTTGTTTAACTTTATCTGTATCTGAAGTTCAGTTTGCTGTTTTTGGTTGGTGACAAAGTTGTTTTTTTAAGTTATGCCTATCGGCAATTACGGACGTGAAATGTATATTTATGGTTTTAAGAGTAGCAAGTGTCGATTTAAATTATTGTTAAAACATAAAATTTTATGCGTTTAACTTGAAAGTATTTGACAACATCAACATTTTCTGAAAATGTGGGAAAATTTGGATGAATTATGTTTTTTACCATGAAAATATACTTATAAGAAAATACTTTTTTTATTTTCTTGACCCGTCCTGCAATGGCGTTTCTATGTCCAGTAAGAATACGACGGGGTAAACGAAAGAAAGGTAAATCAATGAATTATTTCAATCGATCAGCATTTTACATTTGTGATCCATTTCATTAAGCGTTTTATATTTTAACAATACATTATATGTATAATATGTAAAAAATTCTAACGATCGTCCATGTCTTGTATATTTGTATGGACACCGAAAAAGTTATGTGAACACTTAAAAACAGATATTTTTTTATAACTTAAATTCATTTTAATTGTTTAATATGTTATTCTGAACTTTATTATGGAATTCAAAATGTTGGGTTTCGGTATTCAACTAGGGTTTAAATTTACTTTGACTAGATAATTATCGTTTTGAATGTCATCTCATATTTTTCGAAGAAAATTTTAAATTTTTTGAAGTATAAGATCTTTTTCAATTTTTTGATGTGTCGCTTATGAATTAGTAGAAATATAAGATTTTTTTTACCTTCGTTTGAAATGTTCGGGTTATCAGAAATATTTAAGTATCGCTCAAATTCTTTACCGAATTATGTTATCAGTGATTTGTTCAAATTTGTGAATTTCTTTTGAACTTGGTTACCTTGTAGCAAATACGATGATATATATATATATTGCATAGAATTTAAAATATTATTTTATTTGTGTTTATTACTTCATTTTTGCAACAATTTTTTAACTTTTTTTTTTGAAGAGTATCTTTAAAGTTCGTTAACTATATTTTTTAATTCTTAAAGATGATTAAAATTTTTGAAAATTGTGGTTGGTTTATTAAATAGTGTTTTATGGGGGGAGGGGAGTTTGTTATAATAAAAGGATTGTCATTGATCAATCAGTATTTATGATATTGTTCAGTGATTCATTAACATTTACTTTTTATACTTCTTCTAATGTTTATTTAAAATAATGATAACTTTATTTACAGCTGTGTATTGTTTATAGAACTGTAGAACTTATTAACACTGAGACAAAAGTTCTTTCCAAATAGCTATCATTGTTTGACATTCATTTTTATACCTTTTGAATAATTTCCTTAATTTTTTAAATTCTTCAGTTAGATAATTGGATATTATCCCCTTTCTCCCCCCAAAACATTTATTGGATGAAGACCACTAAAAGTTTGCAAAGATCTAAAAAATCTAAGATATAGAATGGATCGGGATATTAAAAAGAAATTTTTTTAGCAACACATAGTTTGTTGCTGAAATATGGCATAACATTACATTATCAGGACAAAAAAATAGAAGAAAGTTAGAAATATTTTATTTATTATATATTTTTGCATATGAATAAATTAAAGATATATTCAAGTTTAACTCCATCATTTGTTGAATATTATAAGAACTTATTTAAGTATATTGTATAAAATAATTTCTGTAGATTAAAAAATATGAATTATCATGATGATATATCTAAAATGAAATTAAATGTTCCTCCATCCACTATACTTAAATATTAATCAAGTTTTAGAATTTAAAGTTATAGATTTTAAGTCAATTTAATTGAAAAAAGTTTCTTTGATATTAAAATAATCAACAAGTTTCAACTAATCAATGCTTTCCTTTCATGGTAAATCTTTTAAAGTTTACTGTAAGTCCTAATGTGAAGTTAATGAACTAATGAGAAAAAGAAAATGGTTTCTATACATACTTTTTTTGGACAAATACACTGTCGAATAAAAGCGAATACTGAATTTTTATTGTATACAGTTTCCTTTCCTAAATGGCTACTTTTCTTGGAAATGATTTGTTTGAAAAAAGTGTTAGCATGTATGTTGGTAATTGGTTTGAAGACAGCTGTATCTCTTAAACATGTCACAGCTGTTCACTTAATTTGTGACCAAGGGAAAGAATATTTGTACATATAGAATTATACATAAAAATAATTGGTATTACCATATAGTATATTTCTTGATTTTTATAATTATATTCAGTTAAAGAAACCAAGGCTGGGTTAGCCTAGTGGTTGTGGACTTGTGGTTGACGTGTCATTAGTTTGAACCTAGTGCCACGGAAGACCTGCCGTGTAGAGGGGGTGGCTGCATGTGAAATCTGTTTAGGCTCAAACATCCTACCTTTGATGTGGTGGGGAAGAAGTAAGAGAAGATAAAAAAAAATGTTACTTATTTCTTAAAATTCCATATATACATTATTTCAGGAAGTTGTAGTATATATAACAACTATAAAAAATTAACTAGTTGATTTTCTATTATGAAAATATTGAGAGAACAAAAAGTTAACTTCAAAATTACTTCTCTCATCTGAGATATAAAAATAATAAACAACTACTGAAATTGGTGTAGACACAACTAGTAAAAATACTTGAATGCCTAAAAAAAAATCTAATTATTTTTAAATAAAAAGGAAATATGATCTTGTTAAATAAAAGAATCTTGTACATCAGGGTTGAGCAAATAGTGACCCATGGGCCACATCCGGCCTGCAAAGTATTTTTTTTGGCGTACCATGACTGACAGAAAACCAAAGAGACAGAAAATGTTGTCTATCTTTTGGTCAACATATATTTGTGAGCTGAGTTTTCTTCCATGAAGATCAACACAAGTAAATATAGATTCAAATAAGCTGAGACATTAACAAACAATGATGAGAATTTCAACAAGCAGTCTCACTCCTGATTTTAAAAAAAATGTAGAAAAGTGTGATAGGGAGTACATTTGCTTCATCAAACTGTTTTTAAAATTAAATGTGCTTGCAGTTATAGATGGTTTGAAATTAGCACTATTGAATAAAACTGCCACTATTTTATTTAACCTATATTTATTGATTTTTATAGTACAGTTTATCCCTTTCCTGAGTTTCAAAGCAAACTATTAATCAAAAATAAACTTAATGCAACTTCCTAAAAATGTGCAGCTCTCCAGTATCCTCTGCTTTCACAATGTGGCTCTCGAGCCAAAATAATTGCCTACCCCTGTTGTACACAATACCTTCCTATCAGTAAGTTAAATCTATCCCAGTTGATGTAGTAATCTTTTCATTGTTCACCTTCATTACAAATAATTTCCTTGGCAAATATTTCAATATATGAGAGTGTCTATTGTATATTAAGATTATAGACCTGTTATTTGACACAGGTGTTACAGCAATGACTGAATGAAATTCATCAAGAATTATTTTCTCTGTAAAATTGCTGAACATGTGAAGGCCAGTTATGTTACTTTTATCAAATAATTCTAAAGAATAAATCAGATTTTTATCAGCCACATGTGTTGTTACTCATGGAAAGTCTCCCAGGAGCCATTTTTCAACAGGACAATGCCATCCTACACATATACAGGACTGTCACTACTACATTTCCATCCATCCCTGGCCGGCTTGATTCCCAGATTTGTCATTGATCGAGTGTATCTGGAATAATTTAGGGTGGCAAATTGGACAGCCTATGAGGTTGATCGAATTACACTCATGTCCATAAATTAAGGCTAAGTCAGTCATGTGAAAAATGAACTTTAAAATATAAATATATCATCCCTAAAATGAGTACACATATCTTCAAAAATCATATGCAAATTGCAGGAAGCCACCAGATGACACCGGCAGTACATATATCACAATGACGAGAGTGTAAGGGGGGATATATAAAGAATACATGCAAAGAAGTAAAATTGTTCGCAAGTGCTTTATAAGCCTTTCAGTGCAATAACTGTATAGTTATGATGCAAAGGATGCATTTGGATGTTTTTTTTACGTGGTAGAATTATCGGCCATCTGGATTGTGGGCTTACCCAGCTAAAAGTATACAAAGAATTTGGAATTATCAAGTGTTATCTCCAGGCTTTGGCAATGATTCCAAGATGATGGTAATGTGAGTAGATGCTATAGCACAGGTCACCTCCTGAGTTACAGCGCTGAATAAGGACTGGTATTTGGCAGTTACTGCCAAAAGAAACTGATGGAACACAGCATCAGACCTGTCTCATCATCCAGTGGTACGACAGTTTCAAGGCAGACTGTACAGCAGATTTATCTATATGCTTGTAGACCTGTTAGATGGGTTCCACTTACTGTCGCCTGCAGTAGAGAGCATGCATTGTGAGCACTGCAACAGTGGGTTTTTGTAATGTTTTCTCTCTCTCTGATGAGTCGAGGTTTAACTTGCAGTCTTAATTCTCGCTGGACTTTTAGACGAAGAGCACCAGGTACCTGTTACTACCAAGAGAACATCATTGAACGACACTGTTTCGGTGGTGCAGGATTTCTTGTTTTTTTGTGGGGGGAGGAATTATTCTGGGTTTCAGACTGGCCTGCTTATTCAAATTAGAACCATGATAGGCCAAATCTATTGGGGCACAATTCTGGAACATGTGCATTTGTTTTGGAACACAGAATTTGTGTTTAGGGATGACAATGCCCGTCCTCACTGTGCAAACATTGTAAATGAATGCCTTCAGTTGGAGGACATGACCTGTATGGACTGGCCAGCATTCTCACCGAACTTGAAACCAGTAGAGCTTTGTGGGACATGCTTGGCTGATGAGTTGCAGCCCGTCAACTACCTCCTACATGTCTACTGGAACTTCAGAGAGCATTGTTTGATGAGTGGTGTAATATTCCCCAAGTTCAGATTGATAATTTGATACTCAACATGCCTAGGCATTGTATGGACTGTATTGCATCGTCTGGAAGACATATTAAGTATTAACCATCATATCAAACATGTAATACTGGGAGCAAAAATTGCAATTTTATATTAATGATATCAAACGTATAACATCTTTTTTGCTCTTTAGCTTTTGTTCAATAAAAAGGCTTTACAAGTAAGTCACATTTGTTTCGTTTCTGACTCTTTCTTTGCTTGAACTTGCAATATCCTTAATTAATAGACATGAGTGTAGAAGCATGTTTACAGTAACTGGGGTATGAGATGTCGCAAGGACATCATACAGGACTTATATGCTTCAATGTCTGACTGTATCTCATCACACATCATGCATTTATATATTAGAGGTAACCCATCGCAGGGTACTAAAACTTCCATTAATTTATAATTTTTCCTACTGTGAATAATCATTTTGCTTTAATTTTGTAATCTTACTTACATCAACGTTGTACTTGCGTCTGTAAAATTTCATTTTGTTTTGACAATGCTTGCAGTGTGTAAATTTTTATGGCAATGAATGTATGCGTTTGTTTCCAAAATCTCCATTATATTTTTTAATTTTTAGTATTCAAGTAATTTGTCTCAAATAGTTTATTAAAAATTGTACATCTTGTATGTATTTATAAATTAATAAGTGTTTTGCTCTGCTTAGTCAAATATGGCTGTTAGGCTTACAAGACGAAACTCCTTATACTATACAGAAAATTTTCTATATTTTTGATACATTGTTCAAGCTTGAAGGAGTTTACATGGTAGTATCACACATCAGTTTTTTAGGTCTTAAGTTATTGCTGCATGTATTTTATTTGCAGATTAAACAATTAATTCTGAATAATTAAAACATTCATATTTTTTAAAACTAATAAATAAAGAACTTGTAGGTAATCTTGTTTCTCTCATTCTCCTGTGTTTTCAATTACATAAAACCCTGCCATTTTATGAAACACTTGATCTTCAGTAACTATTTTTATCCATCTTTTTCTTAAAATATGAATTAAATCAATTAAAAAATTATTTTATGTAACAAGTTACTGTTATTAAATTCTTTTTAAGAATTATTTAAATACTTTTTTAAAAAAATACTGTAACAAAAATTTTGATAACTTCAAATTTTATTTCAGATGGTGACAAATTATCCAGTCGTACTCCTAGCATTGGTCGCATCACCGGAAGTGCCAGTATTGAGACACTAGTTCGAGTTGGAATTGAAAAAGAAAATGGTCTTTCTCCTGATTCCAAAATGGTTGTCTTACATGATTTCACTCCATGTGTTGATGATGAATTAGAAGTTAAAAGAGGACAAAGTGTTAATATGTTGTATCAAGAAAATGATTGGGTATATGTTATAGCTGAAAATGGACAAGAAGGTTTTATTCCACATTCATATTGTGCAGCATATGGAACACATTTTGCTGAATTAGCTTTAAATATAAAACATAAAAAGCTTCCTAGAAATGAAAGAGAACAAGAAATAGATCAAACTTCATCAAGAGGGACTCAAAGTGCAGATAGTGGCCAACATTCTGATGTCGAGAGTTATGGTGTTATGCCAGAATCTAGTTCGAACAATAATGTACTGTCGTTGAATCAAAATAATCCAAGTTCATCATCCCAAAGTTCATTACCAGACGTTCATCCATTTTTCAAAGACCCAGCTGGAAGATATATTGTGCTATATACTTTTATTGCTAGAGATGAAAATGATGTTAGCGTGGAGAGGGGTGAATTTGTGACAGTGTTGAATCGAGAAGATCACGATTGGTTTTGGATTGTTAGATCAGATGGACAAGAGGGTTTTGTACCTAGTGCCTTTGTGTATCCAGCTGATGTTATTCAAGGTAATGTTTTAGAGCTGTATGCTTTAAATATTTAATAAAATGTATGTTTTTTTTATGTAGACATTTTATATTAGCAAAATTTGAATATTAAATAGTAAAACTTTTTTATCTTTTTTGTAAACTTTAAAATATATTTTTCTCATTAAATTATTACAACCATATAATATGATTAATGTTTGGTTTTCACACAAGATTATTAATATTGGGCTTTTTAATTTATTTTATCTTTTGGTTTCTATGTGTCTGGCCTTAGTAGCCAAGTGGTCATGATCACAAAATCATGGCCAGTATTGTTCAGTCATGGGTTCAAGCTCCTGTTGCATTTGAAGGATGTTAAGTCTATCAGATCTCAAAACTCATCATGTTGGCATGATGTGGAAGTTTGGAGTGTGTGTGTGGGGGGAGACTTTGCCTGTTCAGGTGGTGTCGCTTGATTGAAGTTCATAATTGCCATGTTTTGTCACCAGTAGCTCTAGTTTTGTATCAAAGGGTAATATAACAAAAGAACAAGAAAGAAATATTTTATATATATATATATTTTAATTCATTTGCTTTAGAGAAGATATACATATTGTGATATAATAAATAAATGATTAGAAATTAGCTATTCTTAGGATGAATCAAGCCAGTAATAAAGGCAAATTTTATAAAATGTTTTTTATTAGTTTTTAAATTTGAGGGTAATTTTTTTTTCAAAAAAGTTTCCTCTTTCAGTTTTGTTTAATTTTAAAATTAATTTTTTGATTTCTATTTTTCCAAACAGGAGTAAACTATGCATTCACCAAGGAAAAATTTGTATACTTAAGCTGCAATCAATGGTATTAAAATTTTCCCTTTGAATTAAATTATGTCAAACCTGTATGAAAAATATTGAGAAATGTGTGGCTTCATTGTTAATCTGTTTTGCTTATGTGACAGGTTAATTTTTTCTTTAGTTAATGAAGAGTGTAAATGACCCATGTCTGCTTGCCTAGTTAAATTGTCATTGTAGAATTTTTTTTTCTATTTCAAACTGAATAAAATAGAAATGGCACACATACTTATTAAATCTGGTTGTATTTTCTTAGTTTTTTAGCCACAAAAATATAGCATTTTTACCTCACTCCTACTTTCGTCTTATAATAGTAAAACAAATTATTCTGTAACTTTTTTTTATTATAGAAAAATATGCAAGTTATTCTAAAACTGTATTTTAAACTTAGCTTTCAACTAATGTTACACTCTGTTTAGGTAGATGTAAATTTCAAGAAAATCTAATAGTATAATTTATAATTATTAAAAAATATGATAATCTTACCTATTAGCAATTTAAAATAATCAATACAGTAAATATCTAAAATTACATGGATAATAAAATAAAATTCTCAAATTAGTACCTTATATGATACCAAAGGGATAATACTAACTGATAATGTGGCTAGATGCATGAATATTAATTCTTTAATTTACATTCAAAGAACATTTTAATTTACTGACTTCAACTCTAATATATCTGTTTGAATGTGTATTAATATGATCACAAAGGCAAGTTGTGTGTGTGATAGTCTTTTAAAAAATTAATTACTTTTCCCATTTGATATGGCTATATTATTAATGTGAAGTTTTTTCTACTGAAATTCAATCTTTAAACTGTATTACTTTGTAAAGAATTTTGATATCCTCAGTTTTTTTTTTTTTTGAACAACATACATTGTTGTGAATTGTCAAAAATAAACCACAAACTCTACAAACATACACATTTACTTAGATAATTTTATTTTGTGCCTAAATTTTTAAAGCACAGATATTTCTTATTTATGAAATTGTTTTTGAGATACACTTGTTGGAATAAGATGCATATTTTCATCATTCTTATAATGCTGTGATATGCATGTCTTTTTCCTTGAGCAAATCTTATCTAAAGTTTATTGCATTCATTGATAATAAATCATATGGTGATTGATTTCATAGAAACTGATCAAAAGGTTCTTTCAACACTTGGAACTGTTAATGTTTACATAAATTAAGGTATAAAGTACAGTCGAACCTCTATATTATGAACTTTTTCCTGGAACCAAGAACATTTCACGATTTTCTTCATAAAATAACCTCCCAATAGCCAATTGCATTTCTATATAACGAATTCTTTCTCTCCATTTTTTAAAAGTATTTCTGGATATTTAAAGTTTTTTTAAATTAATTTTTAATGGTCATGAACTGGTTTTATTAGGTACCTAGAGCTCACTGAGAGCAACAGAATTCTAGGCGTTTCATCCAAAAATTGCAACCTTTAACCCCCACCGGAAACATCTTCGATATTCCTTTTCACCCTCAATGGAGTTGTCTTGTGTGCCCAAACTAGTCTCCGTTCATTTGTAGTGTTGATCAGTCGTATTGGTCTCCGTTCATTTGTAGTGTTGATCAGTCGTATTGGTAACTTCATTTTTTGTTGCTTGAAAATGTTAAAACAAAAGTGTTTGAGCAAAGAAAAAAATTAATACTTCAGGAAGTGAATGTGAAAAAACTTTCCCTGTAGCTTTTCTTTCCTTTTGTCCTTGTAAGATATCTATTTTATATATTAATTTATAAAAAGGCGTGAATCATTACTTTTTATAAATATATAATGTTAATGAATTTAAAATATGTTTTATGTGGTTTAAAAAGAAAATTGAAAGATGAACCTCTATATAATAAATTTTTTGTGCAACGAACTTTTTTTTCGGAATTTAGTGACTTTGTTATGAGTTCAGACTGTACTTCTAAATACTTTTTGGTTTATAAATTAATTTAGCTATGTAAAAAATGATCTAATTTTTTCCCGTAAAAAAGAGCAAATATTTTTCTGGAGTAATATTGAATATATGTGTAAGAGCTGATATGATATTTATAAAGTATTTCATCACTTTTTATGTGTAATATAGAAAGTGATTTAAATATATTTTTATGATTTAGTATATAAAGCAAATTTCATCAAAATCATTGCTTTAGTTTTTGAAATAAAATGACATATTATCATAAAGAAATTATGCAAGTTAAAAGTTCTACAATCTGATTGAAGTTAATAAAAAAAAAAGAAGCTGCTATTACTTTTTCAATCGACATCATCAGTTTTATTGTTACTCTTCAGATCATGTTGGAGCACAGATAACTGCTAGCAATCAAGCCCATCAAGCAACATCATTGAATAATAACCATCATAGCAATACTCCTACTCCTGAAGATCTCCGTTTCCATGGTAGCGAGCTGGTAATGTTGTATGATTATAAAGCACAAGCCCCTGATGATCTTAGTGTTCGCAGAGGAGACTGGGTTTATGCCGATATGAACAACCAAACTGTAGATGGTTGGCTATGGGCTTATGCTCCAAAGACTAGAAAATATGGCTTTATTCCTAAAGCCTATGCCAGACCACCAGCCATGACATCGTTATGATTGTTTTGTAATATTTTAAGTTATTTTTTTTTCTGGATATATATTTTTTGAACTTATTACAAAGAACTGTGATTCCGTCTGTAACATTCCATAGAAATATAGGTACTTGCATACTAATTTATACCTTTAGTTCTATTAATTTTTGTCAAGAATTAGGTTCTTTTAAATTTGTTCTAAAATTAGTCAGGCCTTTTTATGAACTATATATTCCACTTTTTATGATTATAAAAATGAAAAAAAAAACGGACAGTTAAATTTTTCTTTCATTCTTATATCCATGAATAAATCTCTAAAATAATTACTAATTGGTATTAAATACATAATTTTTTCCCAATTGGAATCATTGTTCATCATCTATCATCTGCTCAACTTATATATAAATTTATATAAGCTTTTCATATTAGTGTGATACAAATTTCTTTTGAATTTTAAACATTTTAGAAAATCCTACTTGGCATGAATTAAAAATTGATTTATTATTTTTTGATAAATTAAATATACAGATTTTGGATAACTACCTTGAGCTTGTAACCCAATGGGAATGGAAAAGGTTACAAAATGCAATTTAGGAATTTATGTGATAGCTAAAAGTGTCAACTTACTGGATAACAGAGATACACTCATGATTAAATTTTGACATTTCTAATGATTTTATTTGAAATATAAAACCTTGTTATAATTATTGTTTAAGGTATTGGTTAATATGGAAGTACCTAAATTTGTTTTGCCATATTTTAAATATGAAATTATATCAGAAAAACAGTAAAATGTAGCACTTATTTTAATTTTTGTAAAACTATTGACATTGGTAGGAGTGGTTTTATTACTTTGTAATTTAAAAATACAGAATGTTGACTTTTCAAAAGAATATTACATTAAAATTTAAGCTAGAAAAATAGTAAATTTTTTTAAAATTGAATAACATGTCTTTTATGAATATTAAACTTTTAACAAAAATATATATTTGGAAGATTCTGTAATTTTGTTCAAAATATTATTCAATTTTAAGTTTATGAAAAAAGTGCTTACTACTTTCCAGATATTTTAATTACATGATTTTATTCCTAATTGAAGATATGGAGATACACTTTAAATCAGAGCAACATTTTGTTATATTTCATACATAATGTGTATAAAGTGTTTTGTATATTTATAAATGTTTATTTGTGTTACATATTTTGTAAATACTCTGATGTTGATTTGTTAATTATATTTAGGGGTAAAATTAAATTAAATTTGTTATTCAATTAAAACAATTATTTTAAAATCGTTATGTTGTACAAAAATACTCAATTACTTACATTTGTTCACTTTTTAATAAAGTACTTCTGATTTAAAAGCACATGTTTAAGAACATCAAATTTAATAAATTTTATTTTGAAGATTTTTAAATTAATCTAGTCGAATAAATTAATCTAAGAGGAATTATTTTTTCCTTGGGAAATGAATAAATCATTAAATATTGTTAAGTATGAGATCTTTTGAAATATAATTGAATGTTTAAAATTTATATTTTATTTTGCATATTTTTTTATTGGAAAATAATTTCTTTTTTGGGGGGGAGGGTATAATAATTGTGTGCGAAGACTGATGAGAAATTAAAAATGCTTTCTAAAAATCTCACGATACATATTTTAGTTTTTCTTGCGTGTTGCAAACCTAAATTTGTAATAACCTGACAAGAACCTGTTACACATGTATTAAACTATTTTTCAGCATTATGGTCCTTCTAGATCTGAAAAAATAATTTCTACAATGATTGTATAACTAAAGATTTTTTTAATTCAATGAGTAATAGAATTGTCTGAATGAACATTTAATTATTAAAAATAGATTTTTATAAATAAAGACTTTCGGGTACATATTTGATATAGCACCAAGGGATGGTGCTTGCTTTTCTTATCTGAATTGAAAACATGATGCAGAAGTTTATTGACCCAAAAGTAAATAAAGTGCATGGCTTCTAGATCCTGAGAAATAATTTATCACACAAAAACTAAACAGTATGTTGACAATGAATTGGTGAAAAAAAATTCCTTCAGTTGAAAAACTTAGGTCTTTGTTCATTGAAAAATTCCAGGTTTTCATCATTGTATCAAAATCTAGCTCTAAATTAGCAGGTATTGTCAAACATTACATAACATGAACAGGTATAAGTCAGAATTCAGCATGTTTTGTTTCATTCTCTCTATAACCCCAATAAGTACACTAGTTTTAATAAAAAAATGTTTAAAGCTATCAATATTGATTCCTTGGAAAAATGAATTTTTTAATTAGTGTTTCTTCCAAAATCAAGTATTATTCCTTTTATAGCTTTTGGTAACTTTTTTTATGAAAGAAATTATTCTTATTGTAGAAAGTACAATAAATTATGCTGTCCATGAAAAAGAATTAGTTACTAATTATTACTTCATATCTAAATAAAATTACATGGATAAGTGGGGTTATATATATATATTTGTAGCTGCTGGCAGTTATGGGGTTGTTTTAAATGTTATACCTAAATTAAAAAAAAGTATAGAAGATTTTAATTATAAATCTAGTTTATTTTAATACTAATCATTTTACAAATGGTGATTGAAAATTGGATGCCATATTACAGATGCCAAGATTTATGTACATTTCTTATGCTCATAATTTTTACTGTTTATTTTAAAGATTTTGTACATTTTGGTAGCAGTGTATTTGTCTGGGAGTAAGGAAACTAATATTTTGTTCTGAACATTAGTATAAATAACAGCTCATTTATTTAGATATTTATTAAAATTTGGAAATGCACATATATTAACTGGAATTCTTATTACTTTAGGTTTCAATTTTTAATGAAACACATTTTATACATATTTTTTTTAAAACATCACTACTACCATAACATATTTTCCAAAACAAGAGAACTTTAAACATAATTAGTAGAAATATCTCCAGATATGTAATATTTTATTTCTTTATATCAGGCTTTTAACAAGTTGAGAAAAATTATTTTCTATATAGTCTATTACATTCCATAGAGTATTCATAAATCAATAATGGAATTTATATTTTTCTCTATTGTTCTTTTAGTAACTTTATAAAAATTGAGATGTTTTATATGGAAATTTATTCTTAGGATGCTTCAGTTAATTCTCATAGCTTTTTAACAGAAAAAGTGTAAATGGAATGTTCCAATATAAGTTGTTCAGAAGAGAATGAAACTAAGTTTTTATTTTAATGAATTTGTAAAAGCATATATCTTTTTACTGAATATTAAAATAGAAAAAAAATGTTGAACACATTTAGTTAATAACATGCCAATAAAGTTCTGATTAGTTTGAAAATTTAAATTTATTAGGAATAAATTTAGTAGATAGGAGTTTTATTTTTGTTTGAAACTTGAGTAAAATATGAACTGCCCAGAAATTAAATTTGGCTAAACTTTAATCTACACCTAATTTATTTTTAATATTTTATCACATAAATGAGCTGTTAATTATGACACTTGTACAATGTAATATATTTCCTTTTTGTTTTGTTGGGAAATGTTGATGTATAGTTGGAGTAACTTTGTTACATAAAACTTGTTTTTTTTTTGTTTATTTTATAGTTTAATACCTGGCTTACTAAATTTTTCAATGCATAACAAAACATTTTTAGTTGCGGAATAGTTAAGAATTTTTAGTTGTGTAAATTCTCAATAACATTATGCAAAATATATTATCAATTCCAGGTGGGAATAAAAAATTCATTATATAATTTAACCATTAAATTTTCAACATACTTTCAAGTTAGAAAGAAATTGTATGCAATATTTGCACTTTCTGACGTTTTCAATAAGTTCCTATTTTATATATATATTTTTAAAGAACAAGCACTGTTAATGATGGCACTTATGAAAAAAAATTATTTTTGAATAGAAAATGGTTATAGGAACTTAAATATTTTTTAAAAAGTAGAGGAATCTACAATAAGAAAAGAAATTACACATAATTTATTTTATAAAAAATTGAATATTTAGTAGTCACTACAGTAAATGTCTATTGAATCATAATTTATTGTGGCCAAATAGTTTTGTTTATTTTTGAATAAATTTCAAAAGCATTTGTGTAAAAATATAGTTTTCTTGTGCCAAACTTTGCAGTATTTGTAAAACTAAACTATTCTTTTAACATGACAACTTTTATGACTTATTTGAAAGGTTATGATTCATATAAAAAGGAAATGATTTTTTTTTAGAGAAAGTATACAAGATTGCTATAAATTATTTTGTAAATATCTGAATTCAATTTGTTTACATTCTTTTTATGTAGCATGTCTGCAAACTTCAATAAAGTCATCTTTTTAAAAAAAAAAAAAAAAAAAAACTTTTCTGATTATTAAAAAAATACACAATTTTGATTTTCAATCTTAAAATTATTTTTATTTACAGTTCTTTTTACAAGTTAACACTGGAATCGGCAAACTACATAGCAAATTCATTTCTACATAATGGGCAGGTGGAGTTGTTACTTGTATGGAACCATTTATACTAAAAGGGGAAAAGTATATATATGTATTAATTTACACTATTATATTAGTGAAAAAAAAAGAATACATGTCCATAACTGCAATAAATTCATTTCTTAAAGGTATAAAATATGACATTTTATGTGTTAAGTTTCAAATCTAATTTTATATTAGGTTTTATTAATGTTTCATTTCAAAACTAAGAAGTATGAAAAAAGTAATTCTTAGATAATTATACTACATACACACAAATACAATAATCACATATTACTACATATATTTCTAATGTTAACTATACTTACCAGACAAGCCGAATGAAACTTTTTCCTACAAACATGACAGGATAATTTAGGTAATTTCAGTGAAGAGCTGTGGAGAATATAATAACAGATCATACATTCTTCTACACCTTCAAACTTTTTATCAAGGTTCCTCTTCCACATAGTCAAACCATCTAAAATTGAGCCATTCTGAAAGAATATGTATGTCAAGGAATCTTGCCATGAAATAGTTGAGATACTTTGTTAAAGTTAAACGTAAACCTGGTTTATAAGATAAATCAGAAAGAACCATAAAATAATTTCTACAAGCATTTAAAATCAATCATATTTGAATGTTTTTTCTCAGACATCTTACTTTATATTTCACTGCTTGCATTTATTTTTAAATGTAAGTATATATATACACACTCTGAGTGGCCAAATTACTACGATCACTTGGCACTTACATGAAGATCAGTCATAACTTTACATTGTTGCTGTTAGAGGGCAAGATAGCTATTAAAAGTGATAACAAGAATAGTGAAGAATCAATTGCACCGTGTTGCTTGTGAAGAAATGGGGAAAAAATGTGATTGAACACAGGATGACTGAAAGTGTTTGAGAGCAGCAGTTATTAATGTTTACAGAGTGTGGATTACTAAGCAGAAAACTAAGGCTTGTGATAATCAGGGGTTACTGATTGCTAGTTCAGAAAGGAGAGTTGCGAAAGTTATCCAGTTCAATGGAAGAGCCAATCAAACCATTGTCTTATTACAGGGAATCTTAATCTAGGAGTAATCATGAACGCCTCTGAGCAAACTTTTCACTGTTCATTACACTGAAAAGGCTATGGTAGCCGACAACCTGTTTGAAAGCCTCTTCTGAACCTCGAACAAGAGCAGACAGCTCCAGTTTGCAAAAGAGCATAAGGATTGGACATTAAATGACTGGAAAAGGGTCATGTCTTACAAATTGTGTTTTCAAATACACCAAGCAGGGTGTGAACATGGGAGAAAACAGAATCAAAGCATGGATACCACCTGCATTACTACAATTCATCAAACTGGTAGGGGCAATATTATGGTTTGGGAGATGTTTTTTGGCATTACATGGATCCTTTGATTTGTGTGGAGGAACATCTGAATGCCCAAGGGTATTTAAATGTTATAGCACACAAATACTTTTATTAGGGCAATGCTCCTTGTCGGATGAGATTAAATAGGGCAACAGACAGCTGGATCGAGTACTATCCAATCTGAAGGCATTGAAAAGTGCCATTCATTGGATATGGTCTCATTCCTCATATCACTTGCTAACATCTCATACAGTCTATGTCAAGAAGAACCTATGCAGTATTAAAAGCCTAAGAGATAGTCCAATATTGTACTGAAGGGGTGGTCATAATAGTTTAGCCACTCAGTGTGTGTATATATGGCTTTGATAGTAAAATGTACTATGAATCCTGCTACTATCTTTTGATTAAAAAACACCCTTAATTTTATTACCTTTTTTGTTATGTATATTTCTCCATTTCTTTTTCTTTGATCTTATTTATTTTCTTTGTTTTGTCAGACTAATTGTGATATAAATAACAATTTTTCATTCCATAAAGATTCTGTGGATCATTTGCACTTCAGATAATTTAGAAAGGCATATGGAAAAAGTATTTCAAAGGAATTGAATATATATATTTTTTGAAAATTCCACAATATTAAAATCATTAATAGATTATAAGAATAAAAAAATATCTTTGTTCTGTCTCAAGGTAAGTTTGCAATAGAAATAATTTCTTATCAGTATATTGCCATGTTTCATATAAAAGAAAGTAATATATTACTTACATATATCTTTTGCCTGAAACATTCAAGATAAGTTTTCTTATTTGAATGATACTCAAAATGCAATTTTAATGATATTGTGATATACGAATAACTAAACATACTAAACTTAACACATCTTTTATAACATCAAAGAGTAATGAATCAACTTTATAAATTGAATAAAAAATGCCTTTATAGACCTTAAAGATATAAGACATGAAAAAGATGAAATTTAGTTAATATACTTCTGTCGCTTTTAGCAAGTTATACAATACATTATTTGTGATAACATGCTTTAGTATTAACCCTCTAAGTGGATACCTTCCTCCTGAAAAGTTATTCCGAAAGCGTTTTACTCTTATTTTACTATTCCCTTCAAAAATGCAACAGACTTCAATTCTTTCCCCCTTTTAAAACTTGGGAGGTCGAAAGGGGACAATTTTATGACCTAGTTCGGTTCCTTTGTCAAGTAAGGCGTCTTTGTTCAGTGAGAACCAGGATAGCAATCGTTTACAGCTAGCTGTTAAGTTGCCTTGGGCAATCTTGTATGAAAACCGTAGTTCTACTCTGTCGTTTTCTGCATAGATTCAGTCACAGTAAAATTAAAACAAAATGCAGGGTAAAAAAAACATGAAATAAATGGCGTGTTAAAAGTTGAAAAATAGTTATATTTTCTTCAAACAAAATTTATTTTTCTGTCATTTTTTAAAAATTAAAAAAAATAAAAATATTTTGGTATTGCGATTTGAACCAGAAAAAAGCATCCTGTATTCATTTTTGAATATGAGAGTAAGAAAACACGCTCACTTTCCTGTTTTTAAAAAAAGTTATGAGGTAAAAAGAGTAAAGGCCCTATCTTTTTTTTTTAAAACAATAAGACAATAAATAGTGCATATTTATGAAATAAAACAGATCTTTCTCTATTCAATTATATTTTTAATTTAGAATAACATAAAAAATGATTTCAATACTTTTAATTTAATTCATATAAATGATATTTTTATGTTAACTGAATATTTTTCGGAAAAAATCTAAATTTTCATTCCTAGTGCTCTCCTTTTCGAACTCCTTGTATTAAATAAAAATATCTTTTCTACATCGGCATTTGTGATGGACATAACACACATTCAGTCAATAATTTTTAATTTTAATGGGGGATATACTTCTTCAAATGCGCATGACAGTACTTCTAACCATTTTCTAACCACTCAAGTTAAATTTCTTATCTTTCTGTTTCTTTTATTACAAGGAAAAATGTCAAAAATCGATAACTACATTTTCACACAATTCAGTCATTACAAATTCTATTGTGAGAAAAGTTCTCCCTAATTAATTTTGTCTTTCAAAACAGTACACTTAAAACAATTTTGTTCAGTGAAGTTAACCGACAGTTCTCCACAATGTATTCATACCAAATTTTAAAAACAAATTTAACACTTGGAAATGTATCCTGTATTAAATTTTTCAGTATACACAAATATTTCCTGCTGTAGGGAAGATATAGTATGAGATGTGGTGTGCAGTTGTGAAAGAATGTTTTTGTACGTGTAGACTATTTTTGAAAATTTAAATATCACTGAAGCTGATCATATAACTGCAAATGAGCCTTATTTTAAGGTGTGCTGGTATCAAAGTAAAACACTTTACAATATTAAACAGCCTATGTGGGTTTATACTCAATATCAAACTATTCACAAAATGTGTGTGGCTTACAACTTCTATTCAAATTGTAAAGAAACTGAAATATAAATATATCTTACTGCAGTCAAAAATATTCATAATATGTAAGTATCCTATTTCTCCACTTATTTCTGTACATTTTAAAAACTGTAGCTGAATGCAATTTTTTTTATATTTATAAACGAGGCATAACAGCTCACACAGTCGTAAAAATGTCTTTATCATTTTTAAATATACTACTATAAAACGTATATGGATTGTAAGATCAGTTGTAAAATCCTAAAAGCTTTTAGAGGAGCTAAAAACATGTAATTTTGGATTGATCAAATTTTTAATATAATACACAAATATACATGTTATTAAGCAAATACATTTGAAAAATCAAACTTCCTTCTGAAATAAACGTAATTGAAAGAAAAATGTTTAATTGCAAATGAGTGGAAATACATGTTTATCTAAGGGGGTATCCCCAAAGTGAGGTAATCCTCAAACTTAAGACTCAAACTCAGAAGCACAACAATCCATGAGGGCCAGGAGGAACTACTGTGCCCCTCATAATACACATGACCATTGGACGCTGAGGTGCATGAACAGATGACCCGATTTGGTGGTCTGTCTGAAGAGAGACCTTCAGTGTTTAAGACCCGAAGCAAGCTTGGTACTCATTTATTGACCCAATGTAGCAGGGATGAAAGGCAGAGTCGACCTTGCACAGCCCGTTAATAGAACCCCAGACTTGTGGTGTGGAAGCACTATACACTACCACTCGATCCTATTCGGTGAAAAATAAAATTTAATGTTAGAATCTTATATAAATCCCTAATGAATGAGGGAGTCCAAACTTTTTCCATGTAAACTGTTTAGACAGAAATGGTTAATTATGAACGTTTAACAAGTTGCATAAATTAAAATTAACCGTTATAGTTTACATAAATTTTTAAGGATGCAAAAGGTGCATTTCGGCGGCACGAATTAATTTTAAAAGGACTACGGTTACGAAAAAAAGTAGTACAAATCTATCTAAAGTAGGGTTGGTTATCTTACATATTGTCAAACACAACAATGTATTGGAAGCCAATTCCACAATTCGTTGTTATAAAAATGTATGGAAAATTACAAGATTTATTTTTGCATTTGTAATTTATATATATATAATTTTTCCTGGGAACTTTAAAAGCTAGAGCGGCATCCATCAAAACTGCGGTTCTCTCTCTGTTTTTCCAGATCGCCCCTGACTAAGCCGGCTCTGCCATAGTAAGTGAAAATGCCGGATTTTGTTTGTCAAGATCATTTTATAGCAGACTGCATTTTTCATGTATTTTAGATGGTCGTTTTATATTTTCTACATCAATATCTTAATGTCTGAATTTAAAATTACATAAAATTCTTGACATTCGCATCAATGACCATGATAATTTTTATTAGTATATGAATGTGTTATCAAACGATTACATGACTAATATTAACATATTATTTTAACCATTTAATTAATATTAAGTATAACATAACGCACACAAATTTTCTGATCATTAAAATAAATATTTCGAAAACTACTTCAGATATACTCAAAATTTTTCATTCCTACGCTTTAGCTTCTCAATTTTGCTTCTATGTAAGAATTTATTGTAATTGTATATTCATCAATTTTTTTAATATATTTTTTGCTCTTAGCATGCAGTTTTCAACTGAATTGTATGAAATCTTCGAAATATATTAAAAGATACCAAAGAAGCTATATAATAAAATTTGAAATTTTTATTAGACTCAAACAATTGCTAAAACTTATAGTAAATAATTTTTAACTGTGTGATGCATTTTTTTTTCGAAATTTCAAATGGAATTTCTAACATAAAATTTCTAGCTTTATATGGTCGAGATTTCAAAAAATATCCAGATTTTAATTACTTATTCAGTTAGCCTTTAAAAAGATAAATGTTGAGGTATTTTGTATAAATAGATATTTTTGAACAATTCGAATGTTTTTGAATAGCTCGAATTTAAAATTGATTTTTATGTTTATTTATATGCATAAATGTCTACTGTAAATGTTTCCGTATATTTTTGATTACCATTTATTCAAACATTCAAGTTATAAAAAAAATGTGTGAAAATCTTCATTCATGTTGTCTTTGATGTAAACTGAAGTTCAAGCACTTAAAATTCAAATATAATTCGGTGTATTTTAACAATATATAACAAGGCACTGTACTTAAACTTCCCTGAACACTTGGGCTTTAAAATCTAAAAAAAAAAAAAAAAAAAAAAAACTAATAAATGTTAATTAGTTTTTTTTTGTTATTATTTTTATCAAAGTGTAAAAAAATGTTTCAAATGATTTGATGAAGTTTAAATTTATTCATTTTTAGTGGTTGGAAAATTGAAAAGGTTCCAAATTTTAAAGAGTTTGGTGTTTTATTAATTTTTTCGGTATCTTATAATAAAATAATGATGTTTCAAAAACTGAAAGCTTTGATTAAAATAAGAAAAATGAAGCGAAAGAATATACTTAAAAAAAGATAATTTGTCTAACTATATAAAATAGCAGATTGCACTGACATGCCCCAACTTGTTACAGTTTCAAATTAATATGAAACAAAAGGGAATTGTAACATATTTTACTTATGCGTTGGGACTTTTCAAAACTTTAAAAAAACGAGGTAACAAATAAACACTTCCTGGGGTCTAAAGAAATTTCCCCTGGTCAAAACAGGTTTCCTGCGAGCCATAAAACTTCCTATTAGTGTCCGGCTGTGTTGCTTCCATCGTCCCCAATTATCTTTCAAGATGTTAAACCTTTAAAAGGGGGAAAAGATTTCAGAGAAGTGCGGCTAATCCGCTATTGAAAACGTTACTTGAAGGCAGAAAAATCCGTGCAGTGCATTTTCGAAGCATCTTTACACTGACGGAATTTTCCGTGCTATCCGGTTAGAGGGTTAATTTATCAATATTTTATATTTAGTTCATAATTAAAATGGGAGAAGTGAAATAGTGGTTAATTGCCAATAGAAAAAAAACAATCCATCTCCCTCTCTTTCCATTTAAACAAAATCACAATGCATTAAATATATTTAAGAGAAAAATATAAATAATTATAAACAAGCATTCAAATTTAGGACATAAAATTTTGATTTTAAAATGCAATTTTAAACACATATCAAGTACAAAATGCATAACAATAACTTCTTACAATCTTTTTTATGAGTACTTATAATAAGTAAACACAATTATCTCACTAACAATATAGTTTTGTGCAAATAACCAAAAGTAAAACTTAGTACATCACAGTAAGAGTAAGGAGCAAGTATCAATTCTACCAAAGATTATTGTTGAGCAAGAAAATAATACCTGGTATGTTAAGACAGTGGTCAATTGCATTAACCAGTGCCTCCATTCTAACTGACCAATGACAACTTTCCCTCTTCGTTCAGCAGTTATAGAGCCCAATGGGTAATTAATAGGGAGCTGAACACCAAGTTCAATGGCAGTGTCATCAATTGTATAGGTTGCAATAACTTCTCTAGAGCCTGGGCGGGCTTGAACCTAGGGCAGTCATACAGGATTAAATCAATTAGTATACATATATATATGAAATCCGGCATTCTATAGAATGCCTAAAACTAGCCGGCAATGTATGAAATTATTCTTATTTCCCACATTGCCTAGGTATTCTATAGAATGCCTAATGAGAAACCGGCAAAGTATGAAATACATCTCCGATTCGTTTTGAATATTGCGTGGCAAAGCGCGAGACTTTTAACGCGTGCCTCAGGCTCAGAATTTGTCAGTTGCACATTGTGGTTTATTCGGGAGTGTCAAAAAACTCAATTTTACTTAAACTTGTTCAGTAAAAAATTGTTTTTTTCCTGTGCTGCATGAAAATGGAGAAGTAAGCTGTAGTGTTGGAGAAGGAGTTATGGTCTATAGCTAAGGTAGGCAAACTATGGCACACCGTACAATTAACAGTGGCACTCAGCAG
This sequence comes from Trichonephila clavipes, assembly GCA_019973935.1. Classification (NCBI taxonomy): domain Eukaryota; kingdom Metazoa; phylum Arthropoda; class Arachnida; order Araneae; family Nephilidae; genus Trichonephila; species Trichonephila clavipes. The sequence continues at coordinate 357,927 of BMAU01020187.1, forward strand.
TACTCAACACATTTGTCAATTTTTGAATGAACTTCATAAATTTGTAATAGACCTTATTTGACACACATCTCCAGAATTTGGACAATTAAAAGGAATTATAAAAAAAATTTGAAAAATAACTTCAAAGGTAAATTTAGTTTTTTTTTTGTAAATTATTGAATGCCACAGCTGGAGATATTTAATTGTTTAAAGAGAGAAAATTACATATGTATTCTGTACTTTTCCGCTTTTAGTTCTACATATCTAAGTAAAATATTTTTTCTCATACGAAAAATATTCCGAGTCCGCAAAAACAAAAAAATATGTTTTTTGACAAAATTTGGGCATTTTAACGTGTTCCGATACCTTAAGGTATGTGACTACCCAAAATTCACCATTTTGGTGAAAACTTTCGAAACTTCTTTTATGCTTATATTTAAAAGCCCATACATTTGAGATTCCAAAAATACTCTATTTTTCTTTCTACGATATTTAGAAGCAAAGTTATAGCATAATTAGTAAACCGGAAGTAGATCCCTACACAAAATATGTTAAAGATATTGAATTGAAATTTTCAAAGCATGTTTTATTTAGTTCTATCTGTGTTATGAATCAAAATATAATCTCTGTGCATGTATTTATATGTACTTTATTGTTTTTTATGAAAAAAATCATTAATTTTTTTAAAAATCTTGTTTTTGCATAAAATTTGGCATATTTAAAAAACTTTCAAAAGTATTACAAATATTTTAATTTCTAGCATATATAAAGATGTTATTCATGTCATTCAATTATTATTTGAATACATATATTAGAATTTTGTGTAACTGCGATTTTTCATCAAAATTTCACTTAAAACGACAATTGTTATAGCCTATAAAACTCCCCAAAAAACAGCAAAAGGTTAAAAAAAAGTCCGAATTATTTAAACATGAAGCTAAAGAAATCTTGATCTATAAATGTGGTGAGTTTAAAAAAATGTACAATTAGTAGAAACATTTTGTACGTGAATTCTTAGTTTTATGCCCCATTTCAAATAAAAGAGTGTTTATTTTGTTGAAATTTTTTATATATTTAAAAAAAGTGCTCTGAAGGTAGTCGCATACCTTAACAACTGAATGCTCAGAATCATATCAAAGTAAAAGTCACAAATTACACCACATTTTTTGTGATATGAAAGTAGAGCGAAGCAGCACTAGGTTCACACTAAAAATTTTATTTAACTGTAATCAGGAGAAATACTTATACTTTTTGTTGTTTATTTCTTATTTTAATAAATATGTTTAAAAAACATAACATATGTACAATTTTGAGGTTTTTTAAAAAAATTTTTGTTGAAGAAATAGTTATATTTTATGCTGTTTATTTTTATGTTAAGAAATATTTTTAATTGATTCAAAATTAATGTGTGATAAAGCTGTAAATCTATATAATTGAACTCTATTCTCTAACTCTTAATACATTATCGCAGGAACAGAATTGTATCAAAAAACCTTTTCATGACCTTATTTCATACTTTGCCTAAACAGCTTTAGTCATTCTATAGAATGCTGGCATATCAGCATATCATACTTTGAGGGTAACGCGCACACACAAATATATACACACAATTTATTTCCCTTCATTGAGGCAACTGCTTATTTAGGCTAAACATCAGAAAGTATTAATTATACAGGAACTTTACATATAAAAATTTAACTAACTGAGTGAGATTTTCATTAAATACAATTTAAAGAAAAAATATGGAAGTAGTTTTCCTCCTTTTATTCCAGCAAATATTTCAATTAATCAGTTCAATGAATTATTACTTTGTTCTTTGAGCGACATAGCTCAGAATACAGCAATGTTATTTAATTTGTTTAAATGATTAGTGATAAAATGCTTACATTTTTTAGAAGTTTTTTAATGACATCAAAAATTTTAAGTAAAATCTTCAAACTCACATTTTTAACACTAGGAAGTACAGAAAATTATTCCATTTTTTCTATTTTTGTATAATTTAATTTAGATAATTAAAAGTAGTCTTAAGGTGAAATTTTTGTTAAAAAATAGTAATTTTAATACATTTTGCATACAAATATGTCATATATCAATGCCTGAAGAAAAATAGTATAAGAATGCTGAAGGTTAAAGTTAAAGAAAAATCTATGAAATCTGAATAAAATTATTAATACATACCAAAAATATATAGATAAAACATTTCATCTTTCATAAATATTACTTTTATACTTAAATATGAATTATTAGTATGTTTTAACATTAAATAAATTTCAGATTTACAAATAATTTGAAATTACATCATCTTACACACACAAAAACATAAGTAAACTCTAACAGTAATACAGATAAAGTAATTTCTGCTGGAGCTCGCAGCATTTAATTTTCATTTCAGAACAATGTTCAAAATTCAAGAGCAAGTCAGAAAATTAAAATGCAGACTAAATTACATACCATTAAATTTTCAAATTGTTTTTCTTGTTCATGGACAGCTTTAATTTCTAGAGTGCTAAGAAGGCCACTCACATATTTAGAGGTAAAACTAAAAAAGATTTAAAAGAATAATAATCCTGTATAAAAAAACTATTCACAGTAATTCAAAAATAGCACTAAAAAATAAACAAGTGCTATAACTTTAAGATTTAAATGATATGGTAAAATTTCTCATTAATTTGTAATTCATTTTTAATAAGGCATATAAAAGAACTGTAAAAGAGAGCAGGAGAAAGTTTTAAAAAAATACTTTCCGACATTGCACTGTACATAAATATGAATATAATATTAATCAGTAAAAATCATTTTATTCACATTTTAATATACTGGATGAATACTAAAGTTAAATTTGGCTATAATTCTATTTACATCAGTTTAAATAGTGTATTTTATTATTAATGGATTTTAAGGAAATTTAACACATATTTATGCACTGGTTAAACATATAGTGTACTTGGTTATCTCACTATTATGCCAAGAGAAAACATAAAAAATAATGAAATTATATATGATAAAAATTGATAGACATTAAATTATTTACTTCAGTATATTCCATTATTTACCTCCTTGAAAAGTTTGCTTGCTTATACATTTAAAATTTAATAAAGAAGCATAAATAGAAGAATTTACTTACTTATTGACAATATCAGCCGATTTTCTATCTAAATTATTCCACCAAGTTCTTATAGAAGCTGGAAGAGTGCGCAAAGCAGCTGAAAATACATAACAGGCAATACTTTCTATTTCTTCTGAAGATGCAGTAACTAAAAAAGGAGGGAAAATCACAAGTTAACATTTATTACAACAAAAAAATGCAGTTTTTAGAATATATATTTACATGCTGTATTTTTAATATAAAATTTTTTAAAATACAATATTGATCTATTTTTGTTAGAAAATAAGGTATGCATAAAAAAAAGAATAACGTAAACTTATACAATTGTATTTTCTATGAATAACCTTTTAAAAATCAATCAATTAAAGCATTTAGAAGTATAAATGAATATGGCACTCTCAATAAATAACATAGGGCTGTCTCTGGTAGGATAGTGATACAATTGATTACATTGAATATAGCATAAGATAACAAACGATAAACAAAACTTAACGTGATGAGCAAAAAATTATCAAAGAACTAATGTATGCATTTTTTAATGAATATTTATAATTTTCAAAACTAAACATAACAATTTTTATGGAAGATTTACTCAAGATAACAGACTTTCATATAGTTACAGATCTGAAGCTTCCATTAATATTTCACAGCAAATATACAATCATATGCCATTAATGAGCAATTCAGTAGTAAGAGAGTCTGTTGAACACATTTTTACCACAGTTTGATAAGTAATTGCCTGGGATACAATGCCTTGACATTAATAAAATTATACCTTTATTTTTCTCTTTAAGGAATTCCAATAAATCTTATTTGGTTGCATTCTAACTTTTTGTTGAACAGATATTAGTACTTTTTTCCCCTTTTTATTATGTTTTTGTATGAAGTGTCATTATTAATAAAGCAAAATGCTTGAGTTTTAAGTATGACTTTTTACAAGAAATTATCTTTAAGTTGTCCTGATCATTGAGATTAGCAGTACATTCAATCAGTTAATATTAGTCTAATTTTAGAGAGTTTTTAAGATTTTTCTTTTATATAAGTTATTTCCATAGTAATTAAAAAAATAATCAGTTAGAAATTATTTCTAAAAATGTTTTAAGTAAAGAGGTATCAGAAAAGATGAAGATGTACTTAAACAGGCTTTAATTGCAGACTCATAGGTTTTCGAAGCAATATGACTATAACTAAGTTATTTTGAGCAAATAGTATCTCAGATAAGGACACAGCAAATAAGATGTGCTATGAAAGAAGTTAAGAAACAAAATGCCAATTACCATTAATAGGGGGAATTGACTAATAAACAAATAAATACAATTTTCTTTAAACATTTTATTTAAGGTATTTATCTTTCATAACAAATTAAAATCATACAGAAAATTAATTTATATGTTGGAACTTATATTATTGCTCAATTTAATTAATAATTAACTTTTAGCACTTGTATATCATGCAGGAAATGACAACACAATTTATCTACATTATTTCTGTAAATGGTAACATTAAATATCATTATAAAACACTATGCGACATTGGAGATCTCACTCACCAATAGTTTGCCAAGTTTTGTAAATTTATCTGTCCAGTTTGTGGCTACAAAGTTGCACATGAAACTTTTTTCTTCTTTGCCTAATTCAGTACATAAATACACTAATTTTCCAATTCAAAATGTATTTTGAAAAACATGCAGAATTGTGACAGAGAATTTGACTTTACTCATGTAGGTGTGGAACAACCGATTCATCTCCATTTAATACACAATTAAGTTCTTGACTAAGTGAGAGATTTCAGACAAGCAGTAAAAAAATCTGGATGACCATTGCCATCAGATTTGGAGAATGACTTGATGGAAAACTACACATTTTATTACTTTGTCCTCACTCTCATTTTTAGTATCTAAAAAATGATTGTATGGACTGTTCAAACATAAAGGTTAAGGGTAGAAGCAAGAAAACAGTTTAGTATGTGTAACATTTGAGAAACACAACCTTTCCTGCACATTAGAAACTGCTTTTAGATTATAAAAATTAAATAGCATTATTACAATACATAAAATTACTCTAAAATGTTGATTTTTACTGCTGTAAATTACTTTTATTCATTTCTCTATGTATAAATGCAAGTTCACACCCAATAACAATGAAAATCAAATGCAAAGAGTGTATATTAAATTTGTGGTTCACTTGACCCAGGTTTCAGTAATCTGTGAGTCAATAGGGTCAGACTTATTTATCACTTACAATACGCTTACATATCTAATAAAATTACACCCACACACATATATATATATATACATATTAACATGAAGGTTTCATGACAGATATTTCCCAAAGACAAAATAGAATGAATTTTAAAATGTTTAACTGGCAACACAGTTTAAAAATAAAAAAAAGAGAAAAATATACTGGTTAATATTCATAACTGTGTTTATTGAGAATTACATAGAATTCTTCATAATGTTTTAAAATGTACTTTTTAATGAAACAATAACATTTTAATAATACAGCTTTGTGTAAATATTAGTATCAAAATTTATGCAGTTAATTTTATAAATATATAAAGTTGATCAAGAATATAACTTCAGAAATACACTAGTTTAAAAAAATTAAGACATTCAGTTTTTTCATATTCACCATAAAAGGATGAAAATAGATAAAAAAAAAATATGGCTTATATAAATGATCACAAGTAACTTGAATAAAACTATGAAATAACTAAAGCCACCCCTGTTTCTTTAAGGAAATTTGACTTATGCAGGAGACTGAAGATGCAGTGGAATATCTCACAAGTACAATTTGTGTGGAATTTATTTTATACTTGTTGGTACTACAGTATCATTGTCCACACCTACAAGATATCATTTATTGATTCCTTCAGCAAAGAGGTAATTGGATGAATAAAAATAAAAGTTATTGCATGCAAACATTGTTAGATGTCAATCTGTGTGTAGTAGCGCACGGTCCAAATTTCAATCTGAAAATTCAGTATAACAAGACCTGCTCAGGTTACTTACAAATTACAATCCCTACACAAGATCACTTTCTAGTTTCTTCAATCCAAAAGAGGAAGGACACTTTTGATTTCAGCTCACTGTACCTCAATCGCGACAATATCTATTATACATAGATGTCAACATTATCAGGGATTATATACAAAACAATCTTTTATTTCTCCTCCTTAATTAAAACAGTTTTTATTGGAAAGTAAGCATGTTAGCTGCATTACACAACAATGGGGTTCTGTACTCTTCATGAATTCCAGCTTATTTTGGAAAGTGATTCAGTTCAAATATGGTATTGGAGAAAACAAGACTTGCCAATCTAACACAAGACTATTGCAAAAAATTCTATTTAAAAATTTATTTATTATTTATAATGCTTGTTGTTAAAACTATGTAATATCCCATATATAACTATTTAAACATGATTTCCCCAAATTTTGAAGTTTTTATGTATATATTTTCAAACTAGACACAAAGACTAGTAGTATCTTAACTTTTGGAGGCCACTATGTATTTTAAAAATATGCAAATAAATCATACTTTACACTGATCTATTCCATAATAGTAACAACATTTCAATACAATGGTTTTAATATTGTTTTAAAAAATTTCAAAATTGATTATTAATAATAAATTAATAATAATAAACCATTTCTATAAGAAGGAAATATATACCAACCATGATCGAACTCTTGTTTAATGAACAAAAGTTTTATATGTTCTTTTTTAGGAGCTTTTAATTTAAATGCTTTCTTTAAACACAACATGGGATTTTCAGGTAGAAAGCGAAATACATTTGAGAAAAGTGTTGATAAAAGTTCCATTTCTTCAAGATGGGTTGCATAGCCCAAACGAATCTGATAAATAAAACATAGTGAAATTAAAATATAGATACAACACTACTATAAAAGTAAACTAATATTACTTTGTAAAATATAGCAATTATACATATGAATAAACACATTATGAAACTATTTATGAGCAATATAGCCAAGTAAATCATGTACTAATTTTGATCCGAAATTTGAATGATTATAGTATTCAATATTTCTTTTAGTTTTCTCATATTCTTTAATACATCAAACTCTGAATCCAAGACAATAAATGTGTACAGTTAAACTTCAGTATTTTTACAGGAAATTCAATGGATATATCCTGTACAAGTTACTTTCAATCACTTATCAAGTTACTTTATACATTATTTAACCTTTAACTATTTTAACCCTTTCATGCCTAACGGGACACATACGTCCCAAGCAAGTTTCAAAAATTTTTTTGGGACAGAAACGCTTTTCTGTTTAATTGGGAGACTTTCCCACCAGTCCTGCCAATATTTTTGAAAGTATTTATATTCACAGAACATAGATGGCGCTACCGTACATAATGCAATTCCCGTATTTTTGAAGTGTTATTGCAGGTCATTCCATACTGTACGAAAGTAAATAGTTAATTTTGTAAAATACCGCCTATTTTTGATTAAATTTTGATTGATCCATAAGTCTAAGGTCAGATAAGTTACTCACAAAGTGGATTACCTCTAATAAACTGGTAAGTGTGTGACGGCTCACACATCTTCTCTTTAACATGTCCTTTGGGTTCTTTGGGCCAGAATTAAAGGCAACTTTTTTCCAACCAAATCCAAGAAGTGAAGTGTGAATGAAAGATGCAAATGAACAAACGTTTAAATATCGGAACTTATAGTAAGCGGAATGGCAATGTAAGGTAATGTTTGACAATTGATGTTAGTTTGTGGCAGTTGATGGTTATTACAGTTCGTGGTTTAAGTCTGAATGAGTTTTGCATGACGTGAATACAAGTTATTAGTGATCGAATATATAAGGCCAAGTTGCACACCAGTGCATACAAAGACAAGATTAAGCATAGAACAAGATTGATCATTTCTCCAAGCTGTAATAAGGTAGGATTGATTATTTAATATTAGAATCGGAGATTAAGCGGTTCACTTATTGATAGTGGTCTGAATTAGATTAAGTCTTATTATAAATATATATATATTGTGTGTTGCGTATTTTGCCATCGTAGATTCTCTCATATTAATTATTATAATTTAATTTGTTAAAAGTTTAAGTTGAATATCTTAATAAAGTCATATTAAGATAATGTTTGATCCTAGTCCTTTCGTTAATCCTACGCCTCTAGCTCACGCTGATACTTCGAGAGATGTTATTCCAAGGGTAAGAACATCACAAGTGGCAAAGTTTTACTTCAGTTTTTATTACCGGGACATATGTGTCCCTCTCGTCTTGGATAGTGGGAACACGTTGTCCCAACAGTCTTATGTGATCATTTCTCTTGATATTATATTTTTCGGTTACTTTTGAAATAGTTGCTTATTATTTTTAAATTAGGCACATATTAATTCAATCTAAAATGACTCAATGCCAGGGACCTACTAATGCAGAAATGAAAAAAGTTTTAGAAGAGTCAGATGACAAATATATTGATTTTGATGATGAAATAAGATGATCCCGACTTTCAGGATCAAGCACACAATTTGCAGTACTCATCCGATTCAGATGAGTGTGAAATGGAGATCATGACACCATCCCCCAAAATGACAAGAACAGTGATACTGATATGGCATCATTTTCATCAGTTGATGAGATACCATCAGCTAATGCTTCACGCTGCAGACCAATCTTATGGTTTCATGCACAGATTCAATTTTCAACCTCGAATGACAATTCCAGCAGAATCATCGCCTAGTTTGTTATTCAACTTAAATCGTTCAGCTACAGAATTGGACATGTTTCTCAAGTTATTTCCGAAGAGTCTTTAGATTTGGATCTCTCAATGCACAAACCAACGACTCAAAAAGTTAGGACAAACAATTCACCCTACAGATCCCTCTGAAATTATGCTTGTCCTTGGATGCATGCTTGTCATGTCTTACAATAAGGTGCCGAAATTCTCTCATTATTGGTCATCTAATCCTTCTTTGGGAAACGTTGCAATAAAAAATGCTATTTCAAGAGACAGATGTAAAACGTTGTCGAAACTATATTTTACTGAACCAGAAAATGCAAGTAAAACATATTGCATTGACGAGGTTGTTTCCTGCCTGAAACAAAACTTCAAACAATGCCGAAGTGAAAGCTCATATCAATCTATTGATGAATCAATGGCTGAATTTAAGGGATGTTCATCCCTCAAACAATATATGCTGATGAAACCTGTGAAAATAGGGATAAAAATTTGGCAGCGATGTGATTCAAAAACAGGATATGTATATGACATGAACATTTATTCCGGAAAAGAAACGGATGGAGTTCAAGGCATACTCGGGGAACGGGTAGTATCAAAGCTAATGGAGACAATTCAAGGAACAGACGTGATGCTTGCGTTTGACCGATTTTTTACAAGCGTGCACCTGATAGAAACCCTGAAATTTCCTGCTGTTGGTATGTGCATCAAGACACACAAAGATGTTTCTAATTTTGCAACAAAACTAAGCAAAAGGGGTGAGACTGAGTTTCTCATAACTAAAAATGGAACAATGTGTGCAAGGTGGCTTGATTCAAAGGAAGTGATGATGCTAAGTAATTGCCACGAAGCTAAATAAGCAAAAGTAAATCGCATCATGAAAGATGGAAGCAAAGAAGAATTTGAAGGTCCTGTGGCAATCGAATTCTACAACAAAATCATGGGAGGTGGAGACCAAATAGCAAATGTCTATTAATTAGATCGAAAATCTTGGAAATGGTGGAAAAAAGTATTTTTTCACCTATTGATGAGCGCATCGTAAACTCACGGATTGCGTACTGCGTACTGCGAACTCAAACCCCACTTTTTGATTTCATTGTACCTCTTCAGAAGCCTTGATGTTGTCCAGAAAGCTCAATGCACAGTATCAATGCCGTAGAGGAACTGGACGCCCATCCAAAACATCACGGAGATTACTCAATGTTGGTGACCATCTGCCAGTAACAACAAAAATATGACAGTGGTGCTGTAAATGTGCACAGCAAAAGATGGAATCGCACACTAAAATAATGTGCACGATGTGTAATGTTCCATTGTGCATTGATTGTTTTAAACCATATCATTCTTAATTAAATTTTTATGACTAAAATATCATTGGTTTTTTCTTTACAAATTACTCATTGAAGACTACTGGGACACATAAGTCCCAGTGGTCAGGACTGATGGGACAGGTCCCATCAGTCCTGACCACTGGGTCCTGCCCCAGGTCCTAAATCAGTGTTTAAAATTTTCCTAAAAATATAACATCTTAGTTTTAGCATTACAGTGTACTCTACACATAGTTTATGCTACCAAAATTGTTTTGTTGTAAAAAAAAAAAAAAAAACCTCGCTGTGAAAGGGTTAAGATCCATTAAATTGTTTTTTATTTTTGTGAAATTAGTATGTAAATAGCAATAACCAACAAGGTTTTAGTTAGCAGAATTTGCTGATAAATGTGCAAAAAGCTTTCCAAGAAATTTTAATATGAGAAAATAAATTGGTAGATTAATTTTATGTGAAATATAATAGATCATGCATCACGAGTGCAAGAAATACTCAAATCTTAATTATGAGAACCATCCTTAAGAAATAAAATGTCTTAATATATATATTTATTTTATACATAAACTAATAAACTTAATGTTTTCAAAAATTAATATCATATAAACAGTAGAGTTTCTATGTTGGTAACATAAATTGCTAGAACAAAAAGTAGTAAACATGGTGGTAATTTTAATAAGCACTCAGCTTCATGCAACTGATTTAGTAAACATTGAGTTAAAACAAATAAAACAAAAAATTAAACTAAAAAAAATACACAATAATGTTAAAGAATTCTAACAAAGGAATCAAAAACTTAATGATTTTTTTAAAGCTTCCATTTAGAACAGGGGTGGGGAATACTTTTGGCTCAAGGGCCACATAGTGGAAGCCAGTGCCTCACTTTTTAAAATCATTGCATTTATTAATTAACTTTGCATTCAGAAAAGGTATGAATTGTACCTTAAAAATCGATAAATATAAGTTGAATAAAATAGTGGTAGTTTTATTCAATTTATTTACTATGCTAACTTCATATCTATAGCTCCAGGCATGTTTAGTTTTAGTATCAGTTTAATGAAACAAACATACCCAATCACTTTTCCACAATTTTTTTCAAGCAATCTCAGGTATGAGATTGCTTGTTGAAATTCTTATCACAGCCTACGAGTTAAGGTCAGCCAATTAGCATCTATATTTACTCTTTATCTTCATGCAAGAAAAAATTTGCCTACAAATATATATGTTCATTAAAACACAGAATATTTTTTGTCCATTTCGTATTCTGACTGCCTTGGCGGGTCATAAAAAAATATCAGCAGGCTGCTATTTGCCCACCTCTGCTTTAGAAGAAACATAAGAAGCCATTGGAAATGAAACATAATTGGATAACTCCTAAAAGCAGTTTACTATCCTATGCATTATTAAATCAGTGAATATTAATTTATAATATTGATAAGGACAAACTATTCATTTTGCAATTCTATATATTTTAATTGCAATGAGATGTGTCTATTATTAAGACTCGTTCTCCATGTTACAAAAAGTTTTTATTTATTTAGAATAAAATAGTGAATTAAAAGTGAAATGAAAAAAAAACCCAGCATAGATATTTAAAAAATAATACATGGAAGGAGGAAAGCTAACTTCTTTCCAGGTGCAAAGAAGACTCTTTCAAAGGGTAAAATAAAAAATGATTTTTTCTGCAATTCCAAACTAGTCAACATACAATTTACAAAGGTCTCCAAAATGGATGTGTTCCTTTATAGAATATAAATTTGGAATATATATTAAAATTATGGAAATGTTACAGTTTTATATATAAACTCTTGGACGATTCACTATTTAGTAGAAAACTGAATTTTTTTTTTATTATACTTACTGGATCTTACTGGAATCAGATAATAAGACAGCAAATTTGATTAATAATGCTTATAATTAAATCTTAGAAATATATAGAACTATTTTACTTAATGTATGTAGCTTTTGAACATTATACATCAAATTATGTTAACTTCAAACCACATCCATTGAAGCATGTTTGTAGTAAAAAATAATTTTAGCTTTTATTTTCATTCTCAAGAAGATCATATAGCTTTTTCATATTCCTACAAATATCAATTGTACATAATAATGCATTATATAATATACTAGAGGACCCGACAGACGTTGTCCTGTACACATATCTTAAATTCAAAAATTCCAAATTTTTATGATTAAGCTTTAACAATCTGGACCATTTTGAGCAAACTTTGAGTAAAATTTCAAACACTAATTACATCTGAATGTAATAATTTGATTAACACACGATTTATTTCAACAAAATAATAACATGAAGTGACAAAATATTTTCCTGAAATGATCACAGCACCAACTGTCGGGACCAACTTGAATTATAATAAAATATTTTTGAATATTCGATACTGCGATCGTAGCACAGTCTGCTGGATCCAATGTAAAACATTCCAAGATCAACAACTTATAAATAAAAAATTAATTAAATAAACATTTCTAAACCAAATTATAAATCTAAACCATTCTCGAGTCTACTGGAACAGACAAAAACTTTCAACAAAATGGGTCCAGCCGTTTAGGAGGAGTTCAGTTACATACACACGCAAAGAAAAATTACATATATAAAGATTATTTGAAAAGATATTAATTAAAAACGCTAAAAAGCGTGAATCGTCTGCATTTTCGTAACAATAAAGACCAAGTTTGGCTGAAAATCAATCTTCGACGCCATCTTATGTCTTTTTTAATTCCTACTATTAGCGCACGATTTCTATACATATTTTATTTGTTTGTTTGTTTATTTATTTATCTTGGTGGAATTTTCAATCGTTAATAAAATACATTTTAAAGCTCTCAATTGAGCTGAAATGTAATGTACATGATTATTTTGGATGGCAATACAATACAATGGAATGCAATACAATAATTTAATAATAATTAATAAAAATTAATCTCTCTCGATTAAAACTAATTATTTAAAAAATTACAAATACAGCCACATTGGCGACTCTTTTGGCGACTGTCAAAATTTGAAAAGGTTTTTTTCTCACGTGTTAAAGCATTCAGTTGAAAGGAAATTTTATATACACGATTGTTTTGGATGACAATATGATACTTTAATGATAATTAATAAAAATTAATTACCACTTAATGTTGTGATTCTGTCATATAAATATACATATTTATATTAATTGCAACCATTTAATAAAAAGTAGCTAAAATAAATATTTTCTTGGTTGATCGAAGTAGGAATTGATTATTTTTTTATACTACTTGTTTATAACAATAGCGTTGTTACAACAATGCAGGTGAATGTTGACTTGTATTTTTTTGAATATTTTTAATTAATGTCTTATTAACTAAATGTGATATCGGATTGAATTGTGAATCTAAACAATTCTTGAATTTACTTGAACCCACACAAAAAATTTCATAGAAATCGGTCCAGCCGTTTAGGAGGAGTTTAGTGACAAACACATGCACAGAAGATTTTTATATATAAAGATATAGTGATATAAGTAATAATCATTATATTACTATAAATCTAATTTAAAGCAAAACAATAGGCAAGAGAATAAGACAATACAGGACCAAGTAAATAGACAAGACTACTGATGACACCTGAACTGCTGTTTAATTCTCGTAAACTGCCAGACAATTCTAACATGAGGACTGAGCCATAACAAATTTAATGCGCATCTCAGTACCTCTACACAGTGTATCTTAAGTGACACCAGAACTCAAAACCTAAATTCAATGGAAAAGATGCAAGCCATGAGTTAGCGATAATGGCTCCTTTGCTATGACAACCAGCTACAATTATACATTAAGACTTAGGACTGTAATTTCCAGGTTAGATAAAGTTTTATGGTGTTCACCTTCTTATTCTGTTCACATAACTGGGCTGAAGCAAAATCAATGTAAAAAAATGCAGCTAGAAATAATTAAAGTTTTGGTACTAAAATTTATTTACAAATTTGCTATAATCCAAGAGTAACATATATATACAAGTAATCTACTTGAAAATAATTAATACATTTTAAAGTATTAGAATTCATTCATAAAGAAAATCTATATAAACCGAGAAAATCTAAAAAATAATTTACTCACTTCACTATAAATAACTAAAACAAGTAAAATTCTGGGTTGCATTTTAGGAAATAATTGTTCATAAATATATTTAATGAACTCATGACATATTACAGGTAAAAAATATGAAAATACAAAATTAAAAATATATATTTTTTTATAAAAAAAATAAAAATTAGTATACACTACAGCTAATTTGAATAAATTCTAAACAAGTTATTAAGTAGTAACATTTATAATTAAAAAGAGTAAATTCATATAAACTAATATTTAACTTATTCCTAATGTATGAGTAATGAAGAAATTTCATGGGGAATCATGTTCTAAGCACTATTTTATAATTTAAAAAATACAATTCATTTTATCACTAAATAATTATGCTGAGAATATATTTGTAAAAATTGATAATGAATAAATCTGTTTCAGAATGGAACTTTAATTATGATTTATAATATATTAAAAAAGGTTGCATCCAGATATATTCCTTTATTGTTAATTTTAATAAGGTTTAAGAAAGTAGGATAAAAATTAATTATCAATATGGCTATGTACAAAAAAAAGAATTATCCAAATAGTGCTTTTCATAAAAATGTAAACTAGCTTAACCACTGTTAGCAGATATTTTTGGTAAATCTGATTTTATATTTTTCATTACAATTAACATAGTTTTATCTGAGAACTAAATTGATATGTGGCAATTTCTTTGTTTTAAATATTATTTACAATCTTTACTAGTTTTAGTAGCTGACCATGAGAACTAAAAAAAAATATTTACTTAAAAAAATAAAAAAGAAGTCAGAAGAAACTTATAATGCAGTGAAATTTAAAAGGTAGGCAAAATGCTTATAAAAGAGTAAATAATTTAAATTTAGAATAAAAAATTTCAAATTTATTGAAAAAAATGCAGAATAGTAGTATTCTCATTATGAAGCATGATTATTATTATTCCTAATACTACATGCCAAGTACCTTGGTTTAGTAAGTCATACAGATTCTTTGGTAGTCAGTCTTGCGAAAGTTCATTCTATGCTACTTGAATCCTAGCATGCTATTCTTACAGGTTAAATGGTTATGGGTGGAGGGCTAACTTTTCAACCTAAGGTATCCCCAACATTCTCAATTAGAGTCAGGTTTGGTTAAAATGATAGCTGCTGTAAGGTATGGACATGCTATATAGGGTGCGATAAAAAAACCTCCCCTGTTTCAAAAAGGCAGTTATAAAGAAACAAAACACAATACAGAGAAAAGTCTTTTACAGGTGAAAAACAAATAAGATACCATTTTACAATAATTGGGTTTAAAAATTATGTCCACTAAGTGGTGTCCTCCAATGGTTGATACATTGACGAAGTCTTTCCCAAAAGCTCTTCAGAACATTCCCCCTGGCGCTGTTTTGATTTTGTTTGACAAGGCCCACTTCCACTGTGAATAAACAAAATTTTCACTACTGGACAGCAGAAAATCTTCAGCTGCTTCACCGATGACCACTTCACAGTTCTTGTGTGACAGTTTGGTGCATTGTTGCTGAATTTGGTGTGTAGGGTCCTTATTTTTTCGAAGGTGATAAAATTAAACTATGGACAACTTACGGGAAAGACTTCGTCAATGGAGCACACCATTTGGTGGACATAATTTTTAAAACCAATTAATATAAAATGGCATTGTATTTGTTGCTCACAAATAAAAGACTTCTCTGTATCTTGTTTTGTTTGCTTGTAACTGCGTTTTGAAACAGGGGAGGTTTTTTTTTTGCTGCACCTTGTAAATAGTAGCCAAAATATGCCAACAGTGTTGCTGGAAAAGTGGTTGAAACTGGGAACTAAACAAGAAATGGGACTGCAACTAGCCACATGACCTTTTTAATGTAATCTGTGGCCTATCAAAGAGCTTGTAACTACCGCCAAGAGTGATTCAACATCGCACCCTACAACGTGAAATCTCAAGTTTTTGGATTTGTGATTTAGAATAATGTTACAACTTTTGGTACTGGCAAAGTAGCCCCACCCCACCAGCACTGGATATTCGACGTTCCTCTAGCAAAACAAAATTTCAAATTTTGATGACAATACAATGTTGTTATAATGACAGTCATTGTATCGGTCTAGACGAGCTTAATCGAATGTCCTGAAACCGTCAACAAATGATGCGATTATTTATGGAATGATCGAAAGTTCCTTACTGCCAGCTGGATGTCTGCAACAGTGGCTTTTGGATTAGTATGCCAATGATTTCAACTTTCAAGTAATTTTAATATACTATACAAAATTCCAAATTTACCTGTGATGGGGAAGTGGAAATGAACTCCAACACTTCTATCCAAGCCAAAAGATACGCCTTGGCATAAACATATGAATCAGTATATGGGACAACAGCACAGTGATCACCAATTTTTATATCCAGAAGCATACCCACTACAAGTTCATTCAAGAATTTTAATTTTTCAATCAAAGGTGACAATCTGTAAGATAAATGAATTAAAAATTAATAAGTATTCAAAACAATCAAATCCATAACTGCTAAATAAAAACCATTTATTTAGATCTTCATTTACTAATTGCATCATAAAATTTGAAATAAATTTATATTCCATTAAATAAAACATTCACAAAATTATTATTGTAATTAATTAAAATTCCAATGATTATAGTAAGAAAAGAACAGAATCTTAAATGGGTGTCTCATTCTATTAAGTCAGAAATATAAAAGAAATAGTTATAAAAAATATGATTCAACATGAACAATAATTCAAAATATTGAGTATAAGAGTGTACAAAAAAAACGAATTCAATTATAAATATTTTTTTTTTAATGAAAAGATTTTAATTCATTATTGTCAGTCTAATATCAAGTTGTTTCCATCATGCTGAAAAATAGGAAAATGTTTTTTTCAAAACCAAAAGGCAAAGGTTAACGTTTTGTATTTGAAAGCACATATGCTTTGAATAAGAATATATTTCCAAAGCTTTATAATTAAACAATCATACACAATGTAGTGAAAACACATTTTAGCAAAATTATTTGTTTAGTAGAATATAATGAAGCAGAATAGTTAATTCAATAATACAGCCCATGTTACATTAAAAAATTCAAAATTTGTACTATTTTTCAGATGCAATACCTCCTATATAAATACACATGTATCTCATCATTAAAAACATTTTGGATTGAAATATTAGTATATAAAATGCACACATATAATGTAGCAAAGGTAAAATTTCATTCAAAAAATAATACATAGTTCATGTATTGCAATTTGTATCAAACTACAAGTGTTTAGTTTTACAAAACTATTTCGTGATTGGAGAGTAGAGTATAGCTTTTTTGAACTTTGTATAATTTCAATTGTGAAAAAATACTTTGTGATGAAAGAATTGGAAAATGCAATGTAATACGACCTTAAAAATTGCCAAATTACAGTTAAGTTTTAAAAAAAACACACACACTTCAAGCTCATTATTTTTTCCCTCCAGTTCACATCTTGTGAGAATCTAGGAATTTGAATCAATAATAATGCAGCCAAATAATTTTTCTTTTTTGCAAAGATTTTTGTCACATATATTGAAGTAAAATAAAAGTTATAAAATAAGTTTATATGTACATGGTAAAGAATTCAGAAAAAATGTTAAGGAATAAAATAAGAGTAAAAAAGTAACTTTGAGAAAACAATAGATATTATATTTAAATAATTAAAAGATTGATATATACTCTGAATTAAAAGCTAAGTAAAATGGAAGACAAAACTAAACAGCATTAAAAAAACACAATAATTTGCTTATAATCTAATAAATTATAATCATTGCAAAAATTAAACAATAGTTTACAGCTCATGGGGAGATGAGATAAAATTATCTATTATCAATGGTCCGCTTTAATTTAAACTTTACAAAAAATGAATACAAATTTTCTGAAACACAAAATTGTTTCATAATTAACCATTAACATGCTTTAAATGTAAGTGAACACTTTTTTTTACATAGGATGTAATTTCAAATTATGCAGGATAAACAATTAATATTTTTGGATATGAAATAAATAAAAGTTAATTACAAATGTGGGATTTTTACAACATCTTCTTCAGACTCATCACTACATTGAGATTTCATTTCATCTGACAATGAAGGAATTGCTGGCATGATTCTAAAGATTAAAAAAAAATTAAATAAATGTTACATTAGTTAAATAAGGTGAAGACTATATTTGTATTATTTTAAAGGATACAATGCATATTAGTAATACTTTTCCAAAAATATAAGGTTTAAAATACTCTCAAGTAATATTCACAATAATTTGCTTGGAGAAATATTTTATGAAATGGTGAAATCTCTAATATCACCAATCTGATATTGTAATTTCCAATTTATATATAAAGATTTTTTGACACACAAAATTACCAACTCACTTCTCATTAATTTTGTCAGAAACCTTATATATAAATTGGAAATGAGAATAAAATAATAGCATAATATTTGCATTTACTGATTTTGATTTCAAGAAAAACTACAATTAAAATAGGAAAAGTAGAAATTACTTTAGCAGAAGTATTCCTAACATAAAATACTAATTATCTAAGAATATCTAATTAAATTCTAGCTCGCAATACTATTGTGCATTCACTATTCTATTATAAGTATACTAATTTTTTAAAGAATTTTGTAAATAAATTATTAACAGTTAATCTTCCACAAAAATTATTTTAAAAGATATATATATTTCTCTTTTTTTTAATATTCACTTCACACATAAAATTAATTTTTTCTTGTGACAGTGATAACTATTTAAATACTAATGTAATTAACATTGTTTCACAATTCGGTCACCATTTAGTCATTACACATAATTTTACTTCCCATATTAGTTTTACAGCTTTTTATTGAGAAACAAAAGCATGAAATGTCAGTATAAAACACTTTTTCTCTTATATTTGTTTCTAATATTTATCAGCAAGTGCATTTGATTATTTGTTTTCAGAATCATAAATAAGCAAAACGATAATTTTTTTGCGTTTAAAATATACAAAAAAAGCAGAGGAAAATATTACCAATTTTTTTAGAAGAGGAATTTTTCTACATTATGATGAAATAAAATAGAGCCACCGTTGGTGACATATCAAGCATATTAATTATAATTATACTTCTATTATTTACAGAAACAATATGTATGGAAATTTTACTTCACATATTTTAATGATTCAATACGAAAACAATGATATTTTACTAGTATTAAAAAATTAAGAGTTCAAAGTTTTTTTCCCAATGAAAAGCCTACACATACATACATATTAGGAAACCAATTCCGGAAAGTAACTTTATAACGATTAAATATTGTTACAATGATCAGGGTTCGAGGATTTCATGCAAAACAGTCACAAAGAAAAATAACAGTTCTTTAAGAGCGATGCAAATTTATTGTCGAAATTCCAATCCTCGAAATACAGGATTCAGGAGCAATATTCACAGAGTAAATCTCAGAAGGTCTTCACACCTACAACAGCACTCAGACCCAATTATGAGTGTCTAAAATACACATATGTAAAAGATTACTCACAAGCATAACCAAGCTAATCGGTAATGAAGGTCAAAACAAGTTTACTAATCGCTGGTTGAATTAAGACTGACTGTTTTTGTGAGCACCACCCTATTTATAGAAGCAGTGAAAATTTCCTGAAAGATCTACTTGTGTTATAAAGTGTGAAATAAGTGGATTTCTCTACAAATTTCTAGAAGAATCTAGAGGGTCTCGAACTCGCCTAGTGTGATGCCAACTTGGCTCTATTACCAAGTTCCCATTGAATCATCATTATAACGAAAGGGACATCATTGCTTGTGAAAATTACAACTTAACCATAAAATAAATATAACATAGAGTAATATAAATGTATTACACATTCAAATACAAATTATTTATACAATATTTGTAACAATACATTGATTTTATGGAGGGATTGACTGCTCATTAATGACCCACTATGAAGGCTATTACAGGCAAACCTCATAATTTTGATCCATGGTCAAGTGACAGCGACTAATACATAAGTAGGGTTCTCTTTCAAACTTTCACATCAATATCAGAACTTTGAGCCTTTTATAGATAAAACACACACACAGACATCAGCTCCACAACACAACAAGAAAGATTTTAGCAACATCGGGACTCAAACCCACTACATTAACGGTACAATCTCAGCCATGACTACTTGGCTGCCACAGCAACTTTATGAGGGAAGCACAAATATAACAGTTTTCTTAAATACACCATGTGCAAAAAGTAACTTTTTTAA
This sequence comes from Trichonephila clavipes, assembly GCA_019973935.1. Lineage (NCBI taxonomy): Eukaryota > Metazoa > Arthropoda > Arachnida > Araneae > Nephilidae > Trichonephila > Trichonephila clavipes. Next base: position 378,419 of record BMAU01020187.1, read on the forward strand.
TACATGAATTTGAAAAATCTCTTAAAATATTACATTTTTCCTCACATATCTTTCTCTTGAATAGATATTACATTAAGTATTTATGTGTGACAACTCACATAATATTGCAGTAATTTTTTATTTCACTTTATGATTCTCAGACAATTTCTGACTGCTTATTTTTATGAAGACATTTCCAGTAAAACAGAATCAATAAATGCATGAAATTTACTTATTTTGAATAGAAGCATACACATATTTTGAATGCTTTTAAGTACCACAGAGAAAGTAAAATTTTTTTAATATACTTCAAGCAATTATCTATTCATTTGATAAATTCATTGAAATAAAAATTATGCAGTGCTTAAATCTTTCAAATTAAAATTTATTTTGAATATTTTGATTTTAAAATATTATAATATAATATATAGCAAAAATTTTATTTGTACGTTTATTATGCTAAAAACAATGACTTATTTTAATGTTGAAAAAAATCCCCCCTCCCTCCTAAAAAAGAAGATCAGTTTTTTGTTTCTGAAGAATATGAAACAAGAGTTCAAATAAAAAAGTGATACACAATAAAATATCTCCCTTTACACAAAGTATGTAGACAAGGTTACTTATATGCACATGCGTTCTAAGAAAATGACTGAAAATTGTACGAGCATATCTAGTTGTTGTGTATTAGAATAATTGTGAGTTCCAAGCTTAATATACCGTGATAAAATCAAGATGCCATCAGCCCCATTTAAAGGGAAAAGCCAGTTTTCTAGTTCCGTTAAGAAAATTTTGCCTGCAACTAATTTCCATTTTCCTAATTTGAAACCTAGTAAAAACTTGTTGTTTCTTAATCCAAAAATTAATCAACAGGAAAACTAACAATTTAAGCACAATCAAAAGAAATCATCAAATTACTTTTTAAAAAAAAATGAATCGGATAACGAGAATATATTTACTTACTTTAAGAGTATTGTATGAGCAGCAAATTGTATTTGCCGCACATGAGAAGTTAGTGATGATATAAGTTTATTCAAAATTGAATCTCCATTGCACTGACTAAACTCAGTTTCTGAATCTCGTAACTCTAATATGTTGAGAAGGTTATCTTCTGGAATCTGTTTCAAAACATCCAAATATTCGACGAGCACTACTACACGCACCAAAGGTGTAAATTTGCAATCACTGAAAACATCTTAAAAAATTTGATTCAATTTATTAATATAAAATTAAAAATAGCTACCATATACATTTTAACACAAAAATATGTTTTAATGATTATTTATCTTATAAAAAATACAAAAAATACTTTTATCGGCAAAAAAATTAATATTAAAACATAATTCACAGTAAAACTTTTTATAAAAATTATATACTTTACCTTTTAAAGTGGGCATGTAGATTGGAGTGTAAGTCTTAATGTAAATGTAACCATCATTTTATGTTTTATAATGTTTATAATGTAAAGAAATTTCATGTTTTATAATGTTGTTGTTACTGATGCCTCTTGATCGGCAAAGGTCAGATCGAGGCCCACAAAATTCATCATGGCAAAGAGCTAAGTGACGCTTGTCGTTAGCCATAGCTTTGAGCACCATACAGGTGACAGTACGATTTGGCTTGTTTCCACCCCAATTTTGAGGGAGGACACCTGGGGGTGGTCATGGGACTCCCACCTCTCTTCCCCTTCCACCAACCACACGAGAGGACTTGTGGCTCAACGGCAATTTATAGTACCCCCATGCCGTGAAGGCACAGCAGTCAGCATCGCTCACCACTATATACCGGATGGGCAACTATTTATAATGTTCATAATGTAAAGAAATTTTATATTTTATAATGTTTGCAAAAATGTAAACATTTTAAAAAGCATAAGAATATTTAATAATTAGTTCTTATTTCAAGGTCTGAAAATGAAAATTTTGATTGCAACGACAAATTCTCTAACTCTTAAGATATACTTCTGTAAGCTATACATAAGCCTATTTTAAAAATTCCTAATTAAAAAAAGCAAGAAATCTTAGATAATTATATACAGAAATATTGAACATATCTAGAATACTTTTATTAATATTATATAAAAGATTAAATAAACATAAAAAGTGAATAAAATATGATCAGTGAATTCTTGACATTTTTATCTATAGTTTTTAAGTCTAAACACACTGGTAATGTTGTTGATGACTTTGCAGTTAAAAAATTATCAAATGAGTGAATGTTTATTAACCTCACACTCTAAAACAACATTAAAGGTATTGGTGATGAACCTTGCAATTTTGAACAGCGGAGACGTGACGAGAATGACACCTGAATAGGTTCCCATTTCTCCAAACTTCCACATCACACCAACATGAGGACTTTGGGTCCCAACAGATTTAAAGTGCATCCCCTCCTACATAGCAGGCCTTCATTTGGCATCAGAACTTGAATCTAGGGCTTTATACTGCTGCCAACAGGTTTATGATCATGACCACTAAGCTACCAAATGACCATAAAAATTATCCAAGTCCATCCAGTTATGAAATTATTAATATATTTACAGAAACATATTCTATAAAAGATTCTCATTAAAGAAGCAGCTGGAATAATAATAACAATACATCATATAGTTAAAAATTCGCCTACAAAATACTTTGAAAAATAATCACATTCTTCTTTTTCCAGATATAGAAACTATGAAATAAAATTAAATTAAAGGCTAAAAGCAAAAATGAAATCCACTTCATATTTGAAATTTTACATAAATGCTTATGAACACACAATATAGGGGGGGAGGTGAGTTTTAGAACTTTTACACAATATAATTGAAACAGCCAAATGACAGCCTTAATATGAACAATATTTTTTTGAAATATTCATACCAAAATATAAATGAGAAAACGTTGCTTTAAACATAAAAATGAAGAACTTTTTACAAAGCCTTGTTGATTAAATTAGGAAATAAAATATTAAATTTTTTGTCAAATTTCAAAAAATCTTTCTCGAAATTTTAAATTCACGTTATTCCAGTAGATTGTAGACACACCATTTATAATACATTTTAACTAAAAATTTTCAGGTACAAACGACCACAAAATAAAAGCATAATTTGGAAAAGAAGCAATTTAAATTTAAGAATTTTATGTTAAAATATCCATTAAGAAAAAAAAAATAAATTAACTCTTTAAAAGAATTTTATTAGAAAAATTATGGAAAAAAACAAAAAAACCCTTTTAATTTTCAAACTTATATTACTACTAGAAGTGTCTTTAAATCATGTGCAGAGTAAAAGCATGTTATACAATGTAGTTTTACAGTGGACGGGAAATTTATGACCCCTACCTTGCAATAGGAGGTGGAGGAACTAATAATATACTAGATGTTGCTGTTACTCTGTTATACTAAAAAAAGTATTAATTTTTATACAGAGACCACCATATTTGAAGATGATTGTTGACAGTCATCAAAAAATCTATAATAAGGGAATTGGATGTAAAGCCCCCTCACCTCGAAAGTGTGATGCAACCCAGAATGAGAGCCAGTGAGGCTGGATGGTCACAGCATATTTACAAGTGGGGTGGATTTTTTCTGCCACTATCAAAGGAAGGACAGTTAAGGTTGCCACTTGTTAATTTACAAAAGCAGTCAAGGAGCCAGCGTCACATTTGATTTCCAGCAGAGAGCCTATGTACCATTGATGCGTAGATGGAATACAACATATTAAATGAATTTAGGTCTTCCATTTAATTTGTGATAAGTCTTGGAGAGAAACACTAAATAAGATTCAAGATCACCTGAGATGGCATGCGGTTGTTGCCTTCAAGTTGGAAACCGGGCATGACTGCATTGCAGGTCACCCCTACATAGACTAAATGTCCTCCCCTCTCCAAACTGTGTTTTGTGCAGAGAGAATTCCCTAATAAATGCTAAGCACCTGGAGGTTTGCCCTGCTGTCTCTGGTACCATCTACAATAGATACTGGAGGGACAGAGAGCAGTTACAAGCTCTAAAATCTGACTTTTCGATTGTGTTAATGCTTCTGCTTCTCTTGTTTTTCTGTTGTTTCATTAGTTGTTACTCCACATGTGTTTGCACTCTTGCAAATGATGTTATTCATCAAGTGCTGCTGCTAGAAATAAAGAATCTTTCATTTGAGTATAGTTATTGATAAGTAAGCAAAGGGCTAGTGGTTGTTTCATTTTCACTACCTTCTTTGGCCAGTCTGTTAGCAACCTCATTACTAATAATGTTATGAGGAATCCATTGTGTGCGTGGAGGTGGACTTTGGGGGGGGGTGATCTGCAAGATCTTCAGTTTGAGCAAAATAGACATACTGTGGTTTAATCCTTTGCAGTGGGCCAGCCACTAAGATGTTGAAGTGCACTGCGACTGACCAAATCCACAGTTTTCCAAAATCACATTCATAAGACATGACAGAATCAGGCCCAACATTAGTAACAATTAACTCACTCCTGAAGACAGATCAAGTATCAGGGTTGCATTGTTTCATTGTAGTTTCAAGGTGGGGAGGGTCATAGTAAAAATACCACTGCCAGTACAATCTTCTGTTTGACTACCATTAGTATAGACCTGCATTGCATCATTAGGAATGCAATTAATCATTTCCGGAGCCATCAGTCTACGATGATTGACATGGTGAATTTGTTTGCAGTGGATTTCAGATCAAAGTGGAAGAAAACTTTCAGTAGTCCTACTGAGGGGTTCAATACAGGATTTTAGAGATACAGGTGCAACCTTTCAAGTGATCAGTTTTTAAGTTTCTGCCAAGCTAAAATGATTGAATTTCTTTTGATTGTTGTGCCAATTGTGCAGCTACAAGGAAGTACAATGGTGGGGTCTGTAGCTGTATATTTTGTTGAAATACTTAACCAAAAATTGGCTCTTCAAAAATGCAGTTGCTGTAAGTTGGTCTCAAACAGGGCTATACCTGATGGGCATCTATTTCTGAGCCAGACAATAATTCGAGTGGCACTCAGTTGTATATGCTCTAATTTCTGAGGATCGGTTTCAGATGCGCAGAAATAAATTGGGTAGTTGTGTTCTATAATAGGTCTCATTAGCGAAATACACGTGGTTTCAAGAGTGTTTCCATCAGCTCCCTAATCTCTGTCAGCTATATATTTGAGGATATTAAAGAATCTACTGGCCTTTGAAACCAAATAATCTACATATTTGTTGCTGTTGTATTGAAGAGGATTAATAAATCTTATGAAAAGAAAATGCTAAAACAATACCTGATAAATGAAACAATAAATGAACCATATTTTTATGAGTTTGATCAGAAATTGGTGTAAATTCCCAGGCAGATTCATCATCAGAGGGATCTTTAGGCGGTTTGAGCGGTTCTGATAATAACAAGAAAACTGAAGCTGCCTGATACAATAACATAAGGTCCTTTGTATTGTCAAATGTTAGACTTCTACATATCTGTAAAAAAAAAAATATTTGTAGAGATAAAGTAGAATTCCCTACATTTTGAAAATTGCTTAATTACATTAACAGTATTCCCATAACTTACTTTTTGTTGTTAAGCGATCAATAAAATTAAATTTACAATTCCCCAAAAATTGACCTTTCAAGTGCTAAATGTTTTACATTTTCATGCTTATTGATATATAATGTTCAGTGTTGAACAGATAATTCTTGTAACACCCACAACAACAAGTACATATTTGTCGCGAGAGGGCGCTAGTGTGTGTAAAACAGTGTATGTGTAGACAGAGTAACGAGAGAGCGCATGGAGAACGCTTTAATAAAATTCCTTTTTTTCTTAGTCTCGCCATTTTGTGTGTGGTGTAATTAATCTTTTAGAGATTTTTAATTAATGTGTGTAAATGAATAAGTGCAAACTAAACAATGGTCCGTCAGAGCCTGAAATGGCCGGGACTGAAAATAAGGAATTGTAGAGATCACGAATGAAAAGAAAGGAAGCGTCCTTTTAGTGGAGAGAAAGTTATCACTTGGTGAGAGGTCAGTCTTCAATTTTCCTATATTTTGTGTTTTGAGAAAAATTATATGTGTTTCATAAGCGGTTAAAATAACTTTAATTTGTGATTGAGATAGTTATTTTGTGACTTATATGTGTTTCATTTGTGGTTGAGTTAACTATATTTTGTGTTTTGAGAAAAATTATATGTGTTTCATAAGCAGTTAAAATAACTAATTTGTGATTGAGATAGTTATTTTGTGACTTATATGTGTTACATTTGTGGTTGAGTTAACTATATTTTGTGTTTTGAGAAAAATATGTGTTTCATAAGTGGTTAAAATAACTCTAATTTGTGTTTGAGATAGTTTTTGTGATTTATAAGTGTTTCATTTGTGGTTGAGTTAACTATATTTTGTGTTTTGAGAAAATATATGTGTTTCATAAGTGGTTAAAATAACTTTAATTTGTGATTGAGATAGTTATTTTGTGATTTATAGGTGTCTAATTTGTGTTTGAGATAGTTTTTGTGATTTATAAGTGTTTAATTTGAGGTTGAGTTAACTTTAATTGTTTTGAGATAATTATTGTGATTTATATGTGTCTCATGTGTGGTTAAGATAACTTTAATTTGAGGTTGAGTTAACTTTGATTTGTGGCTTAGATAATTAAATTGTGGTTTATTTGTTTTCATTGGTGATTGAGATAACTTTACTTTGTGAAAATGAGTTTAGGTAAATTTAAAAGGATGAACTTAGGAGTGTTGCGGATGAATTAAAATTAGTTGTTCCAGACAATGCTAAAGTTCTAGATTTAAGAGAATTAATACAGGAGAGTGAGATTTATAAAATGATACGGAAACGTATCAGGCTATTGTTGATTGTGTATTGGAGGAGATAAATGATAAAAGAAATGAAAACGAAAAAATAGACTAGAAATTGAAAAATTAAACTGTCACAGTTAGAGAAAGGAGTTAGAAATAGCGAAATTACATAATCAATCGGGCAAAAGTTTACCTTTACAAAATGAAAATCAATTAATTACACCGAGTGTGATATTGAAAGTTTGATAAAAAGTATCAAAACCTTAACAATCCCGGTACCCCTAAGAGCAGAGTCATTTAATTTATTTTTTCAATCTATAGAAAAGGCATTTAAAACTAAAAATGTTCCTGAAAAATTAAAACCCGAAATTCTTTTGAATATTTTAGGAGAAAAGGCAAATAACTTAATGATTTATCTTGAGATGAAGATTTAAGTGACTATAATAAGTTGAAGGCAATTGTGTTAAAAAGAATTTCAAACGACCCCCTATGAATGTTTAAATCAATTTAAAAAGGCCCAAAAATTACCTAGCGAGAGTTATGTTCAATTCGCGTCTAGATTAAGTGCGAATTTTAATTACTATTGCCAATTATGGGAGGTCAATGATTTCAAGTCAGTTTGTGAGTTAGTAATCTCAGATAAGATAATAGAGACATTAGACCGATAATTAAATACGCATATTAGCATTAAGCAGGGCGAAATGTGGTTTAAGCCACAAGATCTAGCTCATGAAAGTGTGATATTTTTATATCATCCAAGGGAAAAATTAGAGAACAGAATTTATTTCCTAAGTTTAAACGTAATGAGACCTATAATCATTGTGGAGCAAAAAATATTTCAAGTGTAAATCTGTCTTCTGTTAAAAATGTGAAATGTTTTTGTTGCAAATCACGAGAATTTCACCCACTGTATTCATGCTCAAAATTTAAATCTCTCAGCGTCAGTGAAAGAGTGGATTTCGTAAAGGCTAATCATTTGTGTTTCAAGTGCTTTTCCCCTAACTGTAGGGTGAAAACCTGTTGTGCGAAAAATTGTTTTTGTGGGAAACCACACAATCGCTTGATTCACTTTCCGAAGCCGGACAAGGAGTCTGTCGCCCTCAACCAAACAGTTCAAAGGTCAGTTCTCAACCCGCTCGCAGATGTGTTCGGGGGACCGGGAGGATCGAATTGCGTCGTTCCGCCCCAAGGTGGAAATGAAGAAAAGTTGTTCGTAGCAACCAGCTTTTTAAAGAATAAAACGCGAACCGTTTTACTGAGTAGCGTCCAGTGCTTCTTAAGGGATAAATATGGCCTTTTACATGAGGTAAGAGCGCTTTTGGACGTAGGGAGTCAGTCAAATTTCATTACGAAAGACTGTGCAGATAGATTACAATTAAAAAATGAGAAAATTAATTTGCTAGTATCTTGTTTAAATGAGTCAACAATGACAATAAATGGAGGAGTTACGACCTCCATATTTAACGGTGATTTAAGTTTCAAAAAGGAGCTAAATTTATTAGTTGTAAGAAGGATAACCGATTTGAGTCCGTCACAAATAATAAATGTGTCGCTAGATATGCCAAACGAAATTAAACTAGCCGATTATAAATTTAATATTCCTGGTAAAATTGATGTGTTGTTAGGCGCGGAAATATTTTACGAATTACTGAGACCAGGCCAAATTTATTGTGGAGATTCAAAACTACTTTTACAAAATACTGTTTTTGGATATGTAGTTAGCGGTAGTGTAGGAGATGAGGTGAGGGATAACAATATTCGTAGTGGATTAATCAGAGATAGTGATTTAAATACAACATTAAGGTCTTTTTGGGAGTTAGAATCGATTAGTGTCAAAAACGAGAATTGTAGTAGTGAGGAGGACGTTAGCTTTGAAATGTTTAAGCAGAGAGTACATTTTAAAAATGGTAGATATGAGGTAGAACTCCCGTGGAAAAGAGATAGTAATGAGTTAAGTGATAATTTTAGTTTAGCGAAAAGACGACTTGGAAGTCTTATGAGAAAAATGCAAAGGGATAAGGTGTTGTATTCTGAGTATTGTAAGGTCTTGAAGAATTATTTGGATGTGGGAATAATTGAGAAGGTAACAAATCCCTTTATTCCAACAAATAACCCTATGTTTTATCTTCCTCACCAAGTGATAATAAAAAACGAATCTCTCACTACGAAACAGTAAATAGGGCGTGAGGCTAGTGCATGTGAAAGAAGAAATGGGATTGGAAAAGTCAGATGAAGACATGGAATTATCTCAAGCAACCGAGAGAGTTATTCCTCTTGAAAGTGAACGAGCCAAAATGCTTAGTGTGGGTCCAGATGCTACGGTAAAACCTGTCATTGTTCCGGAAGAAAAGTGTTTATTTAGAGCACTGCTAATTTCTGCCGATGAGATGTGTGAAGAAAAAGAGGAAAGATCAGTCGATGTGATAAAGGAGACAGCTAAAGAAGATATTAGTAGGGAGCCATTGAATTTAAATAATGATGAAATTGAAGAAATAAACCAGAAAGTGTAGTTTAAGCCGAATTTAAAAGCCTCAAGCAACGTTATATTTGTGCACCATCATTGGCGTAAATATTCGCAAGTTCAGCGCGAGAAGTAGGAAAACCTACTCGGAAACCGCCTTTTATCCGAAGTGTTGTTATGAGAAAGCGACCAACAATGCGAAAAAAGGTTAGACTTAAATCTAGAAGGAGCGACATCGATTCGCAAAAATACCGAAAGAGTGTTTCAAACGGCGAGCAACCGTTCACGGGGATTTGTGTTCAAGAGAAAAGTGCGAAAGAGAAACCCCCTCTCACATTCGCCTCCCTTCACTGGACGGCTGTGAGGTGAAATCGGATCCGAAAATGGAAAACGACCGGGGTCCTTAACCCAATCTAAGAGTACGTGAGAACTAAAGGAGAGAAACAACGCTGAATGTCCTCTCTTCTACATCGCCAGTTAAAACAGGAACGGAAATGGACATTTGACTTCCCCCTCCCAAGAGAACACTTTTGAGGAGGAACCCAGGAGATAAAGTGACTAATCCTTGTGGATTGGATCTGGACAATACATAGAATGTATCCTTATTATATATTTTTATTAACGTTGTATATATGTTAACCATAAAGTATTCATTCAAAAGTGGAGTCTTCATAATTTGCTAAGAAACTGTCTATTATGGAATTTATATACGTATTTAGTGTTTACATGTGTATTAGAATTAATTCAGTAATGCTATTTGTGAAGTTTGATATTTTATAGTAAAATAATTTTGGTTTCTTCACTTGTGTGTGTGTGTGTGTGTACTACATTAACATAAAGAGTGAGGAAAAGTTAAGTATCTTTCTAAACTGCTACTTAATTAGATTCGGAGAATTTTCCTATGTGCATTTCTCTTTGTATGTAAAACAATATTTTCCTTATTATTCAACAATTTTGAGATAACTCTTAGTGATACCTTTTATGTGAACGTGCTGATTTGTATTTATTTATGTGGTTTTTTTTAGCATAGTGTTTTTAAGGCAAAACCCGTTACTTGTTCGAAAATTATGGGTCAATTGCCAGTCGAGAGAATTTCTCAGAGTTTTTTCTTTTAGCAAAGTGGAAATAGATTTTGTGAAATTTCTGGATTAAATATCCTAATTAAAGAAAAGGAGTCTTAAACAAAGTCTATGTGTGCATGGTGGCAAAAGCGTGTCACCCCTAGTAATAGTTAGATTTATCTAGTAAAGTTTTCATTGCAGCTTTAAAGTGATTTTTTAGTAGACGAGGAAAATCAAAGCTTGTATTTTCAGACAACGCAACCAATGCTGTTGGCACATAATTAGAGTTAAAAGACGTAGAGAAATTATTAGTAATTATGAGAGTGATTTGTGTAATTTTTGTGTGAAGAACGTGTTGAGTGGGATATTTGACTCCTGGTCATTTCCTAGTTGGTGGTCCCATCACAGTCATTGCGGAGCCAAGTTTAACTGAAGTGTCTGATAATAGGTTAAAAGTGTGGCAAAAATAAACAAAAATTGTGCAACATATTTGGAAACGTTGGTCAAATAATTATTTGAGTACACTTCAGAATCGAAATAAATGGTATTTTGAAAAGAATAATGTAAAAATACATGATATGGTAATTCTGAAAGAGGATAATTTACCCGTGTGTAATTGGCCTCTTGGTAGAATTCTTGAAGTGTATCATGGTAAAGATAATAAAATTCGAGTAGTGTTAGTGAAAACTAAAAATGGAATTTTTAAACGTCCAATAACTAAACTTTGTATTTTACCTTTTTCAAGTGAATAATGTATGTGAAAATTTCAAATTTGTGTATTTTTTCAATTCAATTTTGTGTGTTTGAGTACTTTTATCTTTTGTGTATTGAATGATATTACTTTTATTGAGTATTAGTGTTTTCTGTATTACTGTCTTTGTATTATGTGTATCATTGGGTTTGTGTATTATTGTGTTATGTGAAAGTTGTTGAATGTGTCATTCAACCCGGGGGTGGATGTTCAGTGTTGAACAAATAATTCTTGTAACACCCACAACAACAAGTACATATTTGTCGCGAGAGGGCGCTAGTGTGTGTAAAACAGTGTATGTGTAGACAGAGTAACGAGAGAGCGCATGGAGAACGCTCTAATAAAATTCCTTTTTTTCTTAGTCTCGCCATTTTGTGTGTGGTGTAATTAATCTTTTAGAGATTTTTAATTAATGTGTGTAAATGAATCGGTGCAAACTAAACATATAAAGAATATTTAAATGCATTGAAATTTTACTATATTACTTATAGTAATATAGTAAATTCTGGGTTCTTCAATTGCTAATTTATTTGCATTGTGAGAGAACAATTCATAGATTTTATACAAAATATTCTGCCTAGTAATAGTTACATATATTTAATAACAATAAGTACGATTAGGGTTATTTATTTATAAAATTATTCTAAGCAAATACATTTCAGAAACTTAACACATTACTTTTCAAGTAATCATTTAAGCTTAGAATAAAGATGTTTTTAAAAAATAATTATACTGTTTTTTAAGTTTGATAAACATTACAATAAGCTTGTACCTTACTATTAACTTGTAATGATTGCTATCAATTGTTTAGGATATATATCCATTAATTTAACCTTTAAAAGGTATCATTAGAGAAAAATTCATTGCACATTTAGAAATAAAAAAGGAATAAATTTTCTATAACTAATCTTGAATAAATAAAAAACAGCATTACATAAAATATGTAAATTTAAGTAATTTATAATGTCAAAATATACAAAATACCTTAACAGAATCACAAACCAAGTTTGTGAAGAATTCCCAAATCTTTGAACTTAAAAGGCCAAATCCATATTTAAATTCACAGTGAAAGATTCGCCCCATTATCAAGTAGCAATTATATTTCAAATCTTCACAATTTTGAAAATCATGCCTATGAAAAATGAAATACAGATAATTCATCTAACTGTTGAATAAAACAACGCAGGCTGAAAACCACTCTTAACAAATACAAATTTCTCTACATAAACTAAATCAATGTATCATCATTAAACATTATTAATTTACAATGAGAATTTAATGTTTTCAATTTAATCAATTTTTTACCCTAAAGAATAGAGAAAATTGAGCTTCACAATCCTTGGAAATTCCTTCATGGCTTAATTATAAGTTAATTTAAGTTTTTTTACTTGTATCCTAATTTATAATACTTTAGAATAATAGGACATTTTTTTTAAATTGAAAAAATTATTTTCAGTTACATGCTTTTAATACAATTCTGAACAAAACTTCTTAAAACATCTGGTATAAAAATCAATCCTGATTATATCAAAAAGATCATTGATGTTAGTGTCCTATAACTAATAATAGAGTAAATTTCATGTATTAAGAGAAAATTTCGGTGTATGTTAGGAAAAACAGCCAAAATACATAATGAGCTCTCATTAAAAGAGAAAGATGTGTTTTTCTCATTAAAATCCTTTTAAAGAGAATTTTGAATACTGCCCACATAATTTTGCAGTGTTTTAATTACATATAATTGCTCATTTTCTCTTAAACTATACAAAATAACACTTGTATAAATTAATATGACCAAATTCTTTACGTAAAATCAACTTAAGATGTTGACTTCTTCAAAGTTCTACAGTAAATAAATTAGAAATTTTCAGCCATTATTAGTAAATTTTGCAATTACATAGATTGTTTCTGTATAGCAGTATTAAAGTTAATCTATTTTGTTTTGAAAAAAAAAACTAATAAAGTTATGCAATAAGTTATCAATTATCAGGACTTTCTTTTTTACCACAAAATTAAAGTTAAAAAAGATATTTTTGAAAACAAAGATTATAAAACAATTATAGCCAGCAACTAATACAAAATAAAATTTGAAAAGAAAAAAATTTAATTACATAATTATAATTTCAAAAAGAACTTTTAAATCCTCCTGGGTCTCCCATAATATTGTATCTTTGTATTGGAGGCAGCAACATAACTCTCCCATTCTACCAGCAAAGTCTGAACAAAAGTGACAAAATATAATAAATTAAAAAAAAATATGTATTTTTTCATTGTAAAAACATTCAAAAACTTATATCCATAAACAATTCTATAAGGAATCATTAGCTATGGTGACATTGTTCAACAATTCTTAACATGAAATAGAGACATTTTTTTACATATAACACTATAAAGGCATTTAAAAATAAAATTGAGAATAATTGGGTAAAGAATTAAATGCACAATGATGGTAGAACATGAATTAATTACTTCTATGAGAAATATTCTCCATTTTTATAAGATCCTGAAGACACTCTTGCAAATATTGTTTCCTTTTCTCAGTTGATAAATGATGTATTAAGACCTGACGCACAACATATTTATGTAAGCCTGGCCACCTACAGAAAAGTAAAAACCAAAACCATACATTTCCAACCATATACTCTATTTTAGAAATTAAAATTTAACAAAATATTATTGCATTATAAAATCCAGTATTTTCCAACAAAAATATATAATTTAAAAGAGAAATCCCTTAATACACATGATTCTTAAAATTCCATGGTAGAAACACTGAAAAACTTATTAGCCTCATTGCAAATGTGTCAGCGAGCATTTGATGAATTCACACAAACATGAAAATATAAGTTTAGTTGTAAGGGGGGAAATTTATAATTTGTTTAAAAACTTTTCATTACACTGAAAATCTCGAAATAAATAAAAATGAATCTTTGTGTCTGTATGTCTCTTATGCCTTCCTGAACCGTTCATTCAATTGCAATGAAACTTTGGGGAATGGTTGGGACGCATGCCAGCTAAGGTTATTGAGTTAGTAAAACTTGGAGCTCTCCTCCAGGTGCTGGAGATGAAGCAGCATTTTAAACTATTGGATGCAGACTTGAAACTTAACAAGTAGATTTCTTTCATGGAGCAGAGGTCTAGTACAAAATGGGTTTTTTGAAAATCGACCCTCAAGAAATGTTGTGGGGATAAAGGGGTGTTAAAAAACATTTTCATTTTTGGAATATTAGACCTCCAGATATGAAACTTGATAGACCAATTCCTTTTACGGAATAGAGTTCATCTAAGAATTGGGTTTGTGAAAATCGACCCTGAAGGGGTGGTGCTAGGGCTCAATTGGTGTTGAGGATAAATATTCCCGTTTTTGAACTATTAGACATACAGACTTGAAATTTGACAAGCATGTCCTTCCATGGAGTAATGATCTACTAAGAAAGAGTTTTGGCAAAATCGACCCCTAAAGGGTCTGCAAAGGGTTAAGTTGCATTATGAATATTCACGTTTTTTATATTAAATCCGCAGATCTGAAATTTGGCAGGTATATTCCTTTCAAGAGAAAAAACACAAAAGAGGTTTTTTATGAGAATAGACCCTCAAGGGAATTTCAGTCTTTTCAACCTAGTTTTGAAATTTAGCTGTTATGTTTATTTCACGGAGAAGATATTCTCTAAGAGAGAGTTTTGTGAAAATTGATATCCAAGAAGGGTGGCAAGTGTGTTTTATATGAAAAAAAATGACCTTTTATGAATAACTAAACCCTATAAACTTGAAATTAAGAAAACATAGCTTTTACTGAGCAGAGATCTGATAAGAAGGGGGGTTTTGAAAGCCAATCCACATGGATGTTATGGGGGAGGGGGTTATAGATACAAATCAATTTTTTTCAACTATTAGACCTACAGATTTCAAATTTGGTAAATCTGACTTTTTTTTTGAGCAGAGGTATACTAAAAAAACTTTTTGTTTATGATTTGCAAGTCACTTAAATTTAACACATACAAATTTTTTCTTTTTACTCCAATCTCTATTGTTTTATTTTTCAATTCACCCATGCAAAGAACTGATGTATCAGCTAGTTACTTAATATGAATGGAAAATCATTATGCCATTATATGTTTTGAAATTAAAAAAATAATAAAAATATAAATTCTAGCTCTCCAAACTATGTTGTAAAGCTCCTTCTTTATTTAATACACTTGGTTAACTATTTAAATAACCTTCAAATAAACATATTTTATTCAATGCACTCAAAATGCTATCTTTACACTATGTTTCCAAGCATATTTTTTTTAAAAAAATTGATTTCATTAAGAAGTTTTAACAAAAACTTCAGTTTTAATGCTATTTTAATATTTCTAGGATCTACAGGATGCACAATTGAAGCAATAAGCAATACTTTATATTTTGAAACAATTTTAATTTTTTTAAAGATATATTTTTTTAAAATACAACTTTAAATGCATATCAAAATAATGTCCTGAAAATTTTAAGTTATTCAAATTTTTCTTGAATTACCACAGTTTTTAGAGAAATTAAAATTATAATGTTAGTATTTTCTTTATTTATTATATAACTTACTCATTTGAAATACTGGCAAATTCTTTATCTGCAATAGTATTAAGATTAGATGCAGGGGATATTTCAGAAAGATTTTGCAAGCAAAGTGCCCAATCTTCATCAAGAAGAGATCTAATAGATGAAAAATAAAGAGTATAAATGATATTTTCCATAAAGTTACTTGTCAGTTACTTAAATATTACATTAAAACCATTTACTTACAAATCAAACAGTTTTTGTCCTAAGTTGCCAATATCAGAATCAGATAGGAAAGACAACATTTTCCGACAATTATTCAAAATTTCAGAAAAAGAGTCTGCTCTGATTACCTAAAAATCAATTAAAATTGAGAATATCAAACATATTGAAACAGAATACTTCCTAAGCATTTTAATTTAAATATCAATTTTATATTTAGATTAAATAAAATACTACAAAGAGCTTAGGCTAAACCTAAAATACATAAAAAAAAAATTCACTCAATTTGTTTTAAAGTTAATTTAGAACTTTTCATACAAAATGAAATATATTCAAAGTTTAACCCCTTTCTTCTCACTCCCATTAAAATCACAGGGGTGAACTTTCCCCCTCTATTTCTTGTGCCCATGATATTTCCAAGCTGGAGTGCTCATAAGTAATGCACTAAAAAAATTAAAGCTGTCTATTTCTTATGCCCGAAATTATGTTTATTTCTTTCCAGATGGCAGTACCAGATTATAAGTCAAGCTTTTAGAAATAGTTATGTGTTAGCACAATCAAACATATATATACTAGCCGTTACCCACCCGCTTCACTGGGTATTGCATGATGTTGTATAAATGTATACTGTTTACATATACATGAATTAATGATATCTAGCATTAAGAATTCGATTGTATTGAAAAATATATTTATAGCTGTAACTCTTGCCTCTTGATATAAAAAGGACAAATTATAATAACTAATTTCTATTTATATCTAAAATAGAAGTAGAAAGATTTTTTGCACTCACTTAACCGAATAATCAAGTGGATTTCCACCAAAGCAACTTTCAGTGGATTTCTACTTCATAAAATAAGCATGAGTGCTAAATTTTAAGTCTAAATCTAACAAAGCAAAATCGGAATTTTTATCATCAATACCTCGTTGAGAGCATTCTTAGCGGATTACGATTCAACAAAAGAAGCATGCAAACCAAGTTTTATTATTATAGTCTTAGCAGTTTGAAAATGGGAATTTTGTCTATCAATTCCCCCTGGAGTTGATTTCCGTAAAATCCATTCTTAGTGGAACTCTTTTCAACTAATGAAACATGCTCGATAAATTTCAGGTAAATGGGTTAAATTCAAAAACAGGAATTTTTCTATAACATGCCTTAATCCCTTGCAACCCCACTCTTTCGGGGGTCTGTTTTCGAAAAACTCTTTGTAAAGGGAAACTCTATTCCATAAACGGAACATACCTTCTAATTTTCAAGCAGGTGGGTCTATTAGTTGAAAAGCGGAAATATTTATCTACTAGCTGGTATACCCGTTCTTCGCACGGGTGAACTGAAAAATTAAACAACACAGATTGAAGGATAAAGAAGTTTTTAATGAGTTAATTTTACGTGAATTTCAAATTAAACAAAAAAAAAAGCTT
Source organism: Trichonephila clavipes (assembly GCA_019973935.1). Taxonomy (NCBI): domain Eukaryota; kingdom Metazoa; phylum Arthropoda; class Arachnida; order Araneae; family Nephilidae; genus Trichonephila; species Trichonephila clavipes. The sequence continues at coordinate 395,591 of BMAU01020187.1, forward strand.
TTGCGTAGCTCAGCTAAACAAAAAAAAAAAAAAAAAAAAAAGAGAGAGAGAGAGAGAAATAAAACACCTTTGTTAAATTTTAAGTATGTAGATATAATAGCTGATAAAAAGGATTTTTTTTTATTTATAACTCCCCGTAACACTCTTGAGGGTCGATTTTTGAAAATACCTTCCTAAGCTGATCTCTGCTCAGCAAAAGTGACACATTGTTAAAATTTTGTGTAATGAACGCTTAAAATAGTGTAAATAATTTTTATCTGAAAGTATACTACATTAATATTACTTTCTATTGTAATTATTTTACGTTAAAATTGTAATATTCACAAGCAACGGCGTTTCTTAAATTATAATGACGATTCAATGAAAAACATAGCGAAATGTTAACGATAGAGTCAAATTGGCAAATGCCTAGCTACTTTCATAACTCGAGCTTTATTAGAGCTTTGTAAGACCCGCCGTGTAGGGGAACGATGCACGTTAATACTTTATCCAAACATATTATGATTTACTGCAGTTTTTTTCATACAATATTTTTTTTGGATCACTACATTTAAAATTAAGGGATACACATAAACAAAATACTCCACTTTGGAAAATTTAATCCGTTAGAGCTAATAAATTAATTAAAGATATTCCACTGTAAAATTAATTATATATACTGTTCACTTAAAATAGGTAGTCAAATCATTTTCTAAGGTCTTCATTAACATACAAAAATTAAGACACTTAAATTTGACAATCTATTTTTTCCGCTAAAATACTAATCATGGAACCCGTGCTGCCATATATCTTCGAAGAGTGGATTTCAAAGAATATTCCTGCTAAGTATTGGTAGAATATTCCTTCTAAGCTGGTGTGGTAATTAGGAGAAGGGGGTGCCAGCTTAGGTGTCGTCCACGTCACTTGACCATGGTTCAAAATTATGCGATCCATTGCCAAAAGCCCTAGTGTAGCTGAACAGTGCGACATTAATATTCACTCACTCTCACACTCCTAAAAATACAGTACAGTAGTTATTGCGTTTTTAAGTGTAAAAATAATTATACCTGCCTATTCAATTAAAATTATAGCGTTATAATTAACTACTAACCCCAAACAAATTTTGAAAATTTGTCCAAATGATGCAGTGTGAAAGAGAAAGTTTATTTACTTTAAGTATCAGAACTGATAAAAGCATTTATTTGGAAAAAAGATCAATTTCTTACTACTAAATGTGCATAATAAAATCATAAAAAAAACATTAAATAAAGAGAGATTTATAACAGTATCTGCTACAAAACTATTCGCCTTTCCAGCTAAAATACTCATCATAGAACCCATGCTGCCATATATCTTGGAAGAGTGGATTTCAAAGAATATTCCTGCTAAGTATGGGTAGAATATTCCTTCTAAGTTGGTGTAGTGTGGTAGTTAGGAGAAGGGGTGCCAGCTCAGGTGTCGTCCATGTCACTTGACCATGGTTCGAAATTACGTGATCCGTTGCCAAAAGCCCTAGTGTAGCTGAACAGTGCGACATTAATATTCACTCACTCTCACACTCCTAAAAATACAGTACAGTAGTTATTGCGTTTTTAAGTGTAAAAATAATTATACCTGCCTATTCAATTAAAATTATAGCGTTATAATTAACTACTAACACCAAACAAATTTTGAAAATTTGTCCAAATGATGCAGTGTGAAAGAGAAAGTTTATTTACTTTAAGTATCAGAACTGATAAAAGCATTTATTTGGAAAAAGATCAATTTCTTACTACTAAATGTGCATAATAAAATCATAAAAAAACATTAAATAAAGAGATTTATAACAGTATCTGCTACAAAACTATTCGCCTTTCCAGCTAAAATACTCATCATAGAACCCATGCTGCCATATATCTTGGAAGAGTGGATTTCAAAGAATATTCCTGCTAAGTATGGGTAGAATATTCCTTCTAAGTTGGTGTAGTGTGGTAGTTAGGAGAAGGGGTGCCAGCTCAGGTGTCGTCCATGTCACTTGACCATGGTTCGAAATTACGTGATCCGTTGCCAAAAGCCCTCGTGCAGCTGAACAGTGCGACAGTAATATTCACTCACTCTCACACTCCAAAAAATACAGTACAGTAGTTATTGTGTTTTTAAGTGTAAAAATAATTATATCTGCCTATTCAATTAAAATTATAGCATTATAATTAACTACTAACCCCAAACAAAATTGAAAATTTGTCCAAATGATGCAGTGTGAAAGAGAAAGTTTATTTACTTTAAGTATCAGAACTGATAAAAGCATTTATTTGGAAAAAAAAAAAGATCAATTTCTTACTACTAAATGTGCATAATAAAATCATAAAAAAACATTAAATAAAAGAGATTTATAACAGTATCTGCTACAAAACTATTCGCCTTTCCCGCTAAAAATACTCATCATAGAACCCATGCTGCCATATATCTTGGAAGAGTGGATTTCAAAGAATATTCCTGCTAAGTATGGGTAGAATATTCCTTCTAAGTTGGTGTAGTGTGGTAGTTAGGAGAAGGGGTGCCAGCTCAGGTGTCGTCCATGTCACTTGACCATGGTTCGAAATTACGTGATCCGTTGCCAAAAGCCCTCGTGCAGCTGAACAGTGCGACAGTAATATTCACTCACTCTCACACTCCAAAAAATACAGTACAGTAGTTATTGTGTTTTTAAGTGTAAAAATAATTATATCTGCCTATTCAATTAAAATTATAGCATTATAATTAACTACTAACCCCAAACAAAATTGAAAATTTGTCCAAATGATGCAGTGTGAAAGAGAAAGTTTATTTACTTTAAGTATCAGAACTGATAAAAGCATTTATTTGGAAAAAAGATCAATTTCTTACTACCAAATGTTCATAATAAAATCATAAAAAAAACATTGAAATAAAGAGAGATTTATAACAACTTTTCCCTTCAAAATTTAGTTTTATTCTGAAATAAAAAAAAATAGGCATTATGCTGAGATCAGAGGAATTAATTAGAAGCGAGCTCCTTGCGTAGCCGAAACAAAAAGAGTTCTTTCACAAACAAAACATAGATATATGCTGACATGGGTTTTTGCAGCGCAAGCCAGAATTGCTCGCAGATGGCGGAATTTTTTCCTACTTGACAAATATCGTTATATTTTGGACACTTCATACAATCTTTATAAATTATAGTCTATGCTATAAATTATAGCCTATGTGCTATTCTGATGTATAAGCTATATTACAGTGAAGTTTCATTAAAATCCATACAGTTATTTTTGCGTGAAAGACCCACAAAGATCCTCATAAACTTTCGCATTTATAATATTTATTAGATTACGCCCCTTAATCCCCCCTCAGTGACCCTTGGGGATCAATTTTTCCTAAAACTATTTTGTAGTGGATCTCTACACCATGAAAGGAATGCACTTACCAAATTTTAAGACTGTACGTCTAATAGTTTAAAAATGGAAATAATTATCTATAACGCCACTTAAGCCCCGCAACGTCACTCAGGAAACGATTTTCACAAAAACCCATCTTATAGCAGATCTCTACTCAATGAATGGAATCTGCTTACTTAATTTCAAGATTTTACGTCTAATAGTTTAAAAAAGGAGTTAATTGCCTATATATATATATATAACACCCCTTAATTCTCTACAATTCCACTTGGGGAGTCAATTTTGATGAAACCCATTTTGTAGCGGATCTCTACTCTATGAAAAGAATCCCGCAAACCAAATTTCAAAACTGTACTTCTAATAGTTTAAAAATGGAAATAATCATGCATAATGCCCCTTAAGTGCCCATTGGAGGTCGATTTTCGAAAAAATCATTATGTAAGGAATCTCTACTTTATGAAAGAAATCTGTGTACCAAGTTTCAAGACTGCACATCTAATAGTTTAATAATGGAAATAATTATCTATAATGCCCCTTAAACCCCTGTAACACCTCTTGGGGTTCGATCTTTGCAAAATCTGTTCTTAGCTGATGTCTACTCCATGAAGGGAACCTATCTACCAAATTTCAAATCTGTAGGTTTAATAATTCCGGAGATACAGTGATTAGTCATTCAGTGAGTGAGTCGCTTTTCTCCTTTATACACTGCTGGACAATTGCTAAGGACTGATCACAAATTGCTATGTAGCATAACATTAAGCGAGACATGAGGCCTAGTATGATAAAATATAGTTGCCACACTGTTCAGACATTAGAATAAAAAATATTTATTGTTCTGGAAAGTACAAAAGCTGTGAAACATCTGAAAGAAAAAAAAATGTTCATTTGATCTGCGTACGGAGAAATGGAACAAAGTATCCAAAAGTCAGCAGGCACCTTAAAGAAAGGTATCAGTACAGGATATGTCCACCGTGGAGTGTGATGCAACATTCCACACGTCGTACCATACTTTGCACAACATTATCCAGCAGCTGTTGAGGCAATTTATTCCATTCCTCTGTGAGTGCACAGATGAGGGTGTTCTTGTTTGTCGGAGGATAGTTTTGACCAGCAACTTGCCTCCCCAAAGCATCCCACACATTTTCAATGGGGTTTAGATCTGGAGAACGCGCTGGCCATACGAGACGTTGAATACCCTCGCTGTCTAGACAATCCTGAACAGCGAGTGTTCGATTACATGTTGCGTTGTCGTCCATCAAAACAAATTTATCACCGACAGCACCACGGAAAAGACGAACATGAGGAAGTAGAACTTCATCAATGTATCGTTGGCCCGTCATAGTCCCATTCGCAACCACATGTAGGCGCGTGCGGACATTGATCATGAGGCCGGCCCACACCATGATACTGCATGTCGGATATCGGTCCTTTTCTGAATATTTTCTGGACGATAAGCAGTACCACTCTCGCGCCAGATCAGTTGGCGTCTACAATCCGATGACAGACTGAACCTACTCTTATCTGAGAATAGTATGCATGCCCAGCCCTGTTCAGTCCAATTGTGATGCTCACGACACCATTGCAAACGGGCAGTACGGTGCTGTCTGGTCAATGGGACACACACAACAGGTCTGCGTGCATATAGTCCTCCTCCCCTCAAACGTCTGGCAACAGTTTTTCAGGAGATCTGCTTTCCTGAGGCAGCAAGAAACTGATCTGCCACCTGCTGAGCTGTGGTGCACCTGTTCCTTTTTGCTGATAGGACGATTTATCTGTTTTCTGCAGGCGTCGTACTTCTAACACGACCTCCCCCGTGCCGTCTACTACACATTCCAGTAGTTTTAAATGACTTCCACAGCTGTGAAACAACGCTGTGAGCGATGTCGAACTCCCTGGCAACATCTTATTTTTCGCCCTTCTTCGATCTTTCCAATAATTCGGCCACGCATAAAATCATCTATGTGATGTCGGGAAGACATGCCAAAAATTTTAAGTTCGTCTATTAAATATTTCCTGTAAAACTTTGACTTGAAACAACAACTGTCCACACGCGTCAAAACCTTTAAAGCTCTTATGAACGCTATCACGTGATGAACAGACGTGGGGAAAAAATTTGCATGCTCATACTTCTTATTAATATCCCGCACTTATTCTAATTTTCCACATTTTGCTTCCTTTCATTTTGTGGTTGCTATGGATGATAGTGTTATCCGTTCTTAGCAATTGTCCAGCAGTGTATATATAGATATATTAGCAATCTCCTTTATATATGTTTTTGCAACCTTCGCTCAGTTACTTAGTTCCACTCTGTGAATACACGTGGGTTATGTTCTGTGATAAATGTATATTTTTAAAATATTTTATTCATTTAGTTAGTTTGAAACTGAATCAAATTCTACTTTAAGTATAAATAGATCTGAGAGCTATTCTGAAATAACCGATTGTTTTGAAAGTTTGGTTAGTGAACCTGAGAGCAGTGATGATGGATCTGTAATGTTACCACTGATATTGACCTTTTCATTTCATGCTTTGAAATTTATCTCACAAGAAAAAATTACTAATCTGTTTTTACATTGCATAGTACAATAAAATTCTCCTTTAATGTTTAAAAAACACAGGTTTTTAAAAATTTTTTCTCTTCCCTGGAAAACCAACATTCACACACACACACACACACAGTTATTATTATAACCTTATAATGTTGGCTTTTTAAAGATTTAATTTAGTATTTCAGGCTGAAAATTTACCCAAAATTCAAAAATACATACATTGAACATACACTTGGTTTTATATAATTTTCTTGTATAAAAATTATAGGCACTTTTATGACCGTTTTCTTCAAAATTATGCGACCGTTAAGGGGTTGATATAAACTGTGAGTCACATTAATTTCTAGATCCCCTTTGAGATCCTCTCAAGGTACATATTTTACAATTATAACAGATATTATTCATAAGTGTGGTATTTGTTCCTTTTTTTTATTTATTTTTTATTAAAAGACGAATATGTACTAAACTATCACATTTAATAATTAAAAGGTTTTCAATAATCAAATTTTTAAATTGGATATCACATTTTAACTGCAATAAAACACATTAATCACAACTTACCAAAAATAATTTCAAGTTCTAAATAACAGTATTTGACTATTGTAATATTAAAAATACAAAAAAGGGTCATAAAAAAATTAAACTGATAAATTGCTTTGGGAAATTCTAAATACCAGAATGAAATAAGAGTACTAGTAGAAGAGAGAGAGAGAGAGATGAGTCAACACATCCTGAACATTAACAAATAAAATTTTCAAATTAATTTTATGTACAATAGATCATTTTATTTTCTCAAATGGTAAACAATTTTCCATACAAAGAAAAGTATAATAGTCAATACATATTATTTATAATAATTTAGACTCTTATGGATAAAATATATACGGCTCACTTTAACTAGGTACTTGAAAATTCATACTAAGTGCAATTGTAAATTATTAAATGAAACAAGTTGATTGAACTTCCATTTGCGAGTGTTTTATTTGAAAGAAAGAGGATGACAAAAATGCAATTTTAAAACAAAATTCATGTGCCAAGCATGGTTTTCTATTTTGTATTTTGATAACTAAAAAAAGAAAGTAACTCAATATTTACCTCCAGCGTTTTAATTCCTTTATTAAATGTTAAACACCATAAAATCTGTAAAAATTGTTCATTTATGTAATGCACATAAAACGTGGAATTAACTTCAGGATCTAACGAAACTAAAAAGTCACCATTCAGTATATTGCTAATAACGCCAACAGCAAGATTAAATTTTGTAACACTGTCTTCTGGATATGACAATTTTTCATCAGCAGGTACTGGATAAAAAATTTTATTCCTCAAAAAGAAAGGTAGTAAATTCTGAAAAGAAAGCACATTATCAAATTCCAATAGTTTAAATGAGGGAGGTATAGATATTAACAAATAGAAACACAATTTTTTTTTTTTAGATTTACAATACAAATACAGTTGGACCTCCACTTTATGAGCTTTTTCCTGGAACCACGGATCTGGTACATTGGAAGATGAATATCTAAATTTAAGGAATTTTTCACAAACTTTTTTGGGGGATTTAGTGATCTTGTTAAATAAAGCTACCACTGTATTTTACTTGGACTCTACTATATAACTTCTAATAAATTACTATGCAATGAATTTCATTCTGAATTTTTTCACTTAAAGTCCATTACATTTGGACTAGATAAAATGCAATGCAAAAAACAATTAATCAGCATAGCTTGTATTTAGCATTCAATAAGCTAAGAAAAGAAATTAATATTGAAAAAAATTATACTTAAAATTAGAATTATGATGCATACAGGATGCAGAATAACACTTATATTAATTATATAACACTGATTTATTAATGCTAAACAGACCTTATAAAAAGTTGATAACTTGAGCAATTTAATAAACTAATAATTAAAACTTTAGTTTTTCAGCTGTATATATAAAGTTAGTAGATTCGCTGTCATTAAAGCAGCAAACAAACTTTTAATGGCAAATAGTTTGTATACAAATATTTAAGCCGTTGCCCATCTGGTATAGTGGTTAGCAACGCTGAATGTTGTACTGTAGGGCCTGGGTTTGAATCCTGGAGAAGACATGGATGTTTATAAATGTATAGTGCCTTTGTGGTATGGGGGTACTCTAAATAGTCGTCCAGCTGCAAGTCCTCTCGTCAGGTTGGTGGAAGGGGAAGAAAGGTGGGAGGCCCCATACCTCCTTTAGGGTGTTTTGCCTCAAAATTGGGGTGGAACCGAGCTCAAACCTACTGTCCCCTGTATGGTGCTCAAAGCTGCAGCTACTGGCAGGCGTACACCTAGCCCTTTGTTGTAATGAATTTTGTGAGCCTCAATCTGACATTGTCAGACAGGTGGCATTAGGAGCAACGACATATTTAAGCTTCCAAAAATAAAGTATATTCTTAATATTGGTATTAGTTTTTTAGTATTAGAAAAGGAATCAAATTATACAATATTTTTTCTTACAATAGTCAGATCCTCTTTCAATGAATCCCAAGTATGAGATGAAGGTAAAAATTCATCCATTAATTTATGTGATATAAATAGAGTTGAATTCAGATCAGGTTTATGAATTGCCAAGTACTTTTGAACTGCATTAAACAGGAACAAGAAATGTTTCTGAACACATTCTGCCCTATAAATGAGAAAATATATTTAATTACATTTCTTTTACTTTTACAATAACTGATTAAAAAGTTATGCAAATTTTTAATACAAACATGCAAGCCCATTATTTATTACATAAATTTAGTCGCAAACAATAAAAAAAGATTTTCATGTATTAATAATATTCAAATTATTTTATATATATAGATTTTTTTTTGTTATAGTGATAAAGCTATTGTGGTAAGTAGGGTAAATTATGGGCAGAAAAACCCAAAAGATACAATTTTATTAATTTAAAATAAAAATAGAATATAACTGGAAAACACCACTTCCTTCACAAAATGAGCTACAAGCAAGTTAAACAACATATCGCAAAATGAATTTAATAATTGAATCCCAAATTGAATAAATAAATAAACAGATGTAAATACAAAGTAAATATTACTTGTAATCACTTGCAATTACTTTCTAACCTTCTCCATATAATCAACTACTTCTCAACAGACAGCACAATTATCTTGTTTCTCACTCTACAGAAACAAAACACAGTCCTTCATGTTAAAACCTCTCCTAAGGAACTCTATTTTTCGTACTGCAAACCATGCGCAATGCGTCTGTTCTCAATCAAATTCATGCACTTCCTTAACACTGAATCTCGGTAGAGCACTCTCCACGCTTACAAAACACAAGGGATTTTTTCTCACCCCTCTCCTCAAGGATCAGTCACCTTCTCCTTTCAAAACAGCAACCTGTCTCCATAGGCGTGGTTGAACTGCGCCAAACATTTTACAATCCACCACCAACAATAGTCCAAACACTGCATCAGTGTTCCCCAGTTTCTGGATATAATTTTTGAAGAAGCATATTGATATTCTTTGCAATATATTAATCTTTTAATTAAAACTATATAAAAAAAATCCCTATAAATGACATTAAATACAAAAACATAGGAAATTCTGAATGAAAAACTTACTCTTCATCTGATTTCAAAGAATGGATTGATGAATTCAATTCTTTAACAATTTTGTTTAGTAAGCTATTTTCTTTCATTATCTCTTCCTTTACATTTATATAAGATTCAATAAAAGCATCTAGAACTTCAAACAAGACTCGTGATACATCTGAGGGAAAAAAATGAATTTACACTTCTGTAAATATACCTACATGTACTGAACAATTTTCACTTTAATTTCAATTCCCTTTAAAAAATAAAAAGGTATAATTACCCGAATTCTTAAAAAATATGCCATGTAAATTGGCATGAAACAATTCGTAAACGAGTTCTTCATTGATTTCAAACTTCCAACATACCTGGAAAGAATTTAAAATCATGATTTTTTCATATATAAAAACAAAAACTAAAAAAAACTTTACAAAAATTGACCATTTTTGATGCAGGCTCCTACTATCTCTTTACAAAACAAGTCTAGTACTCTACAATCTGCTTTGCAATAAGAGAAGTTGAGTTTCAGTATTGATTTCTTTTAGAATATAACAATTTCACTTTAAATATGCATGTTTTAAAATGTAAAGCATTAATTTTAATATAGTGATAAGTAATATTTTTAACATTTAGTACTATAGTAAAGGTATTAATTAAAGGTATTTCTCTTATCTTTTGAAGTGATACTTATAAATTTTTTGAAATTCAATTTAACAAATCATTATTTAATGATATATACATATTGAAACAAAAATTGACAAGATACTACAGTATAAAAACTTTCAAAAATAAATATTAATTAACTGACTTACTGAAGAATTCTTAAGAATAGCTATAAAAACATCATGGACAAAGTACAAAGCAAGATTTATTCCGCTACTTGGTCTGTCAACAGCAAAAATCTGTTTAGTAAGGTCACTTAATAACTGCACAATACCTCTTATGTTTGCCTCAGGTATCAAAATATCTGTAAATTAATAAAAATGAAGATGTCACTTCATTTGAACCAAATCATTTGATCCAAATCAAAATAATTTTAAATATTTTAAGCTGATCATAAAAAAAAGAAGAAAAAATTATCACAGACTATCAGTTATTGAAAAATATTCATTATTCTTGATTTTATGAAAATAGGAAACTTTACCAGCACTAGAATTATTTAGACACATGCTTAGGATTCTTTGATAAACTTGGATTTCCATAATAGCAGAATTATCATTGAAAAACTTATTTCCATCAACCAATTGTTGTAGACTAGTCACAATTTCAGAAGACCATAAAGAAATTTTCAGCCAATTTTCAAAAAAATATGCTTCTTTGCATAAATCAAGACCTTTCTTCAAAAAGCACTCCAGTTGTGAAACTTGCAGCTTAAATAAACAAAATCACATTTTCTCAGTTATGTTTTAAATAGAGCATTATTTAAATTGTAATAACTACCTATAAAAATACTTTCATTTTATTTATCTAAATAATTTATAGTTAAAGAATAAAAAGGTGCACATTATATTATACTTAAAAAAGACATTTTGATGAGCTAGCGGGAAGGAAGCATGCTTTACATCTATTTTTTATATTGAACTATTGCATTTAGTTTTATGTATATAAGTGTATGCATTAAACTAGTATTAACACTTATATATCCATAACCCCTTAGCTGCAGAGGAAAAGTAATGAAAATCACACCCCCTCCCCCAGTGTCATCGTTTTTCTCCACAGGCTTGCATTGTTTGTTACACAGTTCATTGGGAGAAAAGAAAAATGTGTTTTTCCGTCTAAAATTGTTTACTTTCACTTTGAAAAAGAAAGAAAAGGATAAAATAGTAAAATGAAAATAAAAAATTTAATTTTTAGAGTTACAATGTAATACAAAATAAATGATAACCTATCTGTTCTGTGATATATCCTGAAACATGGTTGAACACAAACCAGTATCACATTGAGTGAATTCATACAAAAAAATGAAAAAAACTCTTGATTATACATAGTAAGTAGAAATGACAGCAAATGAAGAATAGAAAAGAGCACACTCAAACAAAAAAATCCTTAACTATGAATTTCATCGTTCCAGGAACATAACCTTTCAAATTCCTTCCCCACCTCTTCTCTGAAATAAGTAAATTCTTTAGGAGCCCTGTCATTGTATTCCAAAGCTGTGGGACTAGTTTTAAACAGAGTAGCACAATACAAAAAGTCTGCCTTTGGAAGGATGAGTATAGACTTACAGGGCACTAAAGGCCCCAGCTCAGCAGGACGTGTATACACATATGCAGCACTTAAGGGGTTAAGAATCTTCAAAGCAAAGTAATTTTTTTTGCTTCAAATAAATATACTTATTTACAAATAAATTTTTTTATAGTATTTTAATAAAAATTATAATACCATATACATTAATCATTGTTTAACATATTTTTAATGTTCTAAGGAAGAAGACTTGCATTACTATACAAATGTTGAAAATCGACTCATCCATTAATGACCTTTGCAGTCTTCATCATAACCTGATATTATTGGTATTGTAAAATACCAATAATATCAGCACTTAAAACAATTAAGGATGTCTAATATATTTCAAATACCACACCATAACCTTGTTTTTTACATTAATTACATTTTCAATGTGATTAAACATTTTTTTTAAATTATTTAAAAACATACATGTATCTAACATATGTATAAAAATGGAGTCTGTGGTCAATTCAAATTCACCAAAAATAATTAAGAAGGGATGTTTCTTTGTTTAAAAAAACCCCCTGTTTTATGTCTTGTATCAGATTTTCTTTACATGTTTGCTATATACACAGCAGAATTTCTACAAATTTACTTCATCTGTATTACAACTACCATTAAAAAAGTCAGAAAAGTTCTGTCTTTGATACAGCAGTCGTTTTTTTGCCGAAATAAATAAGAGAAATTTGTGGTACCAAAATACATACTGTTGAGTGCTAAAGGATAACTAAATTTGATTCAAGGAATTGATAGTGCAAAGCTATAAAATAATCTGTATAAAAAAAGTTAAAAATTTTCAATATCTTAAGCAACACAGGTGTCTTATTTTACAAATTAATGCATTGTAATATATTCCTTTCTACTTCGTTTTGTTTGTAACTATTTATAGGCAACTAAAAACAAAATGAAGCCCAGTGACTGAGTGGTAAGTGCATCCTGCTTCCACACCACAGGTCCGAGGTTCAAACCCCAGGGTGGACAAGGTTGACTCAGCCTTTCATCCCTTCAGTGGGCCGATAAATGAGTATTAAGCTTGCTTGGGAACTTAACACTGGGGGGTTTCACATCAGATTGATCACCTGACTGTAACATGCTCCTGCACCTCAGGGCCCAAGGTCAGGTATATTGAGTTGGGCACAGTAAGCCTTGGCCCTCATGGGCTGTAGCGCCTCTGAGTTAAGTTTAATACCAATTAATTGTTTTAATTGTCTTCTATTTCTTCCTTTTCCTCATTTTATTTTACTCTACTAATAAATTTCTTTAAAAAAATAAATAATACATAATATTACTTTTGTTGCACTGCAAAACATTTAAAACATTGCAATTTCATTAAATACAGGTTCACTTTTTTCAATAGAATATATATATCTAGAATACTGTTTTTAAAATTATACTTACTTTTGAACAACATTCAAGTATACTTTTAGATTCCTCATCAGTTACATGTACACAAATCATAAAAATAATTTTGAAGACACCCGTAAGGCAATTTTTATCATGAGAGGCTTTTTCTAACCAAGGCATAACCACTTTCTGTACAAAACACAACACAGATGTTGGTTCATAGTTTCTTGATGTTGAAAAGACTTTCACAAGTTCCCTAACAAAATCTTTAGTAGCATTTATCAGTAATTCCTCAAGTAGTTTTAAATAGCCTTCTTGGCAATTTACATCAATATTTTCACATAAGGTTTCACAAAATTTTAAAACAAAAGAAAATGATGGAGTATTTTTCTGAAAATCTTTATCTACATATGTAGTAATCGAATCAAATACAGGTGAACTTTCTTCAGTGGTTGATTCAATATCTTCACAATCATCTTTGAATCGAACAGTTTGTTTCAATGGTTTACCTGGTTTGACTTCAAGCTGAAAAATATTATTAAAGAAAAATGACAAATAGATTAAAGATGATAGTTTCTTCTTTTCTTCCACTTTGAAAATTTTGTAGGTAATAGGAAGTATTTCTAGCCAAAACACATTTATAACTTCTTTTAAAGTTTCAGAAGTTTCATCCTTTTGATCACAGCTGAGTTTTTCAAGTTTCTTGAGCAAAGATCCAACAAGTTCATAGAATTTAGATGCAGCAAGATGGCGGCTATTTTCATCATACAGTGAGGATTCTAGCATTGGTATAATCTATAAAAAATAATATAGTTAACTGAAATTTTAAAGAACATACAATGAAAAAAAAATGTTCCATAGCAAGTTTTACTAAGATTTTTTAGTCAGTATAACCATGAAAAAAAAAAAAACAACCATTGTAAATATGTATGCTTCTGATTGTGTGTGGTGTGTGTGATTACTGGTTACATTAAAATATAAATCCTACATTATATTAACATCTTTTATATATTTTTTTGAAAACAATATTTTTAAAATAAAAAATTAAAACTTTCCCATATATCAAAAATACACTGGCCTCAAAAAGTTAAGGTACAACCGGTTTTTGTGTCTAATTTGCAAATGAATGAATGTAGAAACAAAAATTTGGAGGATATGTGCATTAAATAGTTTTTTATTGAATGCGTCATAGAAATTTGTATAAGTGTATTGCAAAAACGATTTATAACAAAAAAAAAGCAATCTCTGCGGAAAAGTCCATTCTTGAGAAAACAGCACATCACAGTGTTATGTGGTAAAATGGCATAAAAACAATACAAAAATGGGTTCTAATAAGGAATGTGTCCACCCTTAACTTGAATGCATTGGCGGCATCGATTTCCCATGCTGTTTATTAAATTGTCGGACACCAGAATAGGAAGCGAAGACCAGACACAGAGTAAGCCTTGTTTCAGCTCATGTAACGACCTTGGAGGAGGATTTAAAGCAGCAACCTCTCTGCCAAGATAGTCCCAAAGATGTTCTATCGAATTCAGGTCTGGAGATCGACCTAGCCATTCCATTCGTTCCAAACCGTGATCCTCCAGATACTCCTCAACAATCCGAGCTCGGTAAGGTCGTGCATTATCATCCATCAGAATGAAGTCGTTACCAATAGCAGCAGCATATGGGCGGACATATGGATCAAGGATCTCATCCCGATATCTAAGACCAGTTACGGTTCCTCCATGGAACACATGCAGGTCAGTGTGGCCACCGAGCGAGATCCCTGCCCAAACCAGGATTCCACCACCTCTATAACTGTGTCTTTCAACAGTGTTGGATTGATGGTATCTAGTGCGCTGTTCCCTCCAGATCAGTAGACGCCCTGAATCACTCTCCATTGTAAATCTGGACTCGTCTGTGAACAGCACAGAAGCCCATTGTTACTGCGTCCAAGAAACATGTTCTCTTGCCCAGCATAAGCGGTTCCTTCGCTGTCGTCCGTTGAGGGGAACGCACACAACTGGTCTTCTTGCATACAGACCTGCATTGTGAAGACGATTTCGCACCGTAGTAGCGGAGATTCTTCTTCCTGATGCTTGAAAGTGGTCTGCAACGAGCTGCGGCACAGTAGTGGTTCTTCTCCTTCGTGCCGAAAGAGCTAGAAAACGGCCTTCTGCAGGTGTTGTAGCTCGTGGTCGGCCTGGAACAGGTCTTCTGGACACAGAATCTTCGGATTGGTATTGATCCCAAAGTCACTGAACAACACTACGAGACACATTGAGACGTCTAGCAGCATCAGCCTGCGACAATCCCATTTCCATCCATCCAACTGCCCGCCACCTTAACGAATTGGGTAAACGACGTCTCTGAGACATTTTCTAAACTCTATTGACTATTGTCACCGAAACTGCCAACAACTGTTGAAAATCAACACAACTTACACACAAAAGTACGAAAGCTTGATATTTGCATATTTTTCTCTCACTCATAAATATACGTTCTTTTCTATAAAATAAAAGGGGTAGCAATCGTTTTTGCATTAATGTTTTTAAAGTTCGTTATTATCATTCATGTAAACTATGCATTTTATTGTTACTGCCATTTTTTTTATGGTGAGCTTCAAAAACATGTTGTACCTTAACTTTTGAGGCCAGTGTATATCTCTAAGGGGAAAAATATTAGCAACAATTTTCTCGTACACATGCTTTTACTTTTAAATGTATTCATAGTATCAATAGTACTTACATCAAGAGACTTGACAAAAGATTATTAAGTATTTATTCACACTAATCAGATTTTGATGTATACTAAAACCCTGCATATAATGCACAACAAAATTTACAAGCTTCCTTTTTAAATATATTTAGTTATATTTGATATATAATGCACACACCTTTTTTTATGAAGGAACTTGAAATGTACATATGCAATGCTATTATGTTTGAAATCATTTATTCAAGGTATTATCCCAGCATTTCGGAAAAATAGTACACTAGAACTACAACTTTATAAATTCCTTAAATACGTGATATAAAAAAAATTATTCTGATCTACGTAGAAGTCTAATTTTTTTTATTTTTGAAGTTACTGTTTTTACATCTGTTGTATAATGTGCACCAGTAAATTTGAATCTTTTTGTGATAAAAGTAGATGTTACATGCTGGGTTTTATGGCACACAAAAACTGCTGAATTATGGCAAAATAAGAATAATTAAAATTAATAAAATACAGTAATCACAAACATGTTTTTCACAGCAATTCAAATTTGACACCAGTCAAATTGATAAAATTCATACATTTTGAGGAATTGGTCATATGTAAGTGATCAGTTAGGAATTAACTGTATTTAAGACTTAGTTTTATAGCACAATAAGGTATTTGACAATTTTAAGCATCTAATAATTTTGCTTGCAGTGTTGCGAATATTGCATTAAAACTCATATTTGACTGTTTGTAGAGTTCTCATAATCATTTAGATCAGTGATTCCCAAAGTGGTCATATAGACCCTCAGGGGTCTATGATGACCTGCAAGGGGTCCAGCAAAGCGTCAGCAAAGAAATAATTTGGAGCTCCATGAGGTATAAAAGAGGGTCTATGTGTGATAGTAGGTCTCATTAAACTAGATCATGATAAATTTAAAAAAAACTTAATCTAGTGGAAATTAAATTTTACTCACTTAACAGATTTATTTACTAAAGTTAATGAGGTTAATTTGTATTTACAAGGTGACAGCATCAATTTTATTAAAACAAGAACCATTTCAGCATTTATTTCCATAGTTAAGCTAAAGAAGTATAATACTGGAGGGCCCAAATTTTCTCAGGACGTTCTAACCCACATTCAACATTTAAATGGCTTTTATTCAGATTTTGAAGCCAGGTTTGAGAATACTTTGACTTTGGTAATACAACAGTAGGCATTGAGTTCATATGATCACATTGAAAAAAAATGTCACATTACAATAGGAACTGATCGTTGGCTTTAAAAAGCCAAACATGTTACTTGTCCAGAATTATATAATATCGTGAGGAAGTTTTTAATTGCTTTTTCTAGTGAGAAGGAGTTTCAGTGTGGTTGCCAATCTCCAAAACAAAAAAAAAAAAAAAAAAAAAAAGAAACTGGACACCGCCAACAGAGGATATTTAAGGTTAAACCTGACAAGATTGATACCACATGTTAAAAATTTGTTATTGAAACAAAAGAATCATCCCTCCCATTATAAACAATTGTTTGCTGATCAGTTATTTTATGTATTAATTAAACTTTAATTAATATGGGTTTCTTAAGTTTTAAACACTATACTTCACTACAGTTAGAAGTATATATAATCTCTCTCTCTCCCCCTATATATATACTCAGCCTTTCATCCCTTCAGTGGGTTCATAAAGGAGTACCAAGCTTGTTTGGCAACTTAACACTGGGGGTTTCATGTCAGACTGACACCCACAGAAAATCTGCTCATGCTCCTCCGCACCCAAGGTTGCGCATACTGAATTGGACACAGTCGGCCTTGGCCCTCACAGGCTGTCGTGCCACTGAGTTAAGTTTATATATATGCCAGTTGACAAAAAGACATTTAAATTGATAAATTTTCAAAAATTCAATATTAATTAAGCAGGGGTCTACCTCAAACAGAAAAACACAGCAAGGGGTCGATGATATAAAGAAATTTGGGAACCTATGATTTAGATGATTGAATGAGATGGAAAACAATAGTCAGACCTGGGCAGTCTTAAGTGAAGGTGACTCAGTGATTGCATATAGCACTTGTGTGTGAGTTGAAAATTGTATTTAGATTGTAGAATCCATTCCAAACATCTAGTACTACTATTGCAAGGAAATCCTTCAAAGGCTGCACAGGAATGTCAACAGCTGCACTAAATGGCTACTTGGCCTATGTGCATGAACACTTAGAGAAGACAACACCTAGAGAAGCTTTTTAATCATCTAGTTGCTGTGAGATTTTTTAAAAAAAACTTTCATGCAAACAGTATGCAGTATATTTATACAGTTGTACTACATATGTACTATGCAGTTGCAGTATACAGATACCAAAGAGGGCACTTTACACTTGGCATCCAATGGTGTCTCATTCTGAGCACATCATACAGGAGATTCTGTCATGGAGCTGAACACACTAATTTTGAACATATCAAGAATGGTGT
Source organism: Trichonephila clavipes (assembly GCA_019973935.1). Taxonomy (NCBI): domain Eukaryota; kingdom Metazoa; phylum Arthropoda; class Arachnida; order Araneae; family Nephilidae; genus Trichonephila; species Trichonephila clavipes. The sequence continues at coordinate 413,796 of BMAU01020187.1, forward strand.
CCTTTTTACTGATGAATTGAAATTCAGCACACAGAGTGACTTTTGGCAAGTCTTATCAGGAGAAAATATGGAACTTGCAATCATATTTCCAACATAAAGGGAATTGATCAATTTAATGACATAAGAAAACCTTTTCTGGGATGGCTTCATACTGGGCTTACATAATGTCTTTGACATCTGTAGTTTCACTGTACAGTGCTCTATAATGGTGAACTCCTTGAAATCTATATGAAGTTTTTTCAAGTGCTACAACCCTGGATTTCTTTTTATGTACAATAATGTGAAGTCACAAAAATCTCAAACTGTTGATTTCCTTGAAGAAAATATTTGCCATATAAACTAAACTGCAAAGTCTCTAGATTTCAATCTTATAGAAAAGTTTGAAACAGTCTAGGAAGTGTCACTGTATGCTATCATCAACCTCCTAGTATAGCTTCAGTGCTAAGTCACACTTTGGGGAGAATGAGTTTTATTTCCATATTTCTTTATACTCTTATAAACAATATGGCAGGTCAAAGTGAAGCTTGTATAGCAGTGCATGATCACTACATTCAACATTAGATGGACTTTTCTCAAGATAAAATGCATCATGATTTGATCATATTTAATATAACCTATATCTTAATTAATAATTCACCTCTTTCCAATGTTAATATTGTTGTGTTGCTATATGCATTCTCCCACAGCAATATACATATGATCAATATATCACTGTAATAAATTCTGAATACTTTCCCAATAATCATGAATTTTGTTTTTGACTTTAATTTTCCACACCAGTGAATTAAAAGGCCACTATTTGTTCACAAAAGCATTTATGAAATAAAACTTGACAAAGAGTAAGAACATCATTCTCTTAAATGCTGTAGTTTCCTAGAGGTACATATACAAGAGTTTAAAACCTTAGACAAAATTATTTTTGTTTAATAAAATTTTAATGCACAATAAAGTTCAAACTATAAAAAATTGTATTACCTCATTTGTTAAAACTTTCCTTAACAATTCGGAACCTTTTTTCTCATTACCTAAGCGGACAAAACTTATGAATTGAAGACATTCAAAAAATGCTTGTAAAATAGCATCACATTCAATAGCAGATGACTTCACAAATTGGAGCAATAAACTGAAAATAGCAGAAAAATAAAAAACAAAAAATTACTTAATAAACATTCCATAAAATTAAAAAAAAATCAATTAATATAGTTATACTATTTTAAAACATACTCATAAACTAAAAATCGTATTTTTTTATGTAAAATTCACAATCTCAATTCTTTATGTCAACAATTTTTTTTCTTTATTTTTAATGGGGCTGTGGATTGGTATTTTACCATTACAGACCTAGTACATTCTCCAGGAACTGATATCTCTTTTTCAGTGCAGCGTCATATAGATGGTATACCAATCGCTGCAAGTAATTTTGATGCTCAGTTTCCAAGAGGGATGTGAAATCGTACTAGGAATTTAATTTTGCTGAGAGCACCCAAGCAAACAGGCAGTCAAGTGATCTTTTACAAGCTGCATAATTATGCAACATGGAATAATCATTTTTATATTAAGCCTATTGGTAATTTCAAGGGGTAAAAGTATAATCAACTTGACTCAACATTCCTTAAAAAAATTACCAATGGAATGGTAAACTGTGAAAATTTACAATCACTTAGATAATGTTTAGCTTCCCACCAGATAATTATATATATTTAGAAAGAGATCCATAAGAGAATTCAGAATATGATCTATTTCAATAGTTATAATTTATTTTCACAGTAACTAAATATAAAATTTACAAAGTAAGAATATCAAAATACCAAGGGTATAATTTTTGAATGTTGTCAACTAAAAAATTCTTTTTTTTATCCCTTAGTACCTGATGCAATCAGAATGAGATCAATGAATATGTTGACTTTCAAGAAATCAATTACTATTAATGGATTGCAATACATTTCCTCTGGTGAGGTCTATGCAATCTAAATGATGTTCAGCTGAAGTCGCATGACTGTGGCATTTAAGGCAGGTGGAACAAACCTTTCTGTTTTCCACTGTGTTAACATATTTACTTTAGAAGTACAAATTTATGACAGCTTAGCTTCCATTATAATATGAATGCCAAAATTTTTTAATGTAAATGAATATCTTAAAAAATATAAGAAAAAAAATCTAGACATGCATGCATTACCTTTGTTTAAAACAAGAAAAGAACTGTAAAAGAAAATCTTCAGTTTCAACAATTTCTTTTGGAAGCTGATTTAAAAAGGGTAACAAACAAGGATAAAGAACACGTGCATTGCCTTTACCACCTTCTTTCAAAAATGTCCACAGTTGAGGAAGAACTACTTTGTGGATATCTATACCCTGCCAACAATTCTATATGAGGAGGAAAAGTTATAATTATAATTTATATTTCAAAAAACAAATTCATTAGAATAAAGATTGAATAATTTGTGTGACTTACTGAATATTTTACAATATTAAATGAATGTTTTCAACTGGCAAGTGCTTAAAGTAAAGGGTGTTTTTTTTAGAGGTATAGAACTTTAAATTGCAATAAAAGAACAATGTATTATTCGATTGACATGAATTCTTTTTTATTCGAAAGATAATCTTGTGGCATTACATTTTAAATATGATTTCTGGCATATGACTGCCACGGCTGGCTCGGATGTAGTCCAATCTGGACGTCCAATTTTTGATGACTTTTTCCAACATTTGTGGCCGTATATCGGCAATAACACGGCGAATGTTGTCTTTTAAATGGTCAAGCGATTGTGGCTTATCTGCATAGACCAATGACTTTACATAGCCCCACAGAAAATAATCCAGCGGTGTTAAATCACAAGATCTTGGAGGCCAATTCACAGGTCCAAAACATGCAATTAGGCGGTCACCAAACGTGTCTTTCAATAAATCAATTGTGGCACGAGCTGTGTAACATGTTGCGCCGTCTTGTTGGAACCACAGCTCCTGGACATCATGATTGTTCAATTCAGGAATGAGAAAGTTAGTAATCATGGCTCTATACTGATCACCATTGACTGTAATGTTGTGGCCTTCATCGTTTTTGAAGAAGTACGGACCAATGATTCCACCAGCCCATAAAGCGCACCAAACAGTCAGTTTTTCTGGATGTAACGGTGTTTCGACATACACTTGTGGATTAGCTTCACTCCAAATGCGGTAGTTTTGTTTGTTGACGTAGCCATTCAACCAGAAGTGCGCTTCATTGCTAAACAAAATTCATTTATGAAAATTGGGAACAACAGCAATCTCGTTTTGGGCCCATTCGACGAATCTACGCCTTGCTTGATCATATTTAAAATGTAATGCCACAAGATTATCTTTCGAATAAGAAAAAATTCATGTCAATCGAATAATACATCGTTGTTTTATTTCAATTTAAAGTTCTATACCTCTAAAAAACACCCTTTAGTTAAACTTAAATATATTATTCTTTTAAAAGGAAATGTTATTCTATTACTTACTTCACAGTTTTTGGAGCAAAAAGTAATACTTACAAAGAGCTGACAAAATTAAAAATAGAATAATTTAATTAACCTATGCTACAAACATTATTTAAGTTTAATCCAGAGAGAGATATTCAGGAACTACTATAACAAGGTTTTATATACTAAATGAGTACTGTCAGCTTTTCAGCAACGTGGGACAATATTTTAAGAAGCTGAGTATCTTGAGTTGATTGAATATTTATTAATGCACACTATAAAGCAAAATGAGGCCTATTGACAACAGATCTTGTAATTTTGAACCATGTTCAAGGACAATATTTGAGAATTGGCTTTCCACTCTCCAAATTTCCATACTAACAAGAAGATTTTGAGCTTTACCAAATTTCTAATGTAACCTTATAGTTGATCTTTAGAGACAGGATTCAAATCTATTATCTCTACAACTTGTATAAAGTACATTAATACTATATGATAAGAAAGAAAGGATGGTGAGGGGGAGGGCATAGAATATATAGTTAACACATTGAAATTGTTTAAACATAGCTAATTTCGATTTTTTAAATAAATTATAAAAGAAACATATGAAAATTAGCAAAAGATTTGAAATGTTTTTGAAACACAAAATGTTTTAATTTTTAGTTGGATGGAAATAGTAGAAATTTAGCAAAATAAAGTAACTGCCCTCCATTGAGAATTATCATTCTTAACCTCAAAGTGCTCAGATATTTTGATTTCTATAACTCATTTGAGTAGTTAATTTTAGTAGAAAAATTTGGATTTCTCATATTATAAAATCCTTAAAAACAAAATTTCAAGCAATTAAATCCTGTAGCTCCTTTTTAATCTTATCTAGTGTTTAAAAATGAAATGTATGTAATCAATATATATATTAAAAGTCACTCATTATTTTTGAATTAATCTTAAATTTTAGAAAAGCTTTATTTTAATAAAAAAAAAAAGATATTTCAATAAATCATACAAAATTTAATGATCAGAAAAATTTCATTTATTATTAATCTTCAATGTTAAAAGGTTTTGTAGATTAATCATTTGCTCAAATAATATTTAGTACATGGCCCCTGATCTCAAGCTAATGAAATTTGGAACACTGGCAATATAATGCATTCTCTATTTATTTCTGAAAAATTATAATGAATGTTTTAGAAGTTAATTGAGCATGTCAACTAAACCATTACCTTATTTTCCTGTATATAATCCACGGATTATGTAGTAAAAAAGTTTCAAATTTCGTTGTGTGTATTATAACGCCGCTGCAGATTATCTGAGATAAAACATTCTCCATCAGCAAAGCTAACAAAATTTTGAAAGAAATGCCGTTTATGTTTTATAAAATAAATAATATATGGCGCTTTCATGACTCGGATGACGTATATCAGCCATAACTAGTTTTTGTCCAATTACATTAAAAAAAGAATTAGATTCCTCGGAAGGAAAAAACAGTTACGAGTCGCTGGCGCCATTTCCAATTTTCTCTTGACTAGAGCTATTACGTCCTTTCAAATTTTTCCTCATGTTGAAGCAAAAGTGTCAAGTTACACTGCAAACTTCAAGTTAAAAATTATAGAGAAGGCTACGAAAGTTGGAAAGCTGCAAGGTTTTTCAACGTTGACGAAATGAATATTCGTTTTTAGAGAAAAACAAGACCAACTTAGAAAATTGCGATCAATGTTAAAGAGCCGATAGTCATTAAAACCTCACTGGTCAGAATTAGAGGAAGAAATAAATAAATGGATTTTAAAAGAAAGAGACAATGGCAAAGCAGTCTCGATCTTAATTTTTTTGCTGTTAACTTGCTAAATTTAAAAAAAAAAGTTTTTTTTCCACGTGTAATGTTTTGTTTAACAACTCAAAACATAGATGACAGTAGCAAAGAATTTTTTTTTGTTTTATTGAGACTATCATAAAAAATATTATCATATATTTAAAGAGAAGTTTCAAATTTTTTTTTCTCTGTACAATTTCTTACTTCTATTTTTAATTATATTGTGTATTTCTTAACTTATATGACACTCATTATCAGCAGTTTATATTTTTGGATTATTCGCCATAAAAACTGCAGCGGATTATACAATGTTTATTTTTTTTACTCGAAAAAAAGGCTTTGCGGATAATACGCCGCTGCAGATTAAATACATGAAAATAAGGTACTAACACAATTTCATTCCTTTTTGATTCATTAGCAGTGATATTCAGACAATGAGAATAGAAAATTATTAAAAATGTTCTATTTTTATTTGACAGTACATTTGTTAATACCTTATAAAAAGAGGGAATTTTGTATTTAAGACAATTTATGATTAAAAATTGAGTAAAAATGAAAAAAAAATCTGCTATTAAAAAGTGTGAGATTTTTTAGCACATCAAAAGAAAATTAATACACTTTAAATTGTTCAGTTTTATAAATGATTACAGAGACTTTGACTTTTTATCAATATTTTGATTAACATTTTATTTGACGAGGAAAAGTAACATGATTTACTCCTCAGTGCAACGTTCTACACTGGCACATATAGCTAAGTGGTATATTGGAGGCCATAAATAAATCCTTCACAAACACTGTCAAGGCATTCTAAAACCTTTGAAATAGTTTTACAAATAGCAGCACAATGCAAAAATTTGTAATTTGGAAAGGCGTGTGTGTATATGCACCCTTGGCAGTTAAGGGGTCAAACATTAAAATTTGAGTTTTGGATAAGATGATAAGAAAATGGAAAATTTCATTTTTGATTTTTGAGTGCTAATTAATTGTGAAAGAGAAAAAATGTGGAGCTCCTCTTGGAGTATGAATACAAAAAAGTATTTTTAAAAAATGTTCCTTTATATTTGAAGATTTTATATGGATTTTAACCCAAGAGAAAAAGTTTTCTTGGACTAAATTATTTTAAACTGTGTGAGAACTGAATACAAACTAACTTCTACTCCAAAAAAAAAAAAAAGAAATGATGCTCAAAACTAAAAATTTGTTCTCAAAATATTTTCATTTTCCCAACAATCAAAATACAGACACACTTTTAGACATTAAATAGCATGGTTTCTTTAAATTTATGAATTAAATTTTTTAAAACAGGCACGAAGAAAGTGAATGAAATTTCCTAACACCCATTAGAAATGTAATGATTTTATAAACTATTTGGCACCTAGCCAAATTACGATTACTGATCGACCCACCTCAAACGTAACGGCTATATGCAAAGCAGATTCCCATACTGCAGGGGCAACCACTGGATCACTTTCTGATATGTTACTTAAAACTGTAATTGATAGTTTCTTCTCTACTTCTACAAAAACATCTGGTTTCAGTTGGCATAAAGAACTAATTAAGCCATACCAAGCACCACGGATCTGAAAAATAAAAAATTATTCATTTAAAAAATATTTTCAAAAAGCTAAGAAAGAAATTAGAAAATTAAAACATAATATTAACAAAATAAAAACAGGAGACATATTTGTAAATACTAATCATATGGAAAACACATTCCATAAATTGCTGTATAAAAAGAAATTCAAGTGACCAAAGATTGACTATAAATTAGTTAAAAATATAAGCATTTACTTTTTTTAAAAAAATGAATTTTTAAGCTACTAAAAGCTGCCATATCTTATTTGCTGTAGTGTCTATTCTTCATACATGATGAATTTTTAAAATAAAGCTTATTTTTAAATAAATTTATTCTTATTTTTATATAAAATTTTTAATGATGGCTCATGTCCACACAATCTAATGCAAGACAATATATCCAAAAAATATTTTTTAAATTATGAGCCCCCCAATAACCCTCTAAATTTTCAGTGAGTTTTTGAAATGACACATTTACATGAGAATTCAATTGAAAAGGGATCATATATCTGTTACAAAGAGCAAATAAATAGGTACAAAGCTTTCTAAAAATAGATCATAATATCATGTGATGAATGTACATGGCCCCCTCTTCCCTTAAGTAAGAAAGAAATAGGAAAATTTACTTTGATAGTACATTTAAAAGTTTATATGAAATCTTTTAATTTAAACAACACCTTTTCTAGGAGAAAATAAAATGAACTGCTAACACTTTGAATACTGTAAAAATTCCATGTTGTTTGGATTGATTGATTTTTGGATAATACCATTTGAAAAAAGGAGAAGTCAAAAGTTTCCATGTTGTTTGGATTGATGAATTTTTGAATAAAGCTATTTAAAATAAAGAGGAGGAGTAAAAAAATTAACAAGTTTCAATGCATTTTTAAAAATTGGTGAATTAGCATGTTCCAAAGTTAATCTACTTACATAATTGGATTTCTCAAAAAGAGCAAGAATTGTAAATCTATAAAGCTTTACATTTACAGCACATTTTGAAAAACTTGCTTCATAGCACAAATCGTTATGACCCACAGTTTCAGTGTACTGAATACTGTACAACTAGACTTTTCTGTCTTTGCACTATGCCATTAAACTCTTCTTTTTATTAATATAAACTAAATAAACCATATATGCATCCAAACATTTAACATTCACTACTAAAAATTACGACATAAGTGTAGCTCAAAAAATAATCATTAATCAATAAATATGAAGCATTCTAAATGAAAAACAAATTGTAACATTAGCTTCAGTAAAAAAATTATCAAACATATAAAATAACTCTAGCTTTGATGAGACTATATAATAAACAGTTCTTGATAAAACCCAAATTTAGTCTGCATCTATAGCAAGGGTATAAAAATGGCTCCCAATTGCTTATTTGTATTGGACTTCTATCTAATATGGTAACATTTATTCAATGAAATTAGACAGCAAAAAATTAATGGACTAAAAATAATTATTTGGGAGGGGGACAAATTAACTGAAGTTAAATGCTATCTATCTAGCATAAAAAATTTGAGTCGATTTAGCCAAAATATAAATTGGGGGGAATACAACAGTAGTGTTAATTGAAGTAAAAAAAAAAGACTGATAAAATAGGTTTAGTTTCGATCAAACTATCATATTAATTGCATAGAGCCATGCACTGAAAAAGAAATATCAACATTAGGTTAAAAAAAATTAAAAGAGATGAATCAAGATTTAGCTTAGGATTAATGAAAAACTTGAGACAGGTTTAGTTTCCATTGAATCACAAAATGTCTTGTTAGAGTTAATGTGAAACTATTGGGGAAAAAACTTTACAATGATTTTTATTAGGAAAACAAATTTAATTCTGCAAAATAAATAAATAATGATGAATAAAAATTACAATATAACAAACATGTTGAAGAAAAAAATGCATCAATTTCTAAAAAAACTAATGAAGAATATTTATCACACTCAGACACACACACACATTGATGCGATAACACCATATTTCCAGAGATATAATGAATCTCTTAAAATTAAACTTGAAAAAGATCTCTTCAAGCTGCAAATCATTACCCATAGCTTCCAGGTGCCAAATTTCATGCCTTTGGGTTTTTCTGATTTTGTGCTACATTATATATGTGCATACACAAACACAAATTCTTTCTTAGTATAGATAATTAATTAATTTTAAAGAAAAAGGGACTCTTACTTGAGCTTCTTTGCTTTTGGCAAACTTCCAAAATTTGTTTTCAGCAATTACAGAATAAAAATAATCATGCACTTCAGTAAGTTCTTTCTGTTTTACAATCATAAGGAAAAGTCTTAATGCTTGCAGTGTACCAGATACCACTAATACATATTTGTTTTCTATGTCCTCTGGAGTAGCTACACTATGGGGAGAAAAATTTTAAAAAAAATTAAATTCAGGTTTAAAGATTTAAAAAATTGACACATTTCATTAATTAGTATTTGAGTGCATATTGAGAAAAAAAAATCCTTATTTCCTAGAAAGAGATTAGAATTTTAACAGAAATTTAAAGCACTTTATAACTCTTCCCTTTTTTCAGTGAACAAGGAACTCTTGTCTAAAGACTACAAAAGATTAACTACTGCTAATAAATCGTATATGAGCAACAGTAAAGAGGAGAATCAAAACTGTTGCATCTTTAAAAAAAGTACAATTGCAGAATAAAGAATAATAATAACAATAATATATACATATATATAAATAGAAAATTGATTTCTCATTAAAGACTAAATTTTGTGACATTCATATTTTTATTCAATGTATGTAAAAAAAACATACATTATAAAATTAAAAGAAAAATTCTAATAAATAAAAGCCCTCTCCATGTAATTAAAATTCTGTTCAAACAAAATGTTGTTCATTGCATGGAGATAAAATTAGAATGAATAAATGAAAAGCTTGGTAAAAAAAAATAATAATAATTTAGTCTTTAGAATTGTAATACTTGCAAATAGAATTTCAGATATTTTAGAATTATTTCAGCTCATGATACACTAAGTTTAATTCAAGAAACAGCTTTACTTATCGCGTGATTTGGAAGTAAAAAAAACACATGCTTGTTTAGAAAAGAATAAATAAGATATGCATCAAATTTTGTTTTAATTCTAATGTCATTATACAAACCCATTAAAGTGTGATACATATAATAATTTCTAAAATATGAAAGGAAGGATCTAGTACATATATTTTTAAGGCAAACTGGTAAAAGCCATAAACAAGTTTAAGAAAACAGGAAAATATAAACTTAGATCTCTTTAGTAAAAATTTAGCAATATTTAATATTTTCACTTTTACAAAACAATGCAAATCATTTGTAATGTACATATAACTCAAATTTTGACCATGATTATTTTGGGATGGTATTGTATTGTGACAATCAGTAAGAAAAATAACTAGTTATAAACAAAACAATAAAATTTTATTACCTATATCAGAAATGTAAAAAAAAAAACCCAAAGGAACATTCACATATATGTATTTCTTATATCCCTTTAATATATTCAGATTAAACAATTCAAGATTAGGCTGTTGTGATGTTTAATTTTTAATGCTTCTAATGTGAAGGTAACAATGATTGCACAACATTATATTCATCACGCAGCTGAATAGAGGATGAAATAAGAAACTTGAAAACTAAGCCAACTACTTGAAAGCATATTTTCTATCAAATACAATTAAGGCTATCTTTGCCAAATGTACGAGGGTCTGAAATAAACATGAAGCACATTTTCAGACAGAAAAATGCCTCAGTTTTGATAAACTTGCAACATTGTAATTTATACATTTTTCTACAATATAGCATTCTTAAAATTTCAAAATTTTCTATAAATAATTCATTTTTCTTTTTAACATGTATTGGAAGGGCTTATTTCTCATTATGGTTTAGGAGAAAAAAATGTGAAACATATTTTGTACAAGAAAACGAGCAGCATGATAAAATAAATGCTTCTCTATAGCATAGCAAAGCCAGAATGTAATGTTAATGTTAGAGGACTTTTATATCTAAAAGAATACTCTGAATTCAGGTCTTATTCTTTAACATTAAGCAAAGACAGCCTTAAGATGAGAAATTCAATAAAAATTTAAGCTAAAAACTAGAGAATAAAATTTAAAATATATAAAGATTTGAGAATAAGAATCAACATATTGCTCTAAAAATGGTATACATAAGGAATTTATCCTATTTCTTTAAAAAAAAGTCTAAAATGTCAGTAAGATAAATACAATTTTTGAAAAAAGAATAAAACCTATTTACTTGGGATCACTCATTGTTTTAGCAGTTTGTTCAAATAAATTATCCTTGAAAAACTGAAAAAAAAGAAAAATATTATTAACATACATTTATATGTTAAAATATTTCATTTTATAACTGATAAATAGAGGCAGAGAAAAATACCTTGTATCAGCCTAAAACATAAATTTTTACCTTTAGTATTTGTCACAAAAAAAACAAACAGAAATAAGAGCTTTATCTTTAATTACAAGCAACAAAAAACAATTTAATATTAATGCAATCATATTTTATATGTGTTTACACATGCAGTTATAATTTAATAAATCAATTTCGTAACATACAAATATCAGTTTCTTTACCTTGCTTACATGAGGAAATAAAAAAAAAAATGCCTGTTTTTGATACAAAAAGAACTAATACGTAAATAATTAACACAACCCCCCCTAATATGTACAATAGGAAATTTTTTTTTTTCAAAAGAAAAAAATTATGCAATATTTTTCATAAATAAAATAAAAATCTTATGTTTCTATAGCTTAAAGTACAGCAATCCTAAGGAAATTATTTATATATAGATTTAACGTAGAAAAACAATTGCTTTTGAACCATGTCATTAATTTGTGACTTCTATCAGTTTAAAACAATTTTACTTTAAAATTTTTCACAAATGCTAGCATTTTATTTATTTACAATAAAAAGAACAGCTTATTTTATTAAGCTTAAGAAATAATACTTATTTTTTTAAATAAAAAATGAACTTACAGAAAATATTTCACTTTTACAGAACATTAGAGCATCTGCTTGTTTATTTGTAGGAAAAGTTGTACAAAATATTGTGTTTGCTACACTTGCAGCAGGAGCATATAAGTCACACTGTCCTAATAACCAAACACCCATTATGTTTTTCAGGTATGGGGCAATTTCTCGTTTTACTTTAGACATTAGTTTTCCGTTCGCTTGATGTGCTGCTTCTCTAATGCGCCGATCAAAGTCCTGCAATATGAAATAATAATCTTACTTTTTAGAAATAGTGAGTCAACAATCTTAACACAATTATATATATATATATATATATGCTAACAGCTTATATACACATATATATGCTATCAAGTACACCCATTCTTTGTAAGGGTGAACTGATAAAACCAACAATCAAGATGGAAGGATAAAAAGATACTTAATGAGGTCAAAATTTAAATATTATTTTGATTAATTTTAAGTGCACAGAGAAAAAATCGAGGAAAAGAAAGAGCAAATGAGTGAGTGAATATTCACATCACACCATTCAGCTACTCGAGGACTTTTGTCAATGGACCTCCTAATTTTAAACTGTGGTCAAGTGACAAGGATGACACCTGAGCTGGCACTCCCCTCTCTTGACTTCCACACCACACCAATGAAAAGATGTTTGAGCCTTGATGTATTTAATGTGCATCAGCACCCTCTCCACGGCAGGTCTTCCGTGATACTAAGCTCGAAAGAAAGAGCAAATAAAATTGCTAAATCAAATAATTATAGCCGAGTTATAGTATTTTCCAGGTTTAAATCAAATACATAAGTATCATTTACACCATTGTGGGAGATGATTTCTGCAAAAACCAATTCAGTTCACTATTCAATAAAAGAAACATACCAACTAAATTTCAAATTTGTAGGAGTAATAGATTTGGAGATTTTATGATGAGTATGCAAATTGCTTTTAACAAATATATATATAATTCTCTCACAAAATAAGATACTATTTTCTAAGCAAATCCAATGTAATAACCCAATTTAAAGAAATTTTTTTTGAAAAAATTTAATGACAGAAAAAGTTTAAAAACACTAAGGATATGATAGATAAAATACAGCTACCACATAATAGTTTTTTAAATTATTCACTTATAGAAAATAAAATATTATATGATCTCAAAAATTACTTCAATTAATTCGGTAAATCAAGTCTTGAAAAAGAACCTCTTATTAAAAAAAAAAATGCTGTAATACAGCTCTTTGAAAATCAAAGGTATCTAAATAAATTTTAAAACGGAAAGTATTCATACGATGAGCAAATTTGAACTTCAGTATTTTTCCATAACTATTTAGGAGCAGTACCAATAAGTATTTAAAAGTGCCAGTAAAAATAATGTTGGTAAAAAAACAACCCCAGATTTAACCATTAGTTTGCAAATACTTAAATAACTGTGCACCGCTAAAAATGTTCAGTGAATATTTAACACAAAAAATTGATTTGGTTCATATAACAAAGACAAAAAGCTAAGAACCACAGAAAATGCAATGCAAATTCAGATTCTTGTCGTAAAACTTAATTATGTTTTAATTATTGACTACATTCACATTACATCAATATCTTTGTAAAATGTAAATGATTAGCAGGAATAAATCTATCATCAAGTGTAAATATTAACATGCCAGATTCATTCTAGATCTGGAAAAAGCTAGTTATTAAGTGTTAAAAAAATGTTATCTTATAAAACATCAAGAACTTGTTCAACAGTGAATTATGCATATACATGATGATTCTACAGTCATGGAACAAACTATCTAGAATACTGCTACAGCTTCCAAATATATATATATATATATATATATATTGCATTTTAAATAGAAATGTATGGTCACACTGAGGAAGGGGGAAGGAAGACACTAAAAGAAAACATTGTTTAGTTACAGCAGTATGTCAAACTCATGATATTTCAGGCTGTAAGTTCTATTTTATATTAAGTTGAGGGCTGCATGTTTTTTATGTTAAAAAAATGTATTTGAAAATAAATGCATGCATTTTGTTTAATAGCAACAACAAAAAGAGTATAGTGAAAAAAAAATAAGCGAATTCAACCTATCTTATTTTCAGTTAGCACCAGTTTATTTTATTATATATTATTATGTGTCGATATATTGACTGGGTCGCAAAAACGTACATTGTAGGCCACATGTTGTCCTCGAGTTTGACACTCTTGATTGACAGCATCATTGCAAATTGCTTCTTTGCAGAAGTGTTTAGAATAAATACTGAAGAATGTGACCACCTACAATAAAATACCCTGGATAGTATGGAAGAGAGATTTACATACAGTTTCAAAGATGGCTGATATTTTTTGCACACTTGCTGTAATAATGGATATTTTAGCAATAAGGTCCTCAACTAGTCTAAAAAATGATGGCTTTCAGATACTTCCAAGAGAAGTAATCAAATTCGACAATTGGAATATCTATCAGAATGGTCTTCCAAATTCAATTTATTATGCTTCAAAACTGGCACATACAGTCAGTTTGAAATGAAATAGTACATTATCATGCTCAAACTACATTTGGTTACAAATGATACTCAGAACAACTAGCAGTAATTCTTCCAAAACCTCTTCTAGAAAAATACAATAATAAAAGCCAGTGAGTTAGGTCATAGAGGAAATGGTTCACAATAGCTGTCTAAACATTTATAGAACAGCAATTTTGGAATATATTTGGGTATGTAGCATTTGAGCTTTCAGTTAACATAAATATTTTTTACACACTGAAAACATGTTATGTGCAAAAGTTATCTCATCTCTGTGAATAGCAGTTGTCAAATTCACCTGCAACACACAGTTGCAAGAATTATTAGCAGAATTCTATAAGCCAAAAATAATAACTTGTTGCACTGCTTGGACTCTCCAAATGAAATACTTCTAAGCATTTTTTAATTAAGATTATCCAAATGGTAGACTGAATCACATATATACTATGTGTAATAATTCTTACTTGTATGGAATGTTTCATCTACAATACTCAAGATGGTTTTTTCCATATTTGGATGTCATGTAGTTCTTATTACAGTTCTGCCATCAGAGTTGGTGATGAATAAATGATTTTCACAAAGTTGCTGATGCAAATGTAATTTGTGATTGAACATATTCCTGCTTGTAAAATATTTCTGATACAGATGCAAAACTGCTCTATTTTTCCATTAGCAGCACAGAACATAAGGTGTATATTCCTTTTCACAAGGAAATCTCCCTTCATTGGTTAAATACAGTTACAAATGATATTTTCCCAAAGATGCATCAGATCACAGATGGCTAGTTTCACTACTGTCCTCTATCCATAGCATTGACAGCAAATTACAGCTTAGTTTATACTACAGCTGTTTAGCTGGTGTTTGAAATTTTAAGAATGTACTGTAGAACATTGCTGTAAATAAGCACTTTGCAAAAATGCTTTAAACATACGTTTTTTTTCCCTAATTTTTTTTTTTGTATTTGAGCCTCAATACATCACTTTTGACCACATACTTTTATATATAGACATGGAATGTATATTTTAGTAAGATGTGCCCCCTCAAAGTTTGTCCCATGGCTGTAGAATCACCTTGTATGTATTCATGTGCACAGCCTTTTTGAATTTATCTGCTAACTATAATAACATACATATTGCAATTTATTAAAGATTGTTTTGAAATGTTTCCATATACTTTTAAAAAATTTTAATGTGCAGGTTAGTACATAGGGCTATTAATTTAAAATCAAAACAGGTGAATATCTTATCAAAAAGTATGGATAACATATGAATGAAGTGTAATATCAAAATTTTGATGTTTCACATAAGGATTAAAGCAATTTTGTAACTGAAAAGTCCAGATAACATTTAATGCAAAAAGAAGCTTTGTTCCCAAAAAGAAATATTACAAAAATAAAACAGACACTTGAATATAATCATGTATTTGAAAACGGCATGGAAGAATTTCTGGTTAAAAATTTCGATCCCCCAGTGCCAAGGGGGCCTGTAGATCTTCTGTGCCTAGTGCCCAAAATGAGCTTAAATTGACACTGAAAGAACCTATTAAATAAGGGGGAAAGAAAAAACACTATTGTTATAATTAAAAGGAACATTGCAGAAAATTTACTTACCAATGCCAATTTATTGAACAATCTAGGCCAGAAAGGTAACACGTTTTTCACCACATTTTCTTCCTTTTCAAGACAATATTCTCCAAATTCTTGCACAGCCTAAAATGAAAAATAATTTTTTTTTCAATAACAGAGAAAATTTCAAATTTAATGTAGAATTACAAATTTACATACAGCGAAATATAAGTTTTAAGGATGATTTACTTTTCCTTTGGAAATATGGTAACAAAACAGTCTAATTAGTGATTAACTTCACTAATATGCAAAAAAAAAAGTATATTTAAATCACACACAAATTATCAGAAAAAATATTCATAATTAAAATCTTGTTATATGTAACATTTAAATAACCATCAAGAGTAGTTACATAATATTTCATATCACTAATAAATTTAAGAAAAAAAAATATTTTAAATATAATAAATTAAGAAAAAAAAAATTCAAAAAGTGAAGATTCAATAGATCTTACAATCTAGATATTTTCTAACTCATAACCTTTTGCTTTACCCCATACAATGGCATACTAAATTTAAAATGGAAATCTGTACTTACATAAAAAAATTATTAAATTAAGTAAAAATCTCAAGAGAAAAAAAAAATTCAAATTTTTTAAAAATAATAGTTTATTAAAAATCACAAGATTTAGACTCTAACAATATTAATGGTATTTACATAATACAAAAAACAATTTTGTCAAATAAAATGAGATTTCCAATTCAAAAGACTTTGCTAAATGCTGTAATTGTATTTGTTTTCTTCTATGTGAAAGAACAATTTTCCACCATTAGCATCATATTGTGACATTTGACAAAAGTTCTTTGGTTTCAAGAAATTGGTCAATGGTATAACATGTAAGTACCACATTAATAATACTTTCAATACAATGGAAAATAATTGCATTGAGTAGTGCTATCTGGATAGTTTTACCTTCCCCTATTAATCATAATGTTGCAACTTTAAACAAAACCTCAACATTGATTTTAATAAATAAGGAAGAAACATGAATGATAATCAAGAATATTTAGTTAAATCTGAAAAAAAGTTCTTGGATATATTTTTGGGATGAAATTGCAAAATAGCCTCATCCACAAAATTTAGAAATGATGTTAATTTATTAAAAAACAACAATCATGGTTTAGAGAAATAGGAATGTCAGTTTCCCTGCAAATTATGTTAAGAAATATTTTTTACACTTCTGAATTTTAATTAGCTTAATATACCTTAGAAACCCAGTGGTCAAATGGTTAGTGCAACATGCTTCCACACCACAGGTTAGAGGCTCAAACCCCGGACAGGGCAAGGTTGACTCAGCCTTTTATCCATTCAGAGGATTGATAAATGAGTACCAAGCTAGCTTGAGAACTTAATACTGGGGGTTTCACATCAGACTGACCAACTGAATAGAACATCTGATCATGCACTTCAGGACTCAAGGTCATGTATACCGAGTTGGGTACAGTAGGCCTCGTCTCTCATGGGCCGCTGTGCCACTAAGTTAATATACCTTTTTAATAGCAAATACTAAATTAAGCAATTAACACATATATATTTTTCAAATGTACAACTGATTCAAATGAAGATTTTAGTTATCTCATTACAATTACTGGCAATAGAGTTACAAAACATCTTGCAAATTATGTAAAATAACACATGCGAAGAGGCAAATATATCCAGCAAGTAATGGTTTGTAACAATACATAAAATAAATATACAGTAATACCTCAAACTTACGCGATAGGTGGGACTGAGTGATAACCGAGTAAGTTGAATTTGCATAAGTGGGGGTATGATTTCGTACATAAATACAAATAAATTACTTTTATTTGTGGCAGGATACAATACAAAATAACTACTTAGAAAGAAAAGGTTTCCTAAAATCATAGATAATTAAAGTACAAAAATTACAAACAAGTTATTTTGATATATAAGGTTTCATAAAATCTAACAAATTAGTTTTTAATCTAAAATTTATTTTCTTAAGCAAAATTTCCTTGTAGTATGCTAATATAATTCTTTTCATGCTTTATTCCATACAAAAAATTTGCTCTTCATTGAAGATTATATTTTTAAAAAAAAATTGTAACTTTTTTTCAATTAAATCGAGAACTTCTGTCAAATTCTGAACTATCATTCAAACTTCTGAGTGAGCTGGGTGGGTCTAAAGACTCAAGTTCTTCAGTTTCTTGCTTTTGTTCACGTATTTCTATGAGCTCATTCATTGTCAGCTCCTGATTGTGGGAATCCAGCAAATCTTTAATGTCATCACTATCCCCTTTCAATTTATTTGCCTGGCAAGATTGATTGTGCCTTCTTCGATCCTATTACCAATTTTACTATCCCCCCCCAAACAAAAGACGAATCAACAAGATTTGAAAATCGTGTAAGTCTAGGTAGTACTGTACTTTGGAAAGGACATAGATTATATGATAGTTCATACAAGCTTAAGAATGTGAGCTTTGTAGTTGATGCTGATGGATTAGCAGAGTAGAAAAGATTCGCTACATGTGAAAGATAATTAGACCTTAAAGTCTTTATGTAAAAGGGTATAAATCGAAAGAGTACATACTAACTCAACAGACATATAACCATTGAACAATATTAGGAATGCCAAAACAGATAGCCACAGCCCAAAAGTGATGTTATTTTGCCCAAACCATTAAAAAATCTAATAAGTAAGGATATAACTATTATCTCACATCTTATTTCTTATATATTGTAACTTATTTCTCTATTTTACTAAGTAAATTCAAAGAAGCAATAAACAATAGCATACTTTTAGTCTTGTCACTGCATCTTTTTTGATCATTTTTCTCATGACCATTCTAAAATCCGAATCCACTGTGTTATCAGCAGTATCCGCCAAATGCTGGCCAGTGACTGGAACATAGCCTGGGGCTTCTTTATTAAGGGCATCGAAACCAATGAAACCAGAAAGAGCTTGAGCATTTACACCAAGAAGTTGTGCACTATGATCACTACTTGAGGGCTGAAATGAAGAAAATATATTACTATCAAATTTCAGATTTTTATTAATAAATAAAATATTAATATAAAACTGATTCATTAAAACAAAGAATAATAAAAAGTAATTCTTGAACATAACTTTTTGTATGACATCAAACTAAGTTTTAAATTATCAGTCAAACTATAAGTTACTTATAAGATTTTTAGTTAAACAAAAATTAATAATGCTATGAATCAATTCATTACATTATTTATTATAAGTATAATTTTTGTTAAGATCTGTAAAAGATAAGAGTTGATCACAAGATAAAAGTAATAAATTAAGCTGTAGGTTATATTTACATTATTTTCAATTTCATTTCATCTATAATTATTTTATGTTAGCTTAAATTCCTAGAAAGAAGCAATCATATCAAAAAGAAAAACAAGCCGGAATATATGTATGTGATTTTATTTTCATAAAATAATTAAAACAATATTTCTTTCCAGCTGA
The DNA here is from genome assembly GCA_019973935.1 of Trichonephila clavipes. Lineage (NCBI taxonomy): Eukaryota > Metazoa > Arthropoda > Arachnida > Araneae > Nephilidae > Trichonephila > Trichonephila clavipes. The sequence goes on from BMAU01020187.1 coordinate 433,199, forward strand.
GTGGTAATGTTGTGCGCTTCCACACCACAGGTCCGGGGTTCTATCCTCTTGCTGGGCAAGGTTGACTCAGGCTTCCATCCCTTCAGTGGGTCGATAAAGGAGTACCAAACTTGCCTAGGTACTAAACACTAGGAGTTTCGCTTCAGAGTGACCACCTGATCGGGACATCTGTTCATGCACCTCATATACTGAGTGGGCACATTAGGCCTTGATCCTCATGGGCTGTTGCACCACTGAGTTTAGTTTTAGATAGTTATCTATAATTATAACAAACCATTGAGAAACATTAAGGCTGTCTTTGGCGTAACATAAAAGAACAGGGTCCTGATTTGGAAGAATTTTTCAGATAAAAAAAGTATTCCAAAACTAATATATTCTGGTTTCACTATCCCATAAAGAAAGACATATTTCATCATACTAATAATTTTTTGAGTTGATCCATTTTTTTCTGGTACAAAATGTGCTTCGCATTTTTCTCCTACACTGTAATGTTAAATGAGATATTCCTTTACAAGTTAAAAGGTAAAATTAATTATTTATGGAATATTTGGAAATTTTAAAAATGCTATAGATGTATGAATTACAATGTTGTAAGTTTTCAATAAGACTGAGAGATTTTTCTGTCTAAAAATGTGCTTAACATTTAGTTTAGGCTCTCGTACATTTGGTGATGACAGCCTTAAAAACAAATCGTGAAAGAAAAATTTGAACAGCTGGATGAAAAGAAGACAAAAACAAATATTATGTACCACTTAATATCAACAGAATTTTTATGAGGACATCAGTTACTTTTTCGTAAGACTTGGAAATGAATCTAATGGTCTTGCATTAACTTTATGTAAAAAAACACCTATCAACAAAATAATATAGATGAAATAACATAAAACTAAATGATTTGTGAGGTAATTGTAATTATTTAATTCAAAATAATAATGTATATTAAATAATTCAAAAACAGATTACATATTTTTACACAAAAATGGCAGTTTAATCAATAAAATTAATGTTAAGAAAGTTCTGTGCCCCAAGTATTAATACTTTAACCCCATAATTGCCAATTAAAAGTTTCATGATTGATTTTTCAGCATCACTATGTTCACATAGGTGTGCATATGCAGTATATTGAAGGGGAAAGAAATGGCACAAATAAGCAAATTTTCCTCTGAAATAAGTTAACTCTTCGCAAACACTGTCAAAGTCATTTCATTGTTTTCAAAGCCTTTGGAATAATTCTACTGACAGCAGCATAAAGAAAAGAATCATACTTTCGAAGGACGGATATATACTCAGGGGTAATCAACGCACCCGTTGAGAAAAACAGATACATATGCCAATGGCATTCCTTTAATTACTTAAATATTCTTTCTTCAATTAACAACATTCTTCTTTTGATATTGAGACAGATCAAACAACTTTCGGTTTTTAAAACTGAAGGAAAACCTCAATTAAAATGACTCTCGTAATATTTCTTTTTAAATTCAAATTTATGGCATAATAACTTGTTTTTTTATAATGTTCTAGATAAAATTGGATGTATCAAATCTTCGATGGGAGTGGGGTGGGATGTTGTAGATATTTTTAACCCATTACTTTAGTCAATCAATAACAATTGGCTAATAAAATTATCATAGAATTTTTATACTTCTCACGATTTTAAGTAAATGAGATTTTTCTTCAGTATCTATTTATCTGGGTTAATATTTTATTCATTTTTTCTTGATATTTATAAAACTTAAATATTTATCTCTATTTAATATAGATTTAAATTAGATTTTGATACTTTCCATTAAAAAGTAGACAATTTCAACAGATTTTAACATTTTTAGTTATAATTACAATTCAATTATGAGGGAAAAGAAGAAACCTCCACTTTTCACTTCATCTTTAAACTTGAAGAAAGGGGGTAAGAATTTCTATTTTCAGAGACCAGGGAGTTCTGGCAGTATTTTGCAATTTTTTTTCAGGGTGATAATTTTTTAAACTGGAGCTATTCTTCAAATTTGTATAATTTGAATACAGTTTAAATAAATAAATACATAATTGCATGTATTAAATTCCTTTCTAAGTTAATTATACATACACATATATTTTCATCATTAAAATATATTTTTAGAATTTATATTTGCTCTATTACTTGAGGCTAAGAAAAAATGATATCAGAATAAAAAACAAAGGCATTAATAATCTGCATAGCAAATATAAAAAAATATGAATTTAATAAAATTTTAACTTCCAATGACTGAGAAATAATAACAGTACTTATAATGGATGGCTTTTACAAGCTCACAGTGCTTTTTGGACCTAAATTATCACCAAACATGCATTTCCCTTTATGTCATAACCCTTAATTAAAGAATGGCTTGAATATTTTTCAGAAATTGTAAATAGCAACTTTTTTACTGATAAAATGAATTATTTTAGGTGTTATTCAACGATTAATGATATTAATAAATAGATCATTCTTATAATCTGTTCATTTGCAGTTAAATTGTCAAATACTGATACATAAACACATTAACATAAAGGTTTTATAGAAAGAAAAGGTTTATATGCATTGTAATATTGATCTATTTCATCGAATCAAAACACATCAAATGCTGTCATTATTGTTAGAAAATGAGCAGGAATGGCTCTCCAAAATTGACATTTAGCAACATCTTTTGGTTTGGCAAAATTGGCCAATGGTATAGCACAAACATACTAAAGAAAAATACACAAGATTTCTGGTACCTACGTATTAACATAACAGAAAAATTTACACCATGCAAGTTGTGCATATTATAACAGCAGCAAAAATGATTCTCATTCATGTGGTTTATTTGGAAAGACAATCAGTAAGATTTGAGTAGAAAATGACAATTTGTCTGGCATGAATTTCGTTATGGTGATACTTTCGTAAGTACTAGATTTCTTTATTCTCATGCTTCACTTGGTGCATTATATTTGAAACAATGGTTAACATGTGAAATACAGGGCCCTTTGGTGATGCCATTTTTTTTTTTGCAACCAGAATCAACTGCCATACTACCTAAACATAGCGATAGGTGTTCCAATAGTAATGAAATGATGCTGAAGTAATGAAGAGCCGAATTCATTCTGGCATCTAGATAAATATCACCAAATCCTAAGGGCTCCCTATTCATCTTACATTTAACCCATAATGATATGTCTAGAAACAACATTCGAGCTAAATGTACCTAAAGTAGAAAACCTGTGGTCTCAGTCATTAAGTGTAGTCTTTGTAATTCATGAGAATTTCCCTCATGAAAATTGGTACATTTCAAACATTTACAAAATTTTAACTTCGTAATTAGTATGATAAAATTTTAATGAAGCTCAAATATTCATTTTGTAACAACTAATAATCAAGAACAATTTTGATGCAAATATAATTTTTCATTTCATTCTCTCAAAATTATGATGCGCATTTACTTCTCTGGACTTACTGATACAAACAAAAATAACATGAATTCGGAGAAATCAGACAATTAAATAATTTAAGCAACTTTATTTTTAAGACTGTTATGCAGTTTCTCAGATTAAAATAATTCTCCACCTCCAATTCTTCAATACACAAAATATCATGATAGAACGTTTGTTTGTTTTTGAAATAAAATCCATCACTGTAAATACTTATTTAGAAAAAATTATATGTATATACAAAAATAAGATATTCCATATGTAGAAACTCCCAATCCTGATGTATATAAAAAATATTTTTTTTATGTCAATAAACGCTTCAATTTATAAATGGAGTATTGAAGAAATTATTTACTCTAGTGTTTCCTTTCGTTCGGTTGGCTTTATTACTTTTCCCCATTCTTGTAAGACAATTTATTATTGCACGATGTTCTTACTTCCACTACTGATGAAAAATAATTCAACTACGCTGGATTTGTAAAGGAGTAGAGTTCAAGTGACGTCACTCATGAATGCAACAAATACGATATAACTTTGCAAAATGAAATGAAATCACGCACGTAAATAAAGTGTCCAGTTATAGATACAGTGTGTAAAGAAACCTGAGGTATTAATAAATTATTAGTACATTTTGTCATTATAATTTTAAAAAATGATGTAATCATTGAAATATTTCAGAAGTTAATTTGATGAAGATAAATCTTAAGAGAAAAATAAATTTGAGATTTTTGAATGCATTTGAAAAAAATGCAGCTGTTTTTTTTTTCAAGAGTAATTTCTATTCATGAAGTTGATCAGTGGCAACACCATATGTTTTGTTTATGTTTAAGACGTCATTTAAATTATTGCATTCGAAGATAATAGCATTTTATACTAAATTTCCCATAGAACCTAATTAATTATTATTTTATTCATTTCTGTGGACATTCGTCACACAGAGTTTTTTTTTGACTAAAATTTATGAGAAAAATTTGTGGAAATTCAATAAAATGAAAATTGTGTTTTTACATCCAGATCTCGGAATCGGCGGGGCTGAACGACTCATTGTTGATGCGGCTCTTGCATTAAAATCCAAAGGCCATGAAATTCGCATTTATACAAATCATTATGATCCAGAACACTGTTTCAGCGAAACTAGGGATGGATCATTAGAAACTGTAGTAATTGCAGATTGGTTACCTAGAACAATTCTCGGTAGATTCATAGCTCTTTGTGCGTATATACGAATGATTTATGCTGCTATATATCTTGTATTTTTCTGTAAGTATCAACCCGATTTGTACATTGTTGATCAAGTATCGGCTTGTATACCTTTTCTGAAATGTAAAGGAGCAAAAGTGGTATTTTATTGCCATTTTCCTGATCAACTTCTAACTGAAAGAAAACATTGGTTAAAAAGGATTTATCGTCTACCTTTGGATTGGTTTGAAGAAAAAACGACAGGCATGGCTGATGTTGTATTAGTGAACAGCAACTTTACAGGTTAAAATCGTCTTTTTATGAAAATCATATTACATTGTCTTTTAATTTGATCGATGATTTGTGTTTTTCCGAATATTTCACTCATATCGCGTCCTAAATATTATTTTATTTAGTACGAAATTGAGCTCGACCTATGTTTTAATTGTTTGTTTGGTTAATTTAATTACATTAACATTTCTCTAAATATAAGTTGTTGTTTTTTTGAAAAATTGAAGCATTTATGTATTATACCAATGAACAATTTTGTAAAATAAAAAGACATTGCCAAATACTGCAATGTGCAGGTAGTTGTGGAAGCAGTTCATGCACATGTTCAAACAATAATAACAGTGGCAGTATTCGGCAACATTTTTTGATTTAGTGACATCTTTTGATTTGGCAAAACTGTTCAGTGGAAAAGTACTTGAGTCCCACAACTAATATGTATATAATTAATGTATTCATTCATAAATGGATTTCTGAAAGATGTTTTATTTTTTTAAGATCAATGAATATTATGTTAAAAAAATTCCAAAATGTGAATATCGCTTAGAATTGTCTTTCCTTCATAAAGTTACTCTGAAATAACATTTAAATTTTGTACCTAATTTCTCATAAAAAAAATACAAACTCTTCATAAAAAAATTCTCTTGGAAAAAAATACAAACTATAAAAAATTCTTTTGAAATCTCTACTAAAAAATCTTTAAATTAAACCTGGTTTTTCAAAGCCATTATTTATTAGTACGATGTAGGAAGTCAAAACTATAGATTTTTTTAGTACTTTTCCGTTAGCTAGGTGCTAGCAGAAAATCATGAAATAATGTAGAATTCCACCAAATTTCTTACAACCATAAGCAAAATGTTTGTTTGGGGCCATGTGCTCTATTCTCTGAATTCATTCAAAACAAAGGACATTCTCCTTTCTTTCTTCTATCTTAATTTTGTTTTGCTGAAAAAGTAGAACTATTCGAGGATTCCAGATATGGATTGTGCTCCCATTTTACACTAAAATGTAAGTGTTGTGACTTTTTTTTGCATTTGCTTCATCAAAAAAAGTTGTAGTGCACCTGTCATAAATACCAGGCTAGTATATGATATGCGGCAGATAGGCAAAGGTTTTGCTGGGGCATTTAAATTATGCTCAACATTAAATTTGCCTTGACTAACCAAAACTGCTTAGAAAAATCAGGAAGCAAAGCTTTTAAAAGTGGTTCAGGAAGTAGCTGAGGAATCCATGATAAAAGCTGCTACTGAAATTGTGGAGAAAAAAAATTTCTCATCCGATATTGTAAAATGTGGCATATCGGTGGAGGGCACATGGCAGCGAAGAGGCTATACATCTATGAATGGCTGTGTTGCTGCAATATCGGTTGATACTGGTAAGGTGTTAGACATAGAAGTTATATGTCGTCCTACTGTCCAACATGTAAGAGACTTCAGACTATGCCAAGAAACTTTGAATATGAGTTGTCAAAAGCCGACCACATATGTCAGTGTAATTTCACAGGCTCTTCATCAAAAATGGAAATTGTGGGGGCTTCCTGAATATTTCTTCGATCTGAAAAAAACCGCACACTGCAATACACTCAATATTATGGGGATGGCGACTCAAAAGCTTTCATGAGTGTGAAAGACACTTATGGATTAAACAGTGTGACCAAGTTTGAGTGCATATGCCATGTACAAAAGAGAGTGGGTTCGTGTCTGAGAAAACTGAAAACTAAAACTAAAGGACTGTCTGGTAAAGGCAAATTAACTCATAATTTTATTGACAGACTTCAAAACTATTACGGAATTGCTGTTCACAGCAATGTCGGTAACTTAACTGCCATGCAGCAAAATGTAATTGCTGCGTTATATCACTGTGCATCAAGTGATAAGAAACCGATGCATGGTCAATGCCCAATAATCAAAATTCAAAACAGCAAACTCAGATGAAGAAAAGGTGCAGCCTAGATTCCTGTTGTCAAAATCATCCGTTTGTCAATGCCCAATAGGGAAAGAAAGCTGGTGTTATTTTCAGCAGGGGGGCAAATGGAACAAAATGTTCCACAAAATATGCTGGTTTAGCAAATGATGTTTTAAATAAAATTAAACCAGTATATTTAGAACTGCGACAAACAAATATTAAGTAAGTGCTTGCATGGATGCAGGCAAAATGCCAACGAGTGTTTTAATGGAATAGTTTAGCAAAAAGTACCAAAGGAAGTATTTGTTTCGCTCAAAGCAATTAAATTTGGGTCGTATGATGCTATTATACACTTCAATGAAGGATTAAATGGGTGTCTAAAAGTTTTTAATAAAATGAATATTGAAATTCTTGGGGTGTTTACCTTACAGGGATATAAACATTTAGATAAATGCAGAATCCATGAATCAATTCATAATGCAGACCCCAAAACAAAGAAAAACAGGAAAATTTTAAGAGCACTTAAAAAGAAAAAAATTAGTGTTTTAGAAGTCAAAGATGGGAAGAATTACAAATCTGGTGCATTTTAATAAGAAAGTAAGTGTTTATCTTGTAATCAGAATAGTTTAATGTTATTTTTGTCGTTTTCTCAAAATGAATTTTTTTACATTTTTTCTTACCGCAAAACACAATATCTCAAAAAGTTATGCTTGAATGATATAAAAATTTTATATGTATGTTTTTTAAATACTTATACAAGGAATAGACCATTCATAAGATTTTGTGTTGAGTAGAAATTTTTTTATATAGCAATAAAGTAAAAATTACAATAACTTTTAAGAAAATTTCAGCCTATAGAAGTTCAAAACACAATAAGTTCCTTCGTAATGGTCATATTACAAAAATAAGAGTCTATTCCCTAGATAAGGTTGTATGCTATATTATTCAATTTACAAAATGTCAATATATTTATTTTATTTTCAGTTATCATGTTTTGCATAGTCTTATTTTTTGCTTATTTTTTTTATAAAATACCCCTTTGACACTAAAAATGTACACTAACAAAACTTTTCTTGGGTATTTTTCTAATTTTAGAGACCCATAAGGTCATAAAATATGCATTTACAGGCAAAATTCAGGTTAATTCAAAAAAATTTCTTCGAAGGTGTTCTGTTACCTTAAAAAATAATGAAAATTTGAGATTTAGCCAGAACTGAAGAAGATGCAGTCTCTTTTTTTCATGAGAACGGTATATTGGCAAGGAATGGAACTTGCAATCACACAGAATCATGAAATGAAACTGTCTTTTTATGATGGAGTATGTTGGCGGTGTAATTTTTCAACATGCTGCACGAAGAAGAGCCTTCGCAATGTTACTTTGTTCGAATTGTCCAGATTGAGTTTGATTGAAACTGTTTTGTTTACAATTCATTAATATGTGTTTATAGTTGAACTTGTTGTGCTTACTATTAATTAATGTTTGCTTGTAGTTAAACATTTTCGACTTTTTGTCATTTGCTTTGCTTGTTGACTTGGCTTGCATTTGGCTCATAATTGTCAACATTTGTGCCCAGTTAACAGAAAAGTACCATTTTTTTCTTTCTTTTTAAATTTTAGTGATTTTTAAAAATAATTTCTGTGTTTTTTATGATTGTTTTTCTTTACAGGATTTTACTTCTATTGAAATTTCAAACTCTGAAATTTTTTCTTATTTTTCCTTTGCAGCTGAAGTTTTCAGAAAAACATTTCAAAGCCTGAAAGAGATGAGCTTAAAAGTTATCCATCCTACTATTAATACGGATTCCTTGCTACGTCCACTTCCAGATATCGATCCTGGAATTAAAACTGATGCAACAACAGTTTTTCTTTCGCTAAATAGATATGAAAGGAAGAAAAACATTCTGTTGGCAATTGAGGCAATGGGTATGATATTTCATCACTTTCTTTAAATTTTTCCCAATTAATTAACTTGTTAATATATGGGCATAGCTATAAAAATTTATGCTAATTTAACAAAAAGAGGGAAATATGATTTTTATGGAAGTTTTTTGTCTAGAATTCCCTGATAACTGCTTGAAATATAGTTTTTTGCATTTTTTAAAATTTTTTCATGCTTAATACTAAAGTATTCAAAATCTAGTATTCAACCCATTAAATGAAAAACTTTATTCTTTAATTTTTTCATAAACAAAATACATTAATATGATAATATGAATTAAATATGAAAGGGAAAGGTGTTTTCAAGTTTCTCTGTGCATTGGTATAAAAAATACGGTCGGTCCCTTTTTTGGAACCAAATACACTATCAAAATCCACAATATTATTGGTAATGCAAGAAACTGTAATAAACACCGTGGGAGTCAAAATAAATTGAGTTTGTATTTCTGTGGTATGTAGAATGAAACAAAACACTCTTGTCATGGACACCAACATTAAACCAATCGGACCTTTTTGTCATTTTTTTCTTACAGTACGCATATCTTTTCTGTGTTTTAGTTGGCACAATGAAATGATTTCCTGGATCAAGTTGTATATTTGTGCTAACCTGTCCTCCCATCAGTTTGTTTCCTTGATGTTTTGACTTTGATCCTGTTTTCTTTTAGAAGTATAAAAGCACTATTCTCCATTGAACATCCAAATGCAAGAACTTCTAATCTGAATTAGCAATTTGGTATGCAGACCATGTCCTTACCACATAAATAATGACCATGTGGGTGAACAATGACTGCCACTATTTCTTTGAAATTCCATTCTGATATGGACATAGGAAAGATATTGTAATATGCCACTGTCCCATTATTGGAACACAAAATAATTTGATCTTTTACTTATTTAAGGAGTTCTAGAATCAACTGAATGTTACATGGATATCTGTTTATTTATAGCAAACAAATCCACGTAAAAATATTTCTCTCAATTGTTGTATAGCTCCTACCAGCAAGCTTACAATGCTATCAAGTGTTAAACTAAAAAATTTGCTAATTCATTCATTTCCAACAGTAAGCTAATTACTGAAAAAGTTTTTTTTTATTGATTTCACAACCTTTATAGAACTTAGTACAATATTCAGGTACAAAAATCAAAACTAAAAGTTTCACTATTTAGGTAAAAATAAATGAAAAACAAGCATCTAAAAAAAAGGGACAATGCTAAATAATGGGTTAATAATTCTGCTTAGAATATAGCATATTAAAATAAAGATTTGTAACTTAAATTTAAAAAAAAATATATTGTTTAAATGTTTTAATCAAAGAAGTCCTTGTTCAAAATAAGATTATTGTATTATTTTGGATTATGAATCATTGTTTTTCAATTCATATTTATTTTATGCACATATAATGTAATTGCTTGTGCAAAAGTGATGTTTATTTCAAAAATTTCTAATGTTTATTTCTGAACTGCTGTTGTAACATAGCCACTCTCAACAGTGGTCGAAATCTTTGGTGGACCCGACACCCACACGAGCATCTTGCAGCTGCAGCGCAACCCCTTTTTGAACTCCGAGGAATCTAACCTCCTCGACCAGAAGATGAGAGGGGGAGATGCTTTGAACTTACATGGGAGCGGTAGCCAATGGTTCCTCCTCTCACAAAATATTGGACTCTAACAATCTTTAATTAAGTTTAATAACTTTAATGCATCATTCAGTAAATAATATTCAATAGTTGTGTGTGTATGACGTAAATAAATTCCATATTTAAAATAACCAAGAATATGCTACCGTTATTCTTTCAAACGTTACACTGTAGTTTCCTGTAAGTTTTTTTAATAAAAATAAAGAAAGTTGAGCATGACTATTTTAAAAAGTAGGAGCCAATGTACAAAAAAAAAGAGAAAGAAGGAAAATATATTTACAAAAGGAATTAAACAATTTTGAACTATTTCACAACTGTTTATATTTATTTATATTCTTATTTTCAGAGCGGTTAAGGAAAGTTATGAACCCAAAAGAATTTTCAAAGATACATTTAATTATAGCTGGTGGCTATGATGAACGTGTTGATGAAAACAAACAACATTTTGAAGAACTCAAGGCACATGTTGAAAATGTACAGTTGGAAAGAAATGTGTCTTTTTTAAAATCACCTAGGGATGATGTTAAAAGAGTTCTATTTCACTGTTGCACTGCTGTTCTTTACACTCCATCTAATGAACATTTTGGAATTGTACCACTAGAAGCAATGCTTTTAGGTCGCCCTGTTCTTGCATGTGATAGTGGTGGACCTCTTGAAACAGTTCTCCATGAACAGACTGGATATTTATGTAATGCAACACCTGAATCATTTGCTTCCAAAATGGCTATACTTTCAAGAGACCATAGTTTAGCTCGAGAACTTGGTGTCACAGCTTCTGAACATGTGCGACGTAATTTCTCATTTCAAATATTTACATCAAAACTTAATGGGATAATTGAAAAATCTGACTAAGTAATATTTTTTATGTCTTTGTGATAAATTATTTTTAAAATTGTTGCTTATTGTCATTTATTGTGAAATAATATTGCACTTAAAATTCATTCCATGGAATATTATAAAATAGCTGTTATGTGTAAATTTCTGTAATAATTTATTAAAACAATGTTTTTATGTTTTCTTAGTAAAAATATTTTTTTTAAAATTTGTTATTAAATGTATTAAGTGTTCATATTTGTTAACTGATTTGAACTAAATAATTATACAATTTAATAAATATAAATTAGTGAATTTTTGTATATATATTCTTTATTGAACTAAGTAGCATCATTAAAATCGTTTATAGATTATTTTTTTTTAAATTAGCAAGTGTTCAGTTTTAAAAAGTATATTGGATTTGTGTTTAAATCTGTGGATTGGATTTATTTATCGGTATCATTATATTAAAATAACTCTGCAATAGGGATTTTTATATGCCAATGCATCATACTTCTTCCTTCCTTTAGTTTAAATTTATACTAAAAAATCCATATTCTGACTAAGTGACATTTATTAGGTATAGTATAGTACAATTTTATGGGTATTTTTTTGGATGAACTGTCATAAACCAAATGATAACTAAAACCATGTTGAAAAATTAAATGTATTGATTTGTTTATTTGGTTAAAAAACTATTTAATTAAATAAACATTTAGTTTATGAGGTTGCAAATATGAAAAAGATTACCAAGTTGTTATGAAGCAGCTATTTTTATTCTAAAAATATACAACACAGCTTCAGTGTAAACAAGGATTAAATGGAAAAATGGACCAGTGTTAGATTTAGTGTGAAATGTAAACCAAGGAGATGTGCATTTTGCAAAAGAACTAAGTTGTCACAGGATAAACATAACTTATTTGTGTATATGTTCCAAAAATATATACATGTATTCACACACAGAAGTTTCATGTAAAGTAAGAATAAAAAATTTAAAAGTTGCACAATTTTTGTATATACGGTTATTTATATTTATGGTTTTTTCTTATGTATCTTTTCCAGAAATTGCAATATTTTCTTTTTTATAATTATATGTGATAATTTTGTGTGCAATTGCTATATTAAGTTTGACAATTCTTATTTTATTTTGTATGATCATTGCATATTGGATTATTTTTTATTACTGGAGTTATATCAAATTATATATTTATTCAAAAGTTACATGACAGTGAGAATTAAATACAGGGGCATATCAACCACCATATCAGCTGTATTAATGATACGGGACTCCAACATGTGTAACTACAATACCACTAACAGGACTTTCTTTTCTAAAAAAGGGCCTCAATGGAGTTTTGATATGGGGCCAACTCAGAATTAACTACGCCAGTGATTAAATAGCTCAAGAACCAATTCTGATTGTGTTGCAGCATCAAAAACAATACAAGATATATTTTGATAACTATGTACTACAGTGCTCATTACTATGTTATATTGATCAATTATGTACTGTATTCAATTTACTAATAGGCTTATTTACTACTACAGCTGTATCTTAAAAATTAATTTTAGAACTTTATACCAATTCTTTATGTAACTGCATGACACATATTTTAGTTTTTGTTATAAAGTGGTGAAATGTTTTGTTTATTTTATTACCCAAAATACTAATCTACATGTAATTTCTTAAATATATATTTCAGTAATATGCTCATTTATGCAGATTTTTACAATTACATTTCTCAAAGCATTTCAACTCCTTGTAACCTTCTGTAACTGTTACCAAAATGACACCTTGTGTAAAATTACATAACACACAGTTATCTATCACAAATTGAAGTAATAGCACCTCGCAATTGGCTGCTGTTGTTATCCTATATTTATGTGTGAATTATTTATTTCTTAAGCTAAGTTTCTATAGTAAATTAAAACAAAAAGAAGCAAAGTGGTCCTCATTTCAATGTCTTAGATGCATGTTGATCTTACCATGGTCCCATTAGACCAGTGGCCTTCAAACTGTGTTCCTTGGAAGCCTGGGGTTTCACAAGGCACACATAGTGGCTCCATGAGTCAAAATAAAAATTCACAAGGAAAATTATAAATGTGTATTCGAAATAGATTTGCATTCTCTATTTAGTTGAGTCACCTACAGCTCAAATTAATGTTATTAATGAATAAAATACATTAATTTTTTTAAAAAATTTTAATAACAAATGCAATACTTTTTTAATTGTCTTTATGTAAGGTAACAATAACATGTTAATTTACTTTAAATATTCTATTAAGATTAAGATATGTTTTTCTAAGGTTGGTATGAGGTTACCTGAAAACACCTTATTATAAGGGTTCTGCAAGTCGATGAAGTTTGAAGACCACTACTTTAGATAATCAGTCACTGCTATGTTTTGAATGTGTTTATTCATCAATGATACTTTATTACTTATTTATACATTGAATTTCAATATCATTTTTTTATAAATTTATCTTAATTTTATGCTCCCTAAAAAGTTAAATGATTCAAAACATATGCAATAAAATAGTAAAATTTATTTTACATTATTTCATTTTATGGTATGCATCAGATTGTTAAAACTTATTTTCATATTTGATTATAATATATATAAAATAAGCTTACTATTTCCTTTTCATTAATTTCATTTAAATGAGCTTAAAATGACTATTAGGGAGGTTATAATGCATCTCGATTTCTAGTTAGCTTTGGTATGGAAAATACAGTTAAAATTGACCAGAGAAAAAAGGAATTTGAAATTTTTTGAAATCTATTACAGAGGTATTTGGTGATTCGCAGATTGCTGTGGTCTGTCTGAAACCCTTTTTGTTAAGATAATTTCTGATATTATAATGATTTTGATATTCTAGGAAGTCCATAGACATTGTTGTACATTGATATCTTCAGTGAATTCCAGTAAAGAGGAAATTTAGTAATTTAAATTTATGACATATAATTTTTTTCCCTTTTATTTAGTAAACTATCTACTTCATTATTTTGCTATACTATTTTTCTTATTGCATTTCTGAATCATGTGTTTTGTGTACAGAATTCTATTTCACATTGTATGTTAAAAGGTTTTTCTTATTTTCTCTTTTTTTGTTTGTTTTGTTTACTGTCAAATTGTAGATTACTTATTAAATTTTCAATGTGTGAAAGAAAAGAATGATTTCTTACTAAATCTTTTTTTCACAAATACTAAATGCATAGAAGAGGTATGAGTTGCAGAATTTGTTCTTAATAAAACAAGCTTGTATATGAGATAAATGATTTAGATTTCTTTAACTTAATTTATAGTTATGACTTAAAACCAACTTTGATTTTATTATTCATTTTAAAAATTGTGCTCCTTTCTTATTAGTAGTTCATCACAAAGAATATAATTTTCTGAAATGTAACTATAATTTATTACGATAATAATAATATGAAATACAATGAGGGCATCTTTTTAGACAAATGCAGAATTATTCATTTTTTGTTCAATAACAAAATTCAATAATGTCCCAATGCTTTAAATCAGAGGTTCCCAAACTTTTTTGTCACATAGACCCTTTGCCATGTTTTTCGGTTTCGGGTAGACCCCAGCTTACCTAATATTGAATTTTTGGAAATTTATCACCTTAAATATCTTTTTGATACTACTACTTACTTTAAAAGAATTAAATTTCTAACTGTAGTGAAGTATAGCATTTAAAACTTAAGAAGCGCATGTTAATGAATTAAATTAAAATAAATTAATTTAATGCATAAAACAATAGAACAACAAACATTTTTAATGAGAGGGATAAAACTAGTGCTTCAATAACAAATTTTCAGCATTTAATATCAATCTAGTCATGTTTAACCTTAAATCTCCTTTGTTAGTAAGTATCTAGTCCCCCCCCTTTTTTTTTGAGATTGGGAAACTCCCTCTCACTAGGAAAAACATTTAAAAACTTTCTCAAGATATTCCATAATTTGGGACAAATAACAGGTATGTCTTGTTAAGGCCAAAATTGCTGACATACGTCATTTCTAAGCTTTATTTTAAGATCCTTAGGACCTATTCAGACCAGTTCCTATTATAAATGACCTTTTATTTTCAATGTGACTATATGAATTCATTGTCTACTGTGGTATTACTGTAAAAAAAAGCAATCTCAAACCTAGTTTCAAAATCCGAATAAAGGCCATTTAAATATTGAATGTAGGTTAAAAGGTTCTGACATTGTATGTGAGAAATTGAGAAAATTCATGATAGCCATTATTACACTTCCTTAATTTAATTCTGGAAAGAAATGCTAAAATGGTCCTTGTCTTAATAAAATTTATGCTGTCACCTGTAACCACAAGTTAACCTTGCTAAATTTAGAAAATAAATCTGTTAAATTAGTAAAATCTGGTTTCCACTAAATAAAATTTTTTTTTAAGATTAAAGTCATGATCTGGTTTAATGAGAGCCACTATTATATAGACCCCTATTTACACCCCATGGACCCCCAAATTATTTTTCCGCTGGTGTGGATCCTTAGCAGGTCGCCATAGCCCCTTGGGGGCTATTTGGGAATCATTTCTTTAAATTAAACTTAAGAATATTGTTTAAAATATATCAATTAGTAAATTAACAAATCCATTTATTTCAAATAGATTAATTTTCCTATTTAAATTACATTTTTGTATCAGCTTTTTTATATGTGTAAAATATGTTTTTGTAGTTGGCTGCTACTTTAAATTTCATTCTGTTATTTATTATTTTTTCCCCTGAAATAATCGGTTTACTTTCTAGTTAAGTTTAAAAAATATTTTGGAAATTTAATTCTTGCATTGTAAGTGCAAGTAATTTGATTGATAGGGAAAGAATAATCAGATTTTGACTTCATAAATTTTTTATAACACTTTTTTCAAATTTTACTGTCACAATTACTTTATTTTAATTGAATAATTCTATCTATTTGAATAAATATCAGTGAATAAATCATGATAAAATATCCATTATAGCATAGTTATATAGTGTGTTGCACCAATCAGCATAGTTATATACTATGCTGGAATATACTTGTAAATTGTAGTTATGTGCTACTTTCAAAGCAGTACTCATTTTTTAAAAATGTTTGTTTTTGAGTTAATTTTGGTGAGATGATGAACTTTTACCTAGTTATTGATTTCTTGAGCATTCTTCATCCTAAGTTAAAGATTTCCAATTTATTGAAAATATATTATAAATAAAAACAATTGTAAAATGGTATATTTGTGTAAAAAATATATAAATACAAACAGTCGCGCACCCAAGGGGGGGGGCGGACCCCTCCAAAGCCCTTGCTTTTTTTCCGATTGATTATAATTCTAAGTATATAGTACGTAAAATTTAATTAGTTACTTGTTATTAATGATTAATTTTATTAATTAATGCTAATTATTTATTCAAAAATTAGTTTTTTACTGTGTTTTGTTCCAGAAAATCGGCAAAATCAATAGGAGCATGATACAAGAATGGTGAACTTTCGACCACTGACCCCCCCCCCCTTGAAAAATTCCTGTGTGCGCCACTGAATACAAATAATTTAGTATTGCAAATAATCTTGGAAAGATGAAAATTTTTTTAAATGTATAACAATAGTAATATAATTAATTCAAAAAATTTTTGATCAAATAATTTTTTTTTTATTTTACATAACAAACTAGTTATAGAAAAATTTAAAATTCAAGTTATTCTCTCTTTAACACATTTTATGGTGGTCATAAATCTTGAACTGGTTTTATTAGATCCTAACTCGCTGAGAGCAATAGAGTTCTGGACGTTTCATCCAAGAAGTGCAACCTTTAAACCCCATTGCCCAGCTCTCTAGAAACATCTTCGATATCCTCTTTCACCCTCAGTGGAGTTGTCCCGTGTTCTAATTATAAAATAATGTGTGTTTAATACTATTTGTATGCTTTAAATTATAAAATGTCCTTAAAATTCATTAATTTTAGTTTAAAATTATTTTCTCTTAATATTGAAAATACAGTGAATTCTTCAACATTCTTTTTCCTTGCTTTTCTTTCGTTCTTTCTTGATGTGTAAGATATCTAAAATAAATTTATACTAATTTTTAAAAAAAGGTGTGAGTAATTATTTTTCAATACTTAGTGTTTATGAATTTAAAATTTATTTTATAAAGTATATTAGAAGATGGGCCTCTACAACGAATTTTCCATATAACGAACTTTTTTCCGGGATTTAGCGACTTCATTATATAGAGGTACGACTGTATATTTATGTGTTATTCAATATTTTAATATTGAATAACAGAAAATATTTCTTTAATTTAAATTGTTGTTTGAAAGAGTAATTTTCTGTAAATAAAAGATTATGCACTGTACTATTAGTTATTTTTTAAAAAAATTTTTAGGTATCAAAATTTATATATATATTTTAACTAATATATATACATGTGGGTGTTTAAGCTGGAATCTAGGAATATGACTAAAAGGATGAGAACTATTTCTTGACGAGAACTCTAAAGTTTACTATACAAGGCAAAAGACTACATATTCGAACACAAAAATATAGATATATAAGTTGTTTCTCTCACAGTTATATCTAAATGTATTATCTACTTGTACAGTTCTCATTGGGAGAGGAACACCACATTTTCCACATTCCTGCAGTGAAAGCTTTCGATCCCACATGTTGACCTCTCATCAGTTAATGTATTCACTTTATTTCTTATAGTGGTTGACAGAGTCATCTGTGGATTTCTTTGTTCCATATCTCTCGCCTACCTTGACAGACAGTTGGAGGTCTTATGAGGTATAAAGCAACGGCTCAAGTGTAGTATAGGGCCTTTGAATTTGGCGATTTTTATCTAGATATGGCGAAATGAATTCCTTCTGGTAGACTATAATTTGGTAACCCTTGATTTTTTATTTGTGACGGTATGCAAATCAGGTCACATGTTCTTTTTAATTAATTTCTATTGGCTATTTAAAAAATTTGCGGAGGTTTTTAAAGAGGCAGACGATTTTTAAATTAACAATTCCATCGCTTATTTTTTAATTTTCATTTTGCGTTGAGATTTTGTCCGTGAAGGATTTTTTGAATTTTTCTGTGCAGTTTTTTTATACTATTCGATTTTCCTGCTTTTCAATTGTTCCTTCCGCTTATCCTGTCGCGTATGTTTACAAGGTATGATTTGCGGTTTATTTATTTTTTTATGATTTGGAACGTAAAGGGAAATTGAGAGTAATACAGTAGTGCATGGAAAACGGATTGCTGCAAATGCTGAATGTCCGGTTTGCAAAAAAGCTATATTTTTTCTTTTAAAAGGATTCGAGTGAATGCTATACAGTGGGCCACAAAAATGTTCATATACACTTGCAATTTCTTATAAAATTCAATGTTTTCGACTAGTAAACAATAATATATTGTAATTGTAATTTTTTTATGATATCCGCAACTTGTTCTTAATGGAATGACATAATTAATTTTTTAAAAATAGTATAACTATTTTTTTAAAAAGATTAATTATCAAAAAGCTACTAAAAAATTACGCCACAAAAGTCTTCGTACACTTAACAAAAATCTCAACTTAGCTTTAAATATTGTATTTCTTTCTTAATTTAGTACTTAATAAGATATCTTTTAGTGTCCACAACCACTTTTAAGCGTCTTGGTATAGATTTAATCAATTTTTCGTAATATCTGCTTCGGTTTTCCACCATTCTTCTGTGATTATTGTTTTTACTTCACATTATGCGTTTATATGTCGTGTTTTCTTTTTTTTTTTACATCAAAACCTTACCAAATATGATCGATTGGGCTAAATAAAGTGATCGAGGAGGTGTTTTCATAATTTGGAGACAGTTATAGAGACACCAGTGGCGTACATTGAGAGCAGTGCGCTGGGTGTCATTATCCGTTAAAAAATGAAGTCGTTTTTAATATCTAAATTTTGGGTAGAAAATTTTAAAATTTCTCTTTGAAATATTTCAATAGAGCTCATGATTCAAAATATCAACAAAGAATACCAAATTACCTAATTCTGCGGTCGATTTACACCCCCACGCAAGAACACTTCTACCTCCATGTTTTATTGATCCAACTAGATTCTTGGAATTTTGTTTCAGAAATTTCAAAATTGACAGTAAATTTATTGGGATGGCAGACAATTCAACAATTTTGGTTCCGATGGGCCTATAATAGCTTGTAAATAAAAAAATAAGGAGTTTAATCCCATGAATTTATGTGGAACAAGAACTCCTTCACTTCCATGCTGAAGTATGAAAGTGAAGGAGTTCTGGCGTGGGGGTGTAAATGGGCCTCAGAATTAGATAATTTGGTATTTTTTCATGGTATTATGAATCATGAGATTTATTTAATTACTTTAAAGAGAAATTTTAAATTATCCGCCCGAAATTTGGATATTGGAGACTACTTAATCTTTTAACAGGGTAATGACGCCAAGTGCACTGCTCTCAAAGTACGCCACTAGTGTCTCTAGAACTGTTCCCAAATTCCGAAAACACATTTCAATCACTTTATTTAGCCCCGTAGAACATATTTGGCGAGAATTTTATTTAAAAAAAAGAAAATATGACATATAAACACATAATATGAAGTAACAACTAATCACAGAAGCATGGAGGAAAATCGATGCAGAGATTACGAAAAATTGATTAAATCTATGCCAAGACCCTTAAAAGTTGTTGTGGACACTAAAAGATATCCTACTAAGTATTAAATCAAGAAAGAAATACAATATTTAAAGCTAAGTTGAGATTTTTGTTAAGTGTACGAAGACTTTTGTGGCGTAGTTTTTTAGTAGCTTTTTGATAATTATTTTTTTAAAAAAATAGTTATACTATTTTTAAAAAATTAATTATGTCATTTTATTAAGAATAAGATACACAGATATCATAAAAAAATTACAGTCGCAATATATTAATTTTTATTAGTCGAAAATATTACATTTTATAGGAAGTTGCAAGTGTATGAACACTTTTGTGGCCCGCTGTGTATGGGAATGCCGAAAGAAATATGCGATTGCGCATCGTATCAAAAGATCACAAGGAAGAATAGCCGTTTGAAGAAAGTAAGCGGAGTATGGTTGAGATTCTGATGTTGATGAATATGTGGGTGCAGAAGTCGAACCATGAATTCATTTCCTTCGAACTTAATGTTTCGAAAGAAACAGTCGCGAAATGGATGAATTTTTGCAGAGCTATGCATGGAAATGTGTGTGAAAAACATTTATCCTCCCTTAGAACTTTCTTGAGCGCAGGTAAGCCTTTTTCTTTAATATTCTAATTTACAATTTCCTTTTACTTAATAAAAAAATACAATTTCTATTTTTATGCATTGCTGATAGCTTTATAGATTTTTGTTTATTTCACTTTAATATTTCTTTATTTTTCCTGCAAAATTACAATTTGTAAGCTTTTGGAACACCTATCTCTGGCTATCAAATCGGTTCGCTCAAAATACCTATCGCTAAATTAAGTTGCTTAGCGACCGCGCGCGCGCCGCGCTTTTGGTCCAAAACGAAATTGACTTCGCCAAGGGTCCCCCCTATACTACACTTTAACCTGAAGCAATATAGGCTATCATTTCCATTGATTGACAGTGTCCTTACTGTTACCACATTTTTTAAAAATTTCTAATGGCAGATTATAAACAGTTATTAACAGAGTTCGTCAATCTACCTAGTACATCAACGAAAGCTGGTATCTCTTTTTAGTGCGGAGGATTGGCGGATACCAATCGTCGCAGGTAGTTTTGACACCACGTTTCCTCCCTAGAGGGAGGCACCTGAGTTCTGACAATGCGAACCTGTACTAGGATTTAATTTTGTCTAGAGCACCCCTAGGGATCTTTAACATGTCGTATAATCATGCGACATGGCTGTTGTCGATTTTCTGCATCATGAAAATCCACCGACTTGGGCCGGGGTCGAACCCGCAACCTTGGGTACAAAAGGTCAGCGACAAACCAACCACGCCACCCATCCGACCTGTTGCCACATTGATGATTTGAAATACACAAAACTAACAAACAATACAAAAAAGAACACGAATTAGTTCCGAGATAGTTCACGCAAATTAAATTCATGCTTTTTTGACGTTTATTAATGTTTCGTTGAAGGCTTTTGGTCTGCTGCTTCTGATATTATATTTGAGTCTTATGCTCTCCATACACACAATTTTGGTTGCATCGTAACAGTCATGGCGAGTTGCTGAGCTTCCACTCCATACTAAACTCTTTGGCCTATGGATCATATTAATAGATACGAGATTTCAATTCATAGTTATTAAGAAGTCGTCTTCATATTACTCCAAAAGACTGGTCAGGTTATCTTGTCTTTACTTATGAAAATAAATCAGTAATCGTTGAACTCAGCAGGCTGACACTTTTTGCATGTGCATGACTTCGTGAAAAATTTTACACACATTGCCGTAACTAAGATGAATCGCATTCATGATCATGTGGACGGTTATTCTTCAGTTTAATAAGACAAAGACGTTATAAAATAAGTTAAATTTCTTACCTCTAAGTTAATTTTATTAAATACTATATCAGAACTATTTTACTTAAATTTTTTGTTACTGTGTTCAGTACAATACTACCCGTTGGTGTGGTGTGGTAGTTAGGAGAGGGGGGTGCCAGCTCAGGTGTCGTCCACGTCACTTGACCATGGTTCAAAATTACGTGGTCCGTCGCCAAAAGCCCTCGTGTAGCTGAACAGTGCGACGTTAATATTAAATCAAATCAATCAATCAGTATAATACTAAATTGTTTTTCTTTTGATTTAAAATTCCTGTGCCATCCTCTTATTTGAGCTGACAAGAATTGAAAGTGGTCTCATGAATAAAATGTTAAAAAAAATGATAAAATACTTTTATATTTCCCCTCCCCACCGGCAAAGACTTTCAAACCGCTCCAAAATGGCATTAAGGTGCGTTTTCTAAAGTCGAGATCGAGAAATACAGGGCATTTTATCCGAAGCAGAAAAAATGGAAAAATTTATGACTTTAAGAACAATTCCATGAAAAATTTAACTTCTAAAAAATAGGAAATTAAATACATTATAGAGAGAAAAAATCGATGTTTGAAGGAAAAAAAGTGAAATATTTAAGAACAAATTCCTACGCAATTAAGTTCTTAAACAAGTAATAATAATAATAATAAAAATTAAGTCAATTCTTACTTCGTTAGAAAAATTAATGGCGCCATCTATTGCAGATAAATCTAACTTCACCAGAAAAAACGTAGAATAAAAATTCAAAAATAAAATTTAATTAATGAATTAATATTTGAAAAAACTATATTAACATCAAGTGTCATCCACTACAAGTTTAGAAAAATAAATTTGAACTTGAATGGATAAATAAAAAGTATTTCATCAGCGAGTGAAAATTTGAACAAGATATATATGTATATATAAATATATATATATATATATATATATATATATATATATATATATATATATATATATATATATATATATAGGAAGAGAGTGGACTAATTGTAGGAATTGAAAAAGATATTTAGAATATCTAAAATTACTCAAAGGATTTTTGCCGAACCACGTATCTTTCCTTATGCTATTGCGTACAGTATGCAGATTCTCTCCTACTTTCGAACGGCTACAATTGTATTCCTACTTTGCAACAATGCTCCTTGCAATAATTTTCTTTTGCTCTCCTTGCTTTCAATAAAATGAATGCAAAAAGCTTGTTAAGCTTAGCACTCGACTCATTCTGAACAGCAACATGACTCGCAAGTAGTTATTAATCAGTGGACAAGCGTGGAAAATATGCAAATGGCTCAATTACCACTGTTATAGTCAGTAAATTTACCAAAGGTAACGCAACGAACAGTAATCAGCAATCCAGCTAACTAACAGTCTCTTGTTTTGAGGAGACATGGTACGATTTATAAAAAAAATCTTTGATTTAAGGATTTCTAGAATTTTTTATGTGTAACATCTTTCCTCTCGCTTGTTGGAGTGATTTCGTGAAAAGGGACGGAAATGAGTAACAGGAAGCGACGTAAGCGTGCGCTATTTGATTTGACTAATGAGAGCGCACACTAATTCTCAGATCAGTTTTAACGTATGCCGCGCCAATCTGGATGGTTCTGGTCTTATAAAAACAAATTATCACTCGCTTCCCATGATTTTGAGCGTGAGGAAGCGCGCGCAAACCATTCGTTATTTTCTAATACTCTTAACTGTTTTAATGTAATTGCAACTGTGATCTTTTATTTAAATGTTTAGTTTGAATTTTAAACCCATGAAACAAAGTTGAACTGTGCTAACCGAAGTAATAAATCTTTGATTACAATCTTTACAAGATTCAAATTCTTATTCTCAGGATAAACTTACTTATTAATAATTATATTTACTGCTAAGCTTCTGACAAAAAGTTCAACATTCTTAATGAAATACGAGTAAGTAATATGGAATTATTCGAATAAATATTTTAGTGCGTATCTTTTTCATACTTTCTGGTTAATTCACGTCGCTGTCAATATAATATTTTTAATTGTGACTAAAAAGTTTTCTCGATTAAAAATTAAACAATTATCAAGCTAATTAAATTTCTTGATTTTGTGATTTGCAGAGATGGGTAAATCCAGAGCAGAATATATGCTAAATCCAACTCTAGTAGTTTTATTTATATTGTTAAAGTTAGCATTTTTTTTTTCAAAAGATTCGAATTCTAAAACTCTCGATTTCGTTTTCTTACTCCACTTCGCAAATACCAGGAAGTCTTATTCAGGATAAACTGAGATCCTTACGCGCTTGATGAGTAACATCTTTCCTCTCGCTTACCGAATATTTGTAGGAATGATTTTTGTGAAAAGGGACAATAAGCAAAAAAAAAAAAAAAAAGTGTGAAGAAAAATTAAAAAATGGAGGAGTACCGCCGAAAAATTTTTCACATCATTAAATATTTTTGATAAAAAATTGCATTACTCCTAAATAAAATTTTCATTAAAGATACAATTATTCAACAGAAAATTATTTCCAATCATACTCGATTCAAAACTCAATTCAATCACACTCAAAATCATGGGAAGCGAGTGATAGTTTGTTTTTAAGAGTAGAACCATCTTCGGTATATGGTAAAGGTACGAAATGCAAGCAATCTTAAATTTTTTTAACCGTTTGATTCGGAGAAATGTACATGGCCACCAAAATCCCTGTTTGCCCATTTTCAAGTCTATTGTATCCACTCTTCCCCAAATCGAACAAGAATAAATATTTTTGATAAAAAATTGCGTTATTCCTTGTGTTAAATAAATAACATTTTCATTAAAGATATAATTATTCGACAGAAAATTATTTCCAATCATACTCAATTCATTTCTTTCAGGATTTAAGTTACTATTGCGTATTTACCACGATAACATCTCGGATGTTACACATCATATGCGACTACTGTAAGGCTCGTTTCTTTTTTTTCCCTTTACTTTTAACCTATGTATGTATTACATAAGACAGTTTTTGGGTTCAAAATACAACTAAAAGCTAATTATTAAATTTTTAAGGAAAAATTTAAAAATTTATGAAGGGAATTCAAAATGCTACTCTCCTCCTACAATAATTCACATATACTCATGAAATTTGATTTACAAGTGCATCAAAATACGCATATAAATAGTTGGTATGGGTTTTCTACTAACATGACTGGTATTCGTAGAATACGTTTTTTTTATGAACGATTGTTGAAAATTCCTTAAAAAATGCACAATTTATAAATTCAATTACTTTTAAAAAAATAAGTATTTCTTTTGTTCAAAAATGTACTAATAGAAGTTGGCTTAAAAAATATCAAAGCATTTAGCGCAATAGAAAAAAAAAGCCTTAGCATTTTAAATGAAGATAAGCTAGTTATTTTTTCTTTCTGAGGTAAATCTAAAGTTTCTATTTGCCATTAGGATGTAAATAAAAACGAACTTATCATAACTTTTCATAACTATGAATATTTTTAACTTGGAGCTTTCAAATTTTATGAGATGATAGAAAATTATATAAAGAATAATTTAGTTTAAAAAAAAAAAAAAAAAAAAAATTGACCGCTTTTTGTCAATTGAATCGTATTGTGTCCCCTTTTAAGGCTAAATAGAAGAGTACATATAGATTAGCGAGCATTATCTAGCTTGGCGGCAAAAAATAGTTTTAAAAATTTGGAGAAGGGGGGACTAAAATAGGATCCACAAAAAATATTTCAAATTTAACTATATATATATATAACTTTTTCAAAAACCATGATTGTAATTTAAGAGTAATGTTCATGAAGTGAAGTGTTTTGATTGAAAAGCAGAGGCAAACGATTTTTTCTCGCTTTTTTATAAACGTAAACGGGAAATTAGTGAAATTTTTTTAACTTGGCAGGAAAAAAAGATGCTATTTCTTCTTTTCGGTTTTCTTAAGTAACGGGTATTTATTTTTGTAATCTTTTTTTATTTGTTCTTAATTGCAGTAGCTACTAACTTTTTTTGCTAAAGTTCGATGTAAACTTTCGAGAAAATGATCTGGATTTGAGGTATCTGAAGTTTACTTATAGGGGAAAAAACATACAGGAGGTAATGGACCTCAAAGTACTTAATGATGGTGGTTTAGAAAGAAGTTTCTTACATTCTTTTAGATATTTCGGTTTTCTTTCTTTATTTTTAATGCTTTTTTCACTTGACCTCTTTTTTATATATAGTTTTTTTCCCTCTCATTTTCTGAAACATGTATCATTTGTTAAAACATTAACCTAATGCAAATCGAGGAAACATTTCTTTCAAATCAGCTGTTTTAAGACTGAATTTTTTCGATAAATCTATTTCGACTGAAAATATTGTAGATTGCATCTATGTTTTTATACCTCTGACGTTACTTACTATATTATTTTGCTTCATTATTTGATTTAAAATTGCAAAAAAGTACATATTGGTTCTTTTTTTTCATGCGTATTAAAACACAGTGTTCTTTTTGGCGTGGGGTTTGTATCATATTTTAAATAATTGTTTGTGCTTAAGATGATCCGGCACATAAATTTTCGAAAAATTATCGATTTTTCACTTTTTTATATTTTCTAAAAAAAAAAAAGTTCAAATATTTCTTTTTAAATTGATGTACTATATGAGGAAATACGATAATTAGAAGTATTTTTATTTATATTTTTTAAATTAAGCTACTCCTTGACGCGCATCAAATGAGCTCTGCTAGGAGCAGTTGTGTTTCCCCTTGCATAAGCTTCTGATGAGCGCGAATACATGTGATGTTCAAGTGGAAAAGTTGTGTATTGGGCTTATTCAAAAGTATATGTGTACACGTCTTTTAGATCTTAAAAACGAAACAGAGAAAAAAAAATGATGGAAAAAGCCTAAGAGGTCGTAACCGACTCACCGACATTTTAATATAAAAAATTCAAAAATATTATAGTGTGGCTATTAGAAATAATATCATAGATCTACACAGCAGTAAAACTTCTATTTAGGCTATTTATTTTCATCTTCTGTTTTCATAAAAGAGAGCCCTCAACATGAACTGCATCCTGCGATTATAAATGCCTGGTGCAAGTTTCAAAAGGCAGAAGCTGAATGTAACGAAGGACACTATGATTATAAACACATACACCATAATGAATTAAATGAGGCCTTTAGAGATGTAGATGATCCTATGTTAAGAAAATGTTTATATGGAACCCACAGAGCATTACCCAGAATCCAAATGAGTCAGTTCATAACACTATATGGTCAGTGATTCCAAGATCTACATTTGTGGAATTAAAAACTCTGAAATTAGTGGTAAATATGGCTATTGCACAGTTGAATATAAGTCATATAGCAAAATGATCTTAAAACGTTGTGATATTGAACCAAGTTATGCGTGTGTCGTGCTTCAAAATCTAGATGCACGTAGGATTTGTGAAGCCTAACGAAAGCATTTTAAAATCCCGCAAAAGGCAAAAGTGTAAAAAATAATGAAAAAAAAAAATTAGAAAAGTCTTTTTTTTTGTATGAGCAAGACTTAAAAAAAGGCTTCATATGCTTCTAGAAAGTACTAAAAAAGTAAATACTCAGAAAAATTACAAATTTTTACCATTAAAGCCTATTTTCTCAAAATGTAATATTTTTCAATTTATGTACATTTTTCTCAAAAGCTACTTAATATATAATCCTAAAATTTTCAGTAAGCAGACTTTTAACATATTTAAACGTTTTAGTGGAGAGAATTAGATATATTTTGCAAACTGTTTTAGATATGGCATTTGTAAACTAAATTTTAGGGAAAAAATTGGACAATTTTTAAAAAATTCATAATCAATTTAATTTTTAAGAAAAAACAAAACTCTTCGTTAAAGTATTGACACAGTACACATAACCTACTGTAAAGTAGTATGAGACTATGAGAAGTAGTCTCATAGTCTTTCATGAAAGAAGTAAGTAGTTTTCTGAGGAAAAGGTATCTTTTATGTATGAGAGAAGTAAGCAGTTCCTGAGAAAAAGATACACAAACTTACGCAATTTGACATGGGCTCCGATGAATGTGCCGGACACCCTAAAAATATATGTATGTCTTACACTAAATACTTATATAAATAATAGTGATAGTAACGTCGTGTAGATTATTTTTCATTAAAAACACAATATTATAATTTTTCCAAGTTTCGTTTTGCTTTTAAAGTAAAATATGAATTACAAAGAGTATTTTGAAAAATAAATAAAATAAATGACAAAAATGATTATGATTAAAACTACTATTGTGTGGTTCACACACTCTCTTTCTTTATTTATATATCTTGTTTCAATTTTCAATCCTTAATAAAATACTTTTTATTCATCCACTCAAGTTCAAATAATTTATTTTAAACTTGTAATGGAGGACACTTGATATTAATACAGTTTTTTTCAAATATTAATTAATTATTGTTTAAGAGATATACTTCAGTCGATCTTATTCATTTAGATGGCAGCACAATTGGATATAATAGCTTTTTTAAATTTGTGATGAAGATTTAACTTAACCTAAATAATCATGTGCTAGTTAGACGTCAGCATACCTTTTACACTGGTTTTAAGATAAATTCTTACCTATAAAATTCAACTTTTATTCAAAATGTAACTTCAAATTTAATGTGGTTAAAAATGTTTGATGTTAATATAAAAGATGTTTTGCCACTTAATATTGTGATTCTGTCATATGTACTATATACATATTTGCATTAATTGTAATTATTTGATAAAAAGTAACTAAAATAACATTTTTCTTTGTTGACCTAAGTAGAGGGATTGACTTAGAATTTTTTTTTACATTACTTGTTTTTAGTAAGTTTGTCATTTTTATGCTTTGTTCCCCCTAAAAATGCAATAAAATTTTATTATTAAATTTATTAGTATTGAAATATAAATTATACTTTCATAGTTCTATAAAACAACCATACTCTGAAAAAAAAGAGTTACCACTAACTTAAATCTTAAAAGATGTATTGATGTTACGTTCTTGTGACTGAAGAATGATTTAGAAGTATATAGATCGCTTAAAACATTACCAAAAAAAAAAAAAAAAAAAAAAAAAAAAAAAAAGAAACCCATAAGCACTTTTTACCACAGCAGTTCTTATTTGTTTTTCTTTTCTTGAAAGAATATCTTTAACGTCGCATGTTATTTTTAGAGTCAAATGAACTGAAAATATATTTAAATATTTAGTATTATGCATATATACACAGGAATAAGTAACAAAAACGCGCAAATGTTTTTATGTTTTTTTTTTGTTTTAGACAGTGGCGCAACAGGAATATTAGGGCTCCTCTGTAATGTCAGGTTTTGGGCCCCCAAATTGATTTTTCATAGTACGTGGAGTCAGTCATCGAGCCCCCTAGATTCCTGCCCTCCTCCAGATGGGGGGTGCGTTACGCCACTGGTTTTAGAAACCATGGCCAAACTTGTAACAAAACTTGAAGCTTTTTAATTTTGCTTTGGAACACAAAAAGTGATTTTTTTTCCGCTTTAGCGGAGCCTAAAAGGTAATTTGATTACACATTTTTTTCAACATTTCAATTACTTCTTTTCTTTCACAACGCGCACTAAAACTTAAAAATGGGATTTCCCCGCTTTTCTTCATGGCAAATCCTTCCAACTTTGTGTAGACACATGGCGAGTGGGGAGATTTTACTTATTTATTTGTACATGTTGAGGCTATCTATTTCCAGATGCTGAATGAAGGATGCCTATTTTCTTAATTCCAATTTATTTTTCAAGGAAGACATTCAAACGGATAATAATAAACACACATACATAGCTGACGGCGATTAACAGTTACGTTACGCCGCAGTGACGTTTGCATGTTGAAGACAAAGAACAAAAGTTTTCTGAGTCCTGGCTATTTATATGAAACGGCAACAACAAGTCTTGCAAATCCGCGTGAATTTCGTAGACTGGGATTATGATTGGTGAACTCGTTCGCACGCGTGCAAAAGTTTTTGATGTAAGCTTACTTTAAGAAAATGCTAGTCGTTAATTTTTAAGATATACGTTTACAATTAAATCCCGGCAGGAAGGAAATCAATAACTAATTACGCGTGAGTCCTGAAGGCCAGGGCCATTACAAATTAAAATATTATTCAGGTTGAAATTAAAGGGAATTATTACGTTAATTAAAACATTATAAAGGATGAAATGTTTCATATATATACATATTTCACTACAATTTCACAGCCAAAAAAATTGAATCCTTAATTTGGGAAGTGATTTTACGTCATATTAAAGTCCTTCATAAAGACAAATCTATTATGATTCAATAAAAATTTAGAAATTCAGAAATTTGAGTCTTATAATAAGAATTTGAAGTACAAAAAATTTAAAATAATGAAGTTTGGTGAAAAGTGCACCAGATGGCCCTTTTCCACTTTTTGTAAAAAGAAAATTTTGTAGTTAATTTTAGTTTGCTTTTTAGTTCTGATGTGTGTGTGTGTAGCAACATGCAGATGATGTGTTTCTTCACTCGTTAGGAGCTTACGTTAGAAACTTAAAATTAATCGGCTGGATTGAGTAAGTGTAAATATGCATATAAGGCATTAAAAGCTTAAAAAGAAAATAATGTCTGATGGAATCTTTTTTTAGTAGTGTAACACACGGTTTAATTCGAAGACTAAAATGTAGATGGCGGTACTTGTAACGGAAGTGTTCCCGAGCGAAGCTCTGTATTACCGTCAGAGAGAGTTGGGATTTGAACGAGTGTCTCGCTGTCCAATCCTGGACTATGTAATTAGGGTTGCCAGATGTCCGGTTTTCGACCGGACAGTCCAGTTTTCTTCATGTTAGTCCGGTCAAGAGAATCTGGGTAAACCGGACAGAAGAATGTCCGTTTTAAATACATTTTGCGTAATATCTGGTGCTTTGGGCAGACAACCAACACAACGCGTAGGATTGTAGGTACCTAGGTTTATATCTACATGGTTTGGACACGCGTGTGCATGTGGATAGGATTGCGCAGCCAGAGCCACCTTCGGTTCGGACTCTCGACCTTCCTCTTCCCCTCCAAGCTCCGACGGGAAGGGGCCGGTAGCGGGGCGTCGCTGTCAGACCATTATTGTTCTTGTTGTGGGTATATTCGATTCCTATTATTTGTGTCGCTGTCGTGGTCGTGTATGTGTGTGCCAAAATGGAAGACAAGGAAGCATCTAACAGCAAGGGAACTCCAACTAAGAAAGCAAGAAGAGTTTGTCATTATAATGTTGATTGGGAATCGCGTTTTGTTTCGTTAAATAAATGCGATGAAGACAACACAAAAGGCTATTGCAAATTGTGCAAAAATTCGTTCACTGTAGCTTATGACGGCTTAAAAGCAGTTACCCACCACGCTGAGGCAAAGAAGCACAAAGAGTGTGAAAGTGCTGCAGCCGTGTCTCCCCGAATGAAGTCTTTCTTTACACCAAAAGGCAGCGCCCAAAGTGAAAAAGTTGGTATTGCCGAATTAACTGAGGCTTACCATAGTATCAAGCACCACATTTCTTATGTTGCTCAAGATTGCTCCTTGAAAGTATTAAAACAAGTGATAAACGATTCAGATATCGTAAAGCAAATGACAGGAGGACGCACTAAATGTACAGCTTTGGTAAACCAAGTTTTGTTTCCGTATTCAATGGAACTTGTGCAGGAAGATTTAAAGAATGATGTTCCCTTTTCGGTAGCGACTGATGCATCAAATAAAGGTAATGGAAAATTTTTTCCAGGTGCTATTCAATATTTTTCACCAAAAAGCGGCATCTGCCATAAAATATTGGATTTTTACGAAGACTCAACATCTATTAAGGAACGTTTATGTGAAGTCATGGATAAATCACGACTCCCATGGAGCAGAGTAACAGCATATGGAGCGGACAACGCGTCTGTTAATTTTGGAGTCAATAATTCTGTTTTTCAAAGATTGAAGTCTGAAGAAAACAACGACATAATTGCAGCTCACTGTAATGACCACATATTTCATAACTGCGCTAACAATGCATTAAAAGTAATGCCTGTTGATGTCGAAAATATAGTGATGAAAGTATTTGCAGAGTTCTCTTGTTCCGCTAAGAAACGAGAAGATTTGAAGGAGTGCTTTGATTTTTTCGAAAGCGAATACAGAGAAGTCATTCGTCACGTTCCTACAAGGTGGCTTAGTTTATTTAAAGCTCTTGATAGGATGCTTTCATCATGGGGGCCATTGAAAAGGTACTTCATTGAACGAGGTTCTGATAATTTGCCCTACGGCTCTCTGGGCTATCTTATCAGACCAAGAAAACGAAATTTCAGGTGAAGCTAATCCTACTTATAATGAATTATATTTGTGTATTTCACTCATAACTTTATGGCTTCTTTTCAAGAAATTATTCTGTTGGTAGAGAAACATACCACAGCAGCATTTAATCTACATAACATAATGGTGAAATTTCACGACACAATTTCAAAGAAAATAAATGACAAATATTTCGGAATTAAAGTCCATGTGGAATTAAAAAAGGCCATCTTCCAGACCATGAAGTTGAAAAAATTTACTAAAAATGCTACAAATGCGTATCACCGAGCTCTAGCTTACATAGAAAAGTGGTATCCATTTGAAAACCAAAATTATAAAACGTTCAGTTGTTTGAATCTCGAATGTGGAAGATTGCCCACGCTGGATCAACTGCTCGAACTATGGTCAATATCTCCATGGAAGCAGCAAACTCCCCCTGAACAGATTTACGATGAACTGGCTGCACTTCAGAGTGTTTTTCCTTCACTCAAACTCGAAGGTAACTCAATTGAAATGTGGTGCAAATTTTTCCAAAAAGAAGAAGCACCGAATCTGCTGAAAATTGTGCAGTTTGTGTGCAGTGTTCCTGTATCCAACGCTTTTGTGGAACGTATCTTCAGCGTCATGGGAAACGTATGGACTGACGAAAGAAATAGTCTCACTGTAAATACAGTAAAAAGTGAATTGTGCATTTTTTCGATATAAGCTGTAGTTGCATTGGATTCAAAGATGCCATTTCGACCAATAAACCTTTGTTAAAAGCAGTGTCATCAAATGCCAAATATACAAAGAAGTAGATTGTAAGCTTCTTTGTCATTTTCAGCAATATTTATGAGATAATAAAAAAATTGAAAAGTTGTCCGGTTTTTTTCTCGAACACATCTGGCAACCCTATATGTAATATATGTAATTTCCCTTATTTCCTTTAAATGTTTAACCTGTATTGTGTCTAAATGTCTGTCCATTGTAACTGCGTTATTTTATGTCATTAAAACTATTTTAAATTACCCCGAGATCTTATCCATTATTTTGGTTTACCCAGTAATGACGTAAGAGAAACGTTACGAATTGGCGCCAATACGTCGGGCCGATCCGAACACACAATTCCCAGCTTTCTCTCGCTTTTTCCACTTAGGTTGAGGCGTTGTCACCCGACAACAAATAGAGAATTCGCAACCCTGCGAATAAATAAATATTTTTTTCATCCAGAAAACCTGTGAACAGATAAGTGTTGCTTATTCTAAATAATCTTACTCTGTTATTCTGTATAAGAACAGTGATTATATATTATTGCTCTTAGTATGTATTGTGTGTGTGTTACAGTATATAGTAACGTAATTGAATTTTAAGTGATATTTTTATTTATTTATTTGTCAGTATTCTTAATATTTTTTTGAAAATGAAATTCGCATCTATTGTTTTTTCTGATTAAAGCTAATTGAAAGTTATTTATGAATGAATATTTACTCACTAATTAAGAATTTTATGCCATTAATATATATATATATATATTTAAACTTTTGTTATCAAGAAATTATTGCGATAGGTACTTATTCAAATAATTTCCCGTTGATTCTTGTTTGATTACTAAACTTTTAATTAAGTTTTAAATTGAATGCAATTTTTATCATAATATTTTTTTTTTTACTTTTTATGTCTGATATAAAAATAATTATTTTGTGAAGTACATGATTTATTACGAAGTATTACTATAACATTTGAAAACTTGTATGTTTTAATTAATACACTATAAAAATTTATGCTTTTTATTAAAAAATTTTTGGAAAATAATTTCAAGTATTTCTAAGTGTAAACAAGTTTATAATAGTGTTAATTTCGGAGTGGATGAAATTATTTATGAATGGTATTTCTATTTAAACGTATTTGAATTGCTTTTGATTGAAAACAATTTAATTATGTGATTTAAGTTGACGAAAACGAAATTTTTCTTTGATTTAATTTAATGATTTAATGTTAATTGCTGATACTCTTTTGATTAATAATGAATATTATTGAAATATTATTATTTTGATTTTGAAGTACAAAAATTAGAAGATAGTTGATATTGAAGAATTTTTTTTCATTTTTTTTAATCTCATTAATATTGATGTGAAAATTAATTAGCACATTTTGAAATTAGAGAATTATATTGTCATTCAGGAAGAGTGTATTATAGTACAGAGTATTTTTTTGTATGTATCGGAAACTTTTAAGTGCATAAGTATTGTTTGACTATAATATTTTCAGATCAATGAATTAACAGTTTTGAGTGAACTTTAATTCATTAACTTTAATTGAACTTTACTAAATTAACTTTGAAATTGTCTAAAAGTGACGAAAAATGGCTTTTTTAAGAAGGTCCAGAAAAGAGAATTTACGAATGTTGGCAACAGAATTGGGTCTGGCTCCATCGGACAATCTCAAAATTATTGAACTAAAAGATCTCATAACCAACAGTGATAGGTATGATGAGGAATTTGTCAAAGATATGCTCAGCGTCATTGTAGAGGAACGTACAGCAACAGAAAAACAAAGAGCTGCGGAACTGGAGAAGAAACAGAAAGCCATGGTTTTGGCTCAGCAACGAGAAAGAGAATTTGAACTGGAAAAAATGAAAATTCAACTTGAAATGCAGAAGCTGTCACAAGCACCTGTTACAAGTCAACAGCTAGAAAACTCGAAGCTTGAGTTAAATAGAATTATTCCCAGTTTCAATTCGAAGGAAGATGAAATGGGCCTATACTTGACAATTTTCGAACTCCAAGCGAAGTTCTTGAACATCCCTGAAAAAACTTGGACAGCATACCTGATTGGCTCATTGCCACCTGATATAGCTCAGCTCATCGCAAGAGAGGATGAAGAGGATGCTCAAAACTATGAAAAGGTAAAAGAAATGCTTCTCAGAAGATTTCGAGTTACAGGGGATAGGTTTAGGCAGTACTTTTCCCAACAGAAAAAAACCCAGATTCAACATGGCGAGACTTTTATTTCGAATTGAGTTCTTATTTTGAAGGTTGGATCAAAGAGTTGAAGATAACCACGTTTGATCAACTTAAAAGTCTAATAATTGCTGATCAGATAAAAAGAAAAACTCCAGCAAATATCAAAGAACATTTTCTGGATGTTTGGGCGGATTTGAACGATGCTCTGAAATTGGCTGAGAAGTTGGACTTAAAAGTTATTCAAATCAGACTTTAAAGAAGAAAGAAGACTTCAGGAAACCCTTTCCATTAAAGAAAAATCAACCTGTGTTGGAGGATCCCATAAATACCACTCATCTGGACCCTCTAGAACAGTGCCTAGATTCCCAAGTTACAAAACTGAAGGAAGAAACCCGATAAAGTGTTACGGATGTGGGACTCCTGGAGTCATCAAGTCAAAGTGTCCTAAATGCACGAGAGCTAATGAAATGGAAACAGCAGTGAACTGTATGACGTTATTCAACTTGAATTCGAACTTGTATCCCACAAGTGTGATTGTTCTCAAAATTTTTGGAGAAAAGATTGCTGTATGTGCTGATACCGGTGCTTCCCACACCATTGCAGGTGAAAAGATGTTTCAATTTCTACAAGAGTAAGATGTCACCTTTACGAACAAGATGATTTCATTTATGATGGCTGATGGAATTCGACAGACCATTATGGCTCTGAGTACTGTCGTCGACCTGTACATTGAAGGCAAAGATATTGCAACAGAATTTCTAGTATTGTCTGATGCTAAATGAAATAAGACTTTGCTAGGACTTGATTTCCTCAATGCAGCTGGTATCGTCCTTGACGTCCAGGGTGGAAAATGGAACTTTTCCGGAAATCCTCGGAAACAGTACAAATTCTTCAAGAAGACATTAGAAGGTATAACACTCAGCGCATTCGAACTTCGAAAGGATGAGGGTAAAAATCTATCTCCAGAACAGGCAAGAAAAATCAATATACTCCTGGACAGAAATGAAGCATGTTTCCAACCAGGGGGAGAGCACACGCCTTTTATTGAACACCGTTTTGACACGCTATTGGGGATCAGCCCCCAATTGCAACGTATCCCTACAGGATGAATCCCGTAAGGAAACAGGGTTGTCAGAAAGAAAACTTCGATCGACGAAGAAGAAAATATTATAAACCTGGTGACAAAGTTTGGGTGACCATTCATCCCATAAATCGTAACTAC
Source organism: Trichonephila clavipes (assembly GCA_019973935.1). Lineage (NCBI taxonomy): Eukaryota > Metazoa > Arthropoda > Arachnida > Araneae > Nephilidae > Trichonephila > Trichonephila clavipes. The sequence goes on from BMAU01020187.1 coordinate 469,291, forward strand.
AAGAGTAGGAAATTTATGCCCAAGAGAGAAGGTCCTTACCTCATACTCACCTTGAGATCCCCAGAAGCATATGAGATTGCCGACCCGGCCAACCCAGACCAAGCCCTTGGAACTTATCATGTTTCTGCCTTAAAGGACTATCAAGAACCTGAAACAAAAAAAAATGGGATTTGTTGCTCCTCTAAGGAAAAGAGGACGCCCCAAAAAGAAATTATCTCCTGGTTCCCCGAGCCGAGACGTCAACGGAACCAGAGGGGGAGTCTGTAACACACGGTTTAATTCGAAGACCAAAATGTAGATGGCGGTACTTGTAACGGAAGTGTTCCCGAGCGAAGCTCTGTATTACCACCAGAGAGAGTTGGGATTTGAACGAGTAAACGTTACTCGTCTCGCTGTCCAATCCTGGACTATGTAATATATGTAATTTCCCTTATTTCCTTTAAATATTTAACCTGTATTGTGTCTAAATGTCTGTCCATTGTAACTGCGTTATTTTATGTCATTAAAACTATTTTAAATTACCCCGAGATCTTATCCATTATTTTGGTTTACCCAGTAATGACGTAAGAGAACCGTTAGAGTAGTTACTTACTGATTATAATTAGCTATCATAGATATAACCACTGAACACTCCTAGATTAGAAGTAAGATGACGCAATAAACAGTTTTATATATATATATATATATATATATATATATATATGTCAGGTTTGAAAAGTTTAGGTTCAAAATTAAGGAAGTAATAAATGAAAATAGAGCGAACTCTTTACCATCACGTAAGGATTTATGAGTAAATAAGGCTGTTAAAAGGTGCAACGAGCGCTGACGAAGGCGAACGCATACTAGAAAGGACTTGGCTGGTGTCTCCTCGCAGCGATGTTGTATTTGGTAACACCCGGTTGCGCGGCAAAAGGTCCGCCATGTTAGATTATATATGATGAAAGCGTAATAAAGGAATATTATGAAGATGATGCCCTCCTCATTTTACCAGCAGGCCTGGGGCCTGTCAAGAGCCGGCAGGATAAATAAAAGAACTGCAAAATACGCGAGGAAACCAATGGAATGAACTTCAACAATTTTTTTTTTTTTTCGAACGAGCGACTGCATTGAAAACGATACTACCATGGAGGACGACTCTTTCCGGCAGGAGTCACCGGTCAAAACATCCAAAGAACCCTTCTTTTTTCCTGAATTTGATCTTAATAAGTTTAGTAGTTTTAAAAGTTTTTTGGACTGTTTTGATCAACAATGTTTGGAATATCAAAAAGACGAACAATGGAAGAAGCAAAATATTCCTAGATATCTCACGGGAGTTTATCTTAAATTTTGGTACGAAAACCATTTATTTGAAAAGTCTTACCAAGAAAGCAAAGAATTATTAATGACGGTGTTCGATGCGACGAAACAAGAGGATATTCGAAAATTTCACAAATTAAAACTAAACGATACTAAAGAATTAATTTCCTTTTTTACGGAAAAACTTTCGTTGGGGAAGAAACTAAATTATGATGACAGTTCCATTGTGGAACATATGACATTATCGAGTCCCATGCAATATCAAAAGTTCCTAGTTATCAAGAAGATTTCGACACCCTGCGAATGGATCTCAACCATGCGACAATTAATCGCAGTAACACCGGACAGCGCAGACCGAAAACCGGTAGATACTGGAAGTTATACCCGATGGAATCACGCATACGGTAGTGTACACAGAGGAACTGATCCACAGTACCGATTCCAATCTAGAGGAAATCATGGACAGCCACATCAATCGCACATGATGAGATTCAGTGGAAGGCAACAGTTCAACAGTCAACCTAGGCAGTTTGTACAACAGAATAGACATAATCTTTACTCGCCCAGAAACGAAAATAACCAGAGGCAAGGATGACAACTAATTATTGAGTCAATGGTATGTTCCAAGCACTTTTGTACTCTAATTGACACAGGAAGCAATGTGTCATTAATTCCAATAAATTTATCTAAACAATTAAAAAACATTAAAATTTTAAAAAATAGTAATGTAAAAATAAATCAAACTTGTGGGACTATTCATCCCAAAGGTATAATTAAAGTTTATATGAATATTGGATGTATATCTAAGCAAATAGATTTGTTTGTAATTGATACTAAATTGCCTTATATTATTTTAGGACTTGAATATTTACATTTATTTAAGCTTGACATTAGTATTCGTAACATGTGTATTTTTCAATGTGGTAAAAATTTAAGTAATATTAAATTTGTAAATAAGTGTGTTGGTGAGTTGAGAACATATCATGGGACATATTGTAAAACTCTTAATAATGATCAAGATATGAACTACTATAATGCAAATAATGAAGATAATATTAACGTTAAGAATAATAAAGGTTTAGATCAAATATCAGACAGCCCTGAAGCTGATCTGAAAAGATTGTTTAACCCAGCCATGGTTGTTGAGGACACAGTACCAAAACAAACTAGTGAGCCATGGGAAGATTTAACCCAACTTCTTGACAAATTTCAAACCATATTTTCACAAAATAAGTATGATGTAGGTTGTATCAATTTAGAGCCACAAAGAATTCATTTAATCTCAGACCTTCCTATAAGTTTACGCCCTTATAGAAACAGTCAACAAGAATCTAAAGAAATACAAACACAGATAGAAGAATTGTTAAAAGCAGGTTTTATAAGACCCTCCCATAGCCCATATGCTGCCCTGTAACTTTAGTATACAAAAAGGATGAAGGAAAAGATCAAGATTATGTATCGATTATAGAAAACTAAATGAAATCACACGAAAAGATTCCACCCCTGTACCTCTGATAGACTTTGTAATTGAGATAATTTAACTCATGCTAAATTTTTCTCTACGCTCGACTTAACAAGTGGTTATTGGCACATTAAAATTCATGAAAAAAGACGCAGAGAAACTGGCTTTCACAACTAATTTTGGACTCTATGAATGGTTAAGACTTCCATTTGGCTGGAAAAATTCCCCAGCTGTTTTCCAAAGAACTATAAGACAAATTTTTTACAAAAATATCAGTTAACTTTTGCTTTAAACTATTTTGATGATATAATAATTTTCTCACAATCTTGGGAAGAGCATTTAACTCATTTAGATACAATATTTCAAATTTGTAAAAAAGAAAACATTAAACTTAAAAAATCAAAATGTCAGTTTGCACAGGAAAAAAATAAAATTTTTAGGGTATGAAATAACACAAGGTCATTATTCCCAAGTAATCCAAATATTGAAACAATAAGAAAATTAGCACCACCTAAAGATGTGAAAGAACTCCAAAGATTTCTTGGTTCCATCAATGTTTATCAAAAATTTATTAAAGATTATGCAAAACTTAGAGTACCATTAAATAAATTACTTAAAAAAGATGCAATTTGGAATTGGTCACATGAATGTCAAGAAGCTTATCAAAAGTTAAAGAATTATTTAATATCAAAACCTATACTTAAATTATACAACTCACAATATCCATGTCATGTGTTTTGTGACTTAAGTCAGGAATCAATAGGCGTAGTCTTGAAACAACAACACCCAGATGGAACACTTTACCCCATAGCTTATCACTCGAGACAATTGCTTAAACATGAAAAAAATTATACAATTTCAGAAAAAGAGTGTTTAGCAATTTTAGATGCCTTAGATAAATTCCACTGTTACCTACATGGATCCAAATTCACAATACATACTGATCATGCTGCTTTACAATGGCTTAAAAGTGTAAAACATTTAACTGGACGTTTATTTCGGTGGAGTTTAAAACTTTCTCAGTATGAATATTCGATAGTTTATATAAAAGGTAAATTAAATGTTGAAGCAGACATGTTGTCGAGGAACCCTGTATGCCATTATATAACCCATTTGTCATTTTTTAAATACTGATGAAATTATTAAATACCAAAATTCAGAGAACATTAATGATCCAAAATATATAAAAATTAATGATGTATTAACAGTTAAGAAAAAGAATTTAATTAAAATTGTAGTACCGTTATCTTTAAGAGAAAAATTAATTACAACTGCACATGAACAATTTGGTCACCCAGGTGTAAAACAGATGTTAAAATTAATTTCCCCAATTTACTACTGGAAAGACATTATATTAGACATTTCAAATTTTGTTAAATGTTGTGAAACATGTCAAATGAATAAAAAAGTCTACACAAAAAAAGTATGGATTATTGCAAGAAGTTCCTGTAGCAGAAGAATCATTTGAAATGATTTCACTAGACACTGTAGGAGGATTTAATTATCATAATTCACAAAAGAAATACCTGCATATTGTTCTGGATCATGCTACCAGATATGCTTGGACATTTCCATCCAAAAGTGTCACTTCTGAAACTTATACAAATTGCTTAAAACAAATTTTTTCAATTCAATGCCCAAAACAACTTTTAAGTGATAGAAATGCTGCATTCACTTCATCTAAATTTAAGAAATTCTTAAAACATCATAATATTAGACAATTACTAACTTCAGCAAATAAACCACAATGCAATGGAAAGAATGAAAGAGTTAATCAGACATTAGTAGCAAAATTAAGATGTAAAGTTAATTCAACTACAAAAACTCCTTGGACAAAATTATTAGAACAAGTTACATATGAATACAATAATTCGCCACATGATGTTACTGGCTTTCCACCTGCATATTTAATGTTTGGAACTTTGCCATATGATTCGCCATTACCTAATCAAGTAAAAAATTAAACTATCCACCTATACAACAAGCTAGACAAATTGCAGTAAACAGAACAATTAAGCATCATAAGATAAATAAACAAAGGTATGATAAACATTATGTTGATGCAAAATTTAAAGTTGGAGATTTAGTATTATATCAAAAAATTTCTCATACCCTAATTCAAGTAAACTTCAATCTCCTTATACTGGTCCTTTTAAAGTTGTCAGAAAACTCTCAAATGTTACTTATGAAATATATAAACCAAATCAATATACAGGAAAATTAACAGATATTGTTCATTCTACAAGATTAAAACCTTTTCATTCAAAATCCAATTTCCAATTATGCTAAATTCTTATTTATATTTGTTATAGAGTTTGTTTTCTCAAACACATTGGGGGGAAGAAGTGCATTGTAATTTTAGAAGAAGTGCATTGTTATCTAAAAAAAAAATAATAATAATAAAAGTTGTGTTTAAAATTTGAATTTAAGATTTGTTTACATTATGAAAATCAAAATTTAATGTAATTGAATTTGTATTGTATCTTTATTCATAATGAACACATTATTGAAGACTATTTAAAAAAATAACTGAATTATGGACTGTATGAAAACGTGATGAGGTCATGTTTTACGATACATTGCGTTATAATAACTTCATTGTGATTATTTGTGATAAGTATATTCTGAAAGTTAAAATATAGTATGTGATGTTATGAAGATTTTATTATGGTTGTATGTTTTTGAAATGAGTTGATTGAGTAGAGATTCTAATAATAAACAAAAGAACTGTGAGATAAACAATAATTGGATGATGAACATTGAACTATGATTTTTCCAAGACAGGACTGTGTGAAACATTACATTACATTGATTGAACTTTTACCTGTACTTGATATATCTGAAATACCCTTATTTTCTTTGCATTTTATATTTCTAGTGATATTTTGATATAATGTTGATGTTGTGTTTATTTTGATAAATTTCTGTGTTATAGTTATGTAATCTTTTCTTTTTTGGGAGCTCCTAAACTCATTTTGCTATTACTTATTTTATATCTATTCTTTGTATGTACTTACTTTACCATTATTCCTAAACTCATTTTGCTGTTACTTATTTTATATCTATTCTTTGTATGTATTTACTTTACCATTATTCCTAAAATCATGTTATTTACACTATACCTACTCTTTTCATGTATTTATGTACTCATTATTCCAACATTCAATACCATTTTGAAGTACTTGTATAACTTTTCAACATTTATCACTTTATTAACATTGTTTACTATTGGTGCACATTTAGTGAGAATTTCACGTGATCTTATGTTGTTTAGCACTCCTATATTTTTGAATGTCTAATGTGAATTATCTTTATCTTATGTTGTTTTTCTTAGCCTCATTATTATTATAGTCATAGTGGAAGTATTAGATGTGTGATATTTTTCAGAAAACAATTCTATGTAACACAAAATTTTATACCAAATTTTTGATACTTTGTTATTCATTATTGCTATTTTTTTGTACATGTTAGGATTCACCAGCCCACTCTTTTACACAATTATTATATCTTCTAGATTTTTATTTCATTTGGGGAATTTGATATCATTGAAATATAATTTTTTCGCTGGGGACTTGCTAGTCAGAATTGGCCAATCTGGCTGTGCCAGACTTCAGCGGAGGGGGGAATTTGTCAGGTTTGAAAAGTTTAGGTTCAAAATTAAGGAAGTAATAAATGAAAATAGATCTAACTCTTTACCATCGCTTAAGGATTTATGAGTAAATAAGCCTGTTAAAAGGTGCAACGAGCGCTGACGAAGGCGAACGCATACTAGAAAGGACTTGGCTGGTGTCGCCTCGCAGCGATGTTGTATTTGGTAACACCCAGTTGCGCGGCAAAAGGTCCGCCATGTTAGATTATATATGATGAAAGCGTAATAAAGGAATATTCTGAAGATGATGCCCTCCTCATTTTACCAGCAGGCCTGGGGCCTGTCATATATATATTGAATTTCTTATAACATGCAATATTTTTGTTTAAACAACAGTAATTTTAATATGCACCTTGATGATATCACATACAAAAAGAAAAGAAAACTAATCAAGGTAAAGAATAAAAGTATGAAATATTATACAATACTAAATTACTGTAAGATTAAATGACTTTCTATATTTCCAATTGAGATAAAATATTTTATCTCACAAATCTTGGATTAATTCTCAGGCGATGTAATGTCACCTTTGCTGTTCTTAACCCTACTTTCAAAATAAATGGCCAGCTTTGCTTAAGCGCAGTATGTTCAGATGTTTTTTAAAATAAAAATCCAATTCGTTCGAAGAGTTTAAAGCAAATTCGATTACTTTGATGAATGCTTTCCTCCGAATAAAAGCATTATTAAGAGAATACTTCGGAAATCGAGAGAATTTGTGTAATGTGTATACCCGAAGCGTTTGGTTTTCACTCTACTAGAGTTAATTACACTCTCGTGATTAACCGGCAACCATAGTCGCAGTTGAATTCATATCCAGAAGAATTATTGATTCTGGTAGCAACTACATAATGTTATTAAATATATCAGAGAGAAAATGTTAAAAATGTTGAATGTTAGTAAAGTTAGAAATTAAAATACAAACTTATGAAGCACTTACAGGCAGAAAATTTCTGGAATATCTGTATCAATTCTGACACCTCACACTGTTATATTTTGAGCAGTATCTTATTAGTATATAATTCGTTTTTGCTTGTGAGAACTGAATCGATCATTTCTTCTATGAAAGACATTCCTCATTTCGCAAGTATCTCTCACACTTTAATTACTTAATAGGCTTTTAATAATTGAATTAGTAGTTTAATAATGATACAATTTAATATCGATTGGATTTCAATTTTATAGAATTGCACTAATTTCTGGTTCCTTAAGCTGGAATTGCTTAATTATTCAGAAGTTATGGTAAAAGTTCATGGGGGAAATTTTAAATTGTTGATCTGAGTAAGTTATGCGCTAACTCAGTGATTCTCAAAGTTTCCATGGTGGCCGCGGTAGCCGAGTTGTATAGGTATCGGATCGTGGCTTGCCTTGTCACGAGTTCAAGCCCAGTACCACTAAAGACCCACCGTGTAGGGCAGCGATGCACGTTAAACCTGTCGAGAGCTGAAACGTCCTCCCGTTGGTGTGGTAGTTAGGAGAAGGGGTGACAGATCAGGGGTCGTGCACGTCACTTGACCATGGTTCAAAATTACGTGGTCCGTCGCCAAAAGCCCTCGTGTTGCTGAACAGTGCGACGTTAATATTCGCGACCCAATATTCAATCATAATTTTCATCGCGCCCCTCTCATACAATAACAATGTATTGTATTCAATAATAACATACTTTTACGCTAAAACTCTACTATACGACTTTTCCAACGCGTATAAAAACGTCTCGCTAAGCCAACATCCGGACCTATTTAAACGTCCTTCCAAAGAATGATCTTTTCTGTGCAATCCTAACCCTAAAATTTTTCCGAAGGCTTTGGAATGCTATAAAAGTACCTTGACAATATTTGCGAAGAATTTACTTCTTTCAGACTATTTGCTTATATATTCCTTCTCTCACCCCTTAAAGCATCACACGCGCGACTACGTGGAAAGCTGTTGGCATCGACAGTTAAATTAATTAATAACCGTACAAATGATCAAAATAAGTGTTCATTTTTGTGTGTATAATTTCATATATTTCAAGCCAATGGCGTCACTTCTAATTATTAAACTTGTTCTTAACTTAGTATTGTTAAATTAATTATGCAATAAATTGTGTAACACGGAGATACATTTATAAGTGTAAATGTGTATTTTATTTTTTATTATGTCAGAATGTATTTTGTTTGTTTACTTTCAGTAAATCAATAATTTTTTTACATAGTCTTTTGTTTTCGACTTTTCAATAGGTTCGCGCCTTCCTCGTAGAGTTGTTACGACCCCTAGGAGGGGAGCCCCACAGTTTGAGAAACACTGCGCTAACTCCATACAAGGGCATCAGTATTTTGAAAGCCCACATGTATAGCGTTATTGATCAAACCTTGAGATTTAATTTTTTATTTATCATTCAGCAGGAAAAGAAGTCATTGATAGATGCTATCGCGAACTTCACTCAGTCTTTTTCTGTAATTTCAAAATCCTCTTGGACTCGTTCTTTACCCGTTTTTCTCCTTGGATTATGCATGGTATGGTGGTGCGAGGATTCCAATCTACTCTCCCGGAATAATTTAACGGTGAGAATATCCAATCATGCATAATATGTGATTTTCTACAAGCGGCAACAGTAAAACTTCAATCAAAATTTGTTCAATGGTAATGAATTATTTTACAAATTCTTCGACCAATGTCATTTTTCAATCACTCCAGTGAAAACTATTTTGTTTTCAAGGACCTAAGTAATTGTCCCGCTTGGATGGTATTCCACAAAACCTTCTATCACCATACCGTGGCCCCTATGAAGTATTTTAAAACCTTTATACCTAAAGTCAATGATAAAACAATTAATGTTTCAGTAGACAAGGTACTCAAAGATTGATCGAGCTTCTCTACACACATAAAAGCGAAATAATTGATTTTTCTTTTCAACCAATCACAGCAGCTCCCCTCGACACCACGTCATTTTAACTTTTTCATCTCAAGTTTTTCTCATCGATACACACGGACTACTTCGCTGCAATCAAATTGGGTAGGACTCATTCAATCTACTCCCTAAATGTAAAATAATTTCAAAGTAATTCTTTATAATTTGTATAAACTACAGTTTTAATTTTATTATAATGAAGTATTTTAAAACAAAATGCGAAACTTCACAGTCACTTTAACTCTCAGTAATAGCAGATTAAGGCTGGAAAGAACCAAGCTTTATACCCATCCACACAGTATCAGTACAAGTACCTGTACCGATATACAGGGTTAAAATATTTTGCACGAGCAATTTTAAGGAATTGGTTCTCATACAAAAAATCTGTACACCCTCTCTCCTGGCTCTTACAAAGATTAAATATAAAATCCTAGAAACATCTTCAAGTCAAAGCCTACGTTGATTATCCAATCAAAATTACTTTTCTACCTTCTGTACAGATCGGAACACAATCACAACGTCCTATTGTACAATTTTTAAGGTATTGTTAATGTTCGACTAGCTCTCTCGTCGGAGGAGTACTGTGGTGAATATTGATGCAGCATTATTGACCAGCCTTGTGATTCAACTTTTTATTTATCTCTCTCGTCTGCTCTTTTTTTTATATATTCAGATAGTTTAGAAATGTATTGTTTGCTTTATGTAACTGAATTCAAGATTGAAATAATAGAATTAGATTCCGAGGAGGGATTTTAATAAAATTAGTATTCTATATACTTTATCGTTTCTGCTACAATTTTTATATCAGCTTTGACAGCATAATTAAAGCACCTGTGCCAATTATAATAGTGTTACGAATTTTGTGTAAATAATTTATATTTGAGTGTTGCATTTATATTGCTCTATGTTTTTTTATTTCATGTTAAAAATGTACTATTCACAAGCAATGCCACCCCTTACGTTATAATGGCGATTCAATGAGAACTTGGCGAAATCTTGGCGGAGGAGGCAAGTTGGCATCATTTTTGGCAACCAAGTTGGCGGTCAATTTGGTGACGTTGGGGACCATTTTGGCGTCATTGGTGACCATGTTGGCGAGTTCGGAACCCTCTGGAATCTTCTAGAAAGTACATAGTGGATCTCTCCACTAATGTTACGTTCAATGACACGAGTGGTTATATTTCTGGAAGTTTCTGTCGTGCCTATAAAAAGGATGCTCGCCGGTGCGGCGATGATTCTTGATTAAGCCAGTGAGTAGTGAGGATTGTTTTGACAAGCGATTAGCTCGGATGTGCTTGTGAATAATCTTTACGTACGTGTATTTTTAAACACTGATTATTCTGTTTGATTGCTGTTGAAGGTGTGAAGACCTTTGGATATTTACCCTGTGAATATTGCCGATGAATCCTGTATTTAAAGGATTGGATTTTTGATAATAAATTTGCATCGCTCTTAAAGAACTGATTATTTTTCTTTGTGATTGTTTTTGCATGAAATCCTAGAACCCGGATCTACGTAACAATATAAAAAAAAGTATATTTTAAAACTAATATTTTGTATATTCGATAAAAACAATTAATGAGACAACAATCAGACGTGCATCATAAATGTTACACTTATGCTTTAAGTTGAAAATACCAGTATGTGAAATGTTCACTGGGACTTCCCACTGAAGAAATGAGTATCAAAATCCATTGCATTGATAGACATACAATTCCACTCCATTACTTTAAGTCTTCGTTAATGATCACTGTGCGAGTTTTATATAGTGCTATTAAACGAGAGGAAAAGCACATAAAATTCTTTTATTGATGCACACTTACGCATCACATTTGAGATAAAAGTATATATTCGTAATATCAATAATCATTCTCTTCTGATGCGCAGTCGGTTAAAGCATAAAACCTTTCAAGTTGACACTCAGGAAGATTAATAGACTAGGTGAGATTTTTCGGGTGGTCGTTCCAATTCGAAAGCGGTAATAACAGGAGAATTTAGGGGAATCAATGACTGTACCATTTCGGGAATTGATTTCCTGTCATCGGAAATGAATGATAGGCGAGAAAAGACTGATGCTATAAAGAAGTAGTTGATTTTTATGAATCTAGTGAGGGAAATTTCTTTTCGAAACAGGTAATAACAAAATGGCATTGATTAGACACGGAAACTTGTTCTTCATATTAGTTTTCAGTTTGAAAAATAGAAAAAACACAGTTTGAATCGTTGATATAGAATATTTTTAAGGAATAATACAGGGGTAAAGTGAGTATTTATGAAGAAAAATGTTCATCACAAATTAAATGAATTAAAAAAAAATAAGCAGTATAGAAAAACATTTTTAAGTCAATTCCTACTTAGATCAACAAAGACAAGCTTTATTTTAGCTACTTTTGGTTAAATAGTTACAATTAACATAAATATGTATATACATAGGACAGAATCACAACATTAAGGGGTAATTAATTTTTATTTATTGTAATTAAAGTATCGTATTGTCATCCAAAACAATCGTGTATATTAAATTTCAGTTCAACTGAATGCTTTAAAACGTGAGAAAAAAACCAAAATGATGGCAACGTGACTGTATGTATAATTCTTTAAATAATTAGTATTCATCAATTAATTTTTAAAATTAATTTTGAAAATTCCATCAAGATAAATAAATAAATAAATATATAGAGAGTGTGAGATCATAATAGGAATCTAGTATTATTTTCTATTGGGTTGAAAAATTAGTTGACACACACACACACATGTATATATATATATACAAGTTTTTATTTCTTTTGTTTTATACAGAATAGTTGATACTCTCTTAAGCTTAGTACGCATTTTTTTTACAAATTTATTACAGACCGTCATATATTTTCTAAAAAATCTGTATTATTTCTTAGACTTCGAATCTTAGAGTAAATAGAACATAGAAAAGTCGTATTGAATATTGGTTAAGCAGTCATAAGAAACTATACGTTAACGAAAATTTAATTAAAAATATAGTAATTTATAAAAAAAATCCAAGAATACATTTTGTAAAGAACTATCTCAAAGTAAGGTAATGCAGTTCACACAACCGTAACTAAATATTCTGAAATCTTTCTCAAACTATACCCAAAAGATGTTGTGTGCAACTAAAATGTACGCACGAGGGTTTTACTTCACCATTTCCGTAAGAAAGAAAGAGAGGGAAAAAAAAGGAATGGAAATATTTATATATCTCAAAGATTTTCAACCAATCGAAATTGGATGCAATAAGCAGTACAGACACTTCTACATTTGGAATCTCTGAATGGAAACGGCAAGAGCTAGAAGAAAGTTCTTTTGAAAATATTTTTTAAAGGAAAGTTAAATTTGTGAACACCCTTCTCTAAATCGATTTCTTTGTGCTATGGAAAGTTTTGACACATTTCATTCACTGAAAGGAGAGAGAGAGAAATATTTTGAAATAAATTTATTCACATGAGTAAGTGGTAAAAGAAGCATTGCCATTTTATAACTAAACTTTCAAATGGGATTTTCTTAAGTTATTCTTCTCAACAAACCATAAGAAGAGTTGTATATTTATCCCTCTCCCTGTATATATGTGTTTGTGTTTCTAATATTTGTTACAGGATTTGTCTGAAGAAAAATTTTAGAATTTCAATTCTGTATAATATTCTTTTTAGAACTCTCTGTTTATGTTGTGATGTACCTCCCCTTGGAAGTACATCCCTCGAAGTATTAGCGTGAGCTAGAGGTGTAGGGTTAGCGAAAGAACTCGGATCAAACATTATCTTAATATGACTTTATTAAGATATTCAACTTAAACTTTTAACAAATATAATTATAATAATTAATATGAGAGAATCTACGATGACACAATAAGCGACACACAATATATACATTTATGTTTATAATATGATCAATTTTTATTCAGACCAATCTCAATAATCAAACCGCCTAACCCTCAATTCTAATAAAGTGTAATCAATCCTACCTTATATTATTCCGTAATGCTACTTGTCTTTATCTGCAATGGTATGTAGCTTGACGGTTAACTTCTAGTCGAACACCAATATGTTTATCCACGACAAGTAGAACTTAATCAATCTTACACCACGAACTGCAATAATCATCAACTGCCACAACGCACATCAATTGTCTAACATTCCTTTACATTGCCATTTCGCTTACTCTAAGGTCCTATATTTAAAGTCGGTTTATTTGCATTTCTTCTTCACATCTCGTTTCTTGGATTTGGTTGGAAAAGAGTTGCCATTAATTCTGGCCCAAAGAACCCAAAGGACTTGTTAAAGAAAAGACGCGTAAGACGTCACAATGTGTGTTGAAATTTTATATCATTTAGTTGTATTGTGTCATCTTGAAGCTTTTCAATGAGATGAAAACGAAACACTCTTAAGCAAAATAAAATAATGTGTTTTTCATCAGTTTTAAAAAACAAAAGATTTCTCTTTGCAAAAACTAATTTAAAATAGTTTCTTTACAAAAATCAAAATGTTGTCCCCTCTCTTGTAATAGAAAAAAATGCACAATTCTTCTGTGAAACACCACAGAAATTATTAATGGGTTTATTTCTCTTAGTTTTGCGTATATTTACGAGCATATAGATGACATAATTCTTTTCGAATAATTTCGAAAACGGTATAACTTTTTATTGCGTCGTTTCGAAAATTTTTAATAGTGAATAACGCATTTTAGGCTAGCATAATCATTGAACAAATCTGCTACGATACGATCCAGTTCATCCGGTTATTCAAAATCATGGTAAGTTATCCCGTTACTTCTCGCGCAGAGTATGTCACACTCAACGCCTAACTTTTTTCAAAACTCCATCTAAACCTTTTTTGGAAAATGGATAGTTTCTCGTGTAGCTTGACTTTAAGGTCAAATCCTTTAAAGAACCTTAGCTTGTAGGTGAATTCTAAATACATATTTTTCGATACCGCATCTTCGGGTATGTCATACCCTGCGTGTGAATTGCCACTACAGTTCTAAATGCATGAGCACGCTTTAAAATATTTCTTATACTATGGCGCATTATTAAAGTTTTTATGAAGAAATGTGATATTTAAGTAACTTACACTGGTGTGCAAAAATTAAGGACGAAGTCGAAAAATTAGCATATCAGCTGAACGAAGAGGAAGAGCGGACAGAAAGACCAATCAGGAGATTAAGTAAGGTGATGTACGGTAGCACATGCGCAGATATGCAGGTAGACGTAATGGGGGAGTGTCTGAGTAGTATAAAGCATGTTGTCGGTGTAAGATCAGTATTTCTGGCAAAGAGATTGCACGCCGTATAGCAGTTAAAATCACACCGAGTTGCTGCCTCAGCGAGAAATGGCGAATAATCAATCTGTTAGACGACATCTGGATGCTTTTACCCGAGGTCGAATCATTGGGAAGTTGGAGGAAGGCCGCAGTGTGACAAGTGTGGCTGCAGAGTTCGGAATTGCTCACAGCATCGTTTCACGACTTTGGAGATAATTTCAAACTACAGGAACAGCTATCCGGGGGTTCAGTAGTGGTCGTCCACGAGGAACCACACCCGCAGATGACCGGTACATTGTCTTACAGGCCAGAAGAAACAGGCGGCAGACAGCGGGAGAAATCGCTAGACACACGACACAGGCGACTGAACGACCGATATCGCGTTTTACCGTGGCCAGAAGACTGCACGGTGGTGGTCTGTTTGCACGACGCCCTGTACGGTGTGTACCTTTAACACTTGCCCATCGGAGAAGGCGTTCTCTGTGGTGCCGGGAACACCGGAATAGGAGAGACAGTGAATGGGGACGAGTACTCTTTACAGATGAGAGCAGATTGAGTTTGAGTAGCGATTCTCATCGCATACTCATCTGGAGAGAGCAGGGAAGCCGCAATCATCCCTCGAACATCATTGAAAGGGACAGGTATGGAGGTCGCGGTGTTCTCGTTTGGGGAGGCATCATGCTTGGTAGTCCTACAGACCTTCACATCTTCGACGCAGGTTCAGTCAACGGGACCCGTTATTGTAACGAGATTCTTCTTCCATATGTGCGTCTTTTTAGAGGCGCTATGGGTCTGCAGTTCCTTTTCATGGACGACAATGCACCATGTCATCGCACAGTAGCTGCCGAACAGCTCTTAGAGAGTGAGGATATTGAACGTATGGATTGGCCGGCACGATCTCCGGATCTCAATCCCATCGAGCATGAATGGGATTTTCTAGGCAGACTTTTGGCAGCTCGTACCTTACCACCAGTAACGATTCGGTAGCTTCGATTGGCGCTGCAAGACGAATGGGCAGCAATGCCTCAACAACTCATTGACACCCTCATTCTCAGCATGGGCAGACGCTGTGAAACCTGCCTAGCAGTCAGGGGAGATCATATCCCCTACTAAAGACCGGATGTTTCTTGCTGGACACCCATCACAGGGATGTTTCGGCCTTCAGTCGCATTGCGCTCCATGCTACTTTTTCAATCAAGCTTCTTTTTATCCCTCTAATTTCTCTTTTAGTAAGTGTTGCTTACATTACACATGTCCTTACGTATTGGGGATCTTACGGTATTAAATGTGTTGATTTGTAAAGCTTTTGTACAAAGTTATATTGAAAAAACCGTCTCGTCCTTAATTTTTGCACACCAGTGTAATAGATAGAGTATTTAATAGATATAGTTATATAGTATTCTCAGATGAAGAAAGTCTTTTTGCGGGGATGAAGAGGAAGAATAGAATGTTGAAGAGTATAATAGCAAGTATGATTCCTCTACTGAAATCGACCCAGATAATTTAACTGAGGAAGCAAATATCACCTTTGATAAAATAACCACACTATATTCATTGTCTAGAAAATATAATCATTAGTTTTGTGTTGTTGAACGTTGCGACAATGAATATGCAAATTTTTTTGTTAAGTACTCAGAAACCACCTACTAAACATCGAACCAGAAGTTGATTTCTGAAGTGTTTTTTATTTCGATTTACTGAAGAATGTAAAGAATGTAGAAACCAGCAAGCACTACTTCTACGAAATTCTAAAAAATAAATAAATTAAGACCTAGTGGAAATATCGGACTTACTCGCAATGAAGACTAAAGGTGTGTATAAACAATGTACTGAATATCCTACGAAAAAGAACAGAAAAACTAAATTTGCGCTTGAAAAGTGAAATAAAAACATGTTGTATTTCCCACTTTTCTTCCTTTTTCACCTTGCAAATTTTACGGTAAAAACAAAATGTAAACACCTTTGGGTATGAAATACCCTGAAAAAGTGAAACTCCGTTAGTTTTTCTTAGCACGCGTTATATTTGAGAAGTTTTTCCGATGTCTTAATATATTGTTACGAATTTTGTGTAAATAGTATAAATAATTTGTATTTGAGTGTTTAATGCATTTATATTACTCAATGTTAAATTTATTTCATGTTAAAATTGTACTATTCACTTGCAATGCCACCCCTTACGTTATAATGGCGATTCAGTGAGAACTTGTGAAATCTTGGCGGTAGAGCCAAATTGGCATCATTTTTGGTGGTCAATTTGGCGACGCTGGCGAGTTTGGAACCCCCTGGAATCTTCTAGAAAGTAGTAAATCTCTCCACTAGTGTCACGTTCAATGACACGAGTGGTTATATTTTTGGAAGTTTCTGTCGCACCTATAAAAATAAGATGCTCGCCGGTACGGCGATGAGTCTTGATTAAGCCAGCGAGTAATGAGGATTGTTTTGACTAGCAATTAGCTCAGCTGTGCTTTTGAATAATCTTTACTTACGTGTATTTTTAAGCACTGGTGACTGTGTTTGATTGCTGTTGAAGGTGTGAAGACCTTCGCATATTTATCCTGTGAATACTGCTGTTGAGTCCTGTATTTAAAGGATTGGATTTTCGATAATAAATTCGCATAGCTCTTAAGAAACTGTTTATTTTTTGCGTGATTGTTTTGCATAAAATCTCCTTGAACCCTCGGATCTACGTAACAATATTTTTGTATTGTGCTTTTTTCATCGATTGCATCAAGCTACTGATAATTTTGGAGACATAATATAAATATAGTAAGAGAGAGAGAATATTGTATTATGTAAGATTCACACACAAAAGTTCCCAGACTGAGTTTATAACTTATAAAATATTGCCAATTAAATTACTGAAACACATCCTTCTTCCAATGAGACTTTGAGCAACAACATACTTTTGTCATCGCTTGTAACGGTCATAGAAACATTTCTGGAATCCTCTTTTAGCCATGTCCTTTAACTCAGCCTGCGATGGACATTTAAATTTGTGATACCCTCCTATTTGGGGTACCACCTCTTCGTCTACGCGACCTATATTTGTGGGAGGTAAGAACTGATCACTCAAGTTAGCCATAATAAAACCAATTTATTCTTATCTAATTATACTGATCAAAGACAGTCTTACGTTAGAAAGAAAATCAGGAGTGATATAACGTATCCCTAAATTCTATGCAAATAAGCGCCTGGATCCCTAACCGATTAACTTTCAGTAACGTTATCCTGTGAATCTTAATCTTCCTTAATTTCTTTCACTTGCTAAAGCCCATTCAATAATTACGCTTCTAAGTTTAAATCCTTACCATCAGCTCACGGCATTCAGCATCTCGGCTTCCCTTTTCCCTCTTTTTCGCGATTACAAAACCTTCACTAAATACTTACTAACTAATCTGAATATCACGGTTTCTTCTTGAGAGGATTGGCTGTGAATCAACTCAATGCTGGCTCCAAAGATTCCCTAAGAATATTAGTAGGAAGAACACGGTAAATCTTCGTCACAATCTAGAGATTGAAATCGACGACCCTGAAAGCGACGTGCCAGTTCAAAAAAAAAAAAGGCTGAAGTCACAGGGGACTAAGGAGGATGCAGCAAAACAGTTGTTTCGTTTTCTCTAGAAAGTCAGTGACGAGGTCTTATTGGTGTGCAAGAGCGTTTTCATACGAAAGTGCCCATGATTGCTCATCTCACAATTTTGGTCTCTTTCGGATCAACTCAGGCAAACAGACGCAGGATGTCTACACAGAGTTCTTTCTTCATAGTGCATACTTCAGACATAAATTCCAGATGCTCAAAGCCCTGGATATCAAAGAACACCTCTAGCATGACCTTTCCTTTAGAGAGATTGAATCTGATGGAATTTCTGGTGGAGTGGAGATTGTGGTGATTTTTTTACTTTGCCGATGCCCTCTTGGGTTGAAGGTCTCAGAAGGAAAACCATTTCTCGTTTCCAGTAACAGTTTTGTCAAGTAGGGAAGGATCTTTGTCAACAGGTGAGATTAAGTCTCCCGCCATTTCCTTTTGAATTGCCTTTTCGCTTTCGTTTAACAAGAGGGGAACCATTTGTTGAAACACCTTATGCATGTTAAGATCCTTAGTCAGTATCCATCGACATGGGTCTGAGGATATCCCAACTGATTCTGCTATTTGCATTATTATGTGAAGAATGTTCTTACGTACCATCGCAGAAAAACCTTGTCGATGCTTTCAGTGGTGCTGGAATGCAGACATTCTCGGAGCATTTGTCATCATCGACATTTTCCCTGTCTTCTCAGAAACATTAATGCCTATTCAAAAGCTTACATTCTTGATGGTGTATCACTGCCTTACACATGCATCACTATTTCGTAAGTCTCCGTAGCACTTTTTCACAAGCGAATACAAAATTTTAAATTCCTTCTCTCCTCAGCAAAAGCAATTTCTATCAATTGCAGCCTACTGGATGCACCTACCTACAAAATACAACGCCGTAGCGAGCCATCATGATTTGGAACAAACTTTTTTTAGAAAAGGGGAACAATGCAGAAATGTTATCGTAGTCAATTTACTGCAAAGATAGGCTCAGTCAGGGAACTTTGAATCCCTCCTCGTGTATATGTTATACCTAAAATTAAATATACAGGGTGATTAAAAAAAGAAGTACACTTTAGAGATGATGTAAAATAGTAACATTCTGACAAGCACTACCTCAGTAATCCGTAAAGTAGAGAAACACTTAAAGTTTGTTTGTCCCCGACGGAAGTTGCGTAGGCAATAGCGTGTGTGTCACGTGATTTACCCAGTGAATGCCCAGAATCCCTGACTCATATAGAGCAGGGGTAGCCAACCCAAATTACCTTGCAGGCCACTTCGGAAAAACATTACTATCTCGCGGGCCGCATTTACCTTTATATCAGATTTGGAAACAAAAAAAAAAACCATTTATTGGAGTGAAAATTTGAAACAGAATGAATTATTATTATTGTTATCACTATTTTTCATGTATACAGACATAAATAACATATTAATGTTTACATAATATAATAATGCAATGATCACATATAATGTTTAAAATATTACAGTGTTACCATTTTCTTGAAAATTACGGCATTTCTTTTGAATTGTTCTTTTGTTACTCATTGTTGAAATTTGATTGTGCTGTCATTCGCAAGCGATAAAGTATACATTTCCCTTTATCTTAACCGTCCTGAATATTTTTTTAAACTTTAAAAAACATTTCTAAATGCCTCTTGCTTTTTGGGTACTCCAAACAAAAACGGAGGATGAGAAATGAAAGTCGCACACATAAAGAATCATGTACCATCCGTAGTAAAGGATATGCATAGTGCAATTCGGAATTTATTAAAAAAATAATTTATTGTAGTAAAATCTAGTGTAACTGTTTGATAAAATATAAATCTATTTTAATCTAAAGGCCATTTCTATTATAAAAAATGATTTATTTCAAAACAAGAACAGGTAACAGGCAAATATATTGTAGATTATATATTATTTATATACACAGTGGGCCACAAATTTAATGTTTTCGACTAATAAAAATTAATATATTGTAATTGTAATTTTTTTATGATATCTGCAACTTGTTCTTAATGGAATGACATAATTTTTTAAAAATAGTATAACTATTTTTTAAAAAAATTAATTTTAAAAAGCTACTAAAAATTACGCCACAAAAGTCTTCGTGCACAACAAAATTCTCAGCTTAGTTTGCAATATTGTATTTCTTTCTTAATTTAGTACTTAGAAGGATATCGTTTAGTGTCCACAACAACTTTTAAGCGTCTTGGTATAGATTTAATCAGTTTTTGTAATTTCTGCATCGATTTTCCACCATTCTTCTGTGATTATTGTTTTTACTTCTCATTATGCGTGTATATGTCGTGTTTTCATTTTTTACATCAAAATCTCACCAAATATGCTCTACTGGGCTAAATAAATTGATTGAAGTGGTGTTTTCCTAATTTTCGGACAGTTATAGAGACACCAGTGACGTACATTGCGAGCAGTGTGTTTAGCGTCATTACCCTGTTAAAAAATGAAGCCGTTTCCAATATCCAAATTTTGGGCGGATAATTTAAAATTTCTGTTTAAAATATTAAATAGAGCTCACATGATTCACATTATCAACAAAAAATACCAAATTACCTAATTCTGTGACCGATTTAAACCCCCAAGCAAGAACACTTCTACCTCCATGTTTTATTGCTCCAACTAGATTCTCGGAATTAAGCTTCAGAAAATTCTAAATTGACAGCAAATTGATTGAGATGGCAGACAATTCAACAATTTTGGTTTCGATGGGCTTATAATAGCTTGTAAATGAAAAAAATAAGGAGTTTAATCCCATGAATTTATGTGAAACAAGAAGTCCTCCACCTTCTTGCTGAAGTATGCAAGTCAAGGTGTTCTGGTGTGGGGATGTAAATTGACCTCAGAAGTAGGTAATTTGGTATTTTTTCGTGGTATTATGAATCATGAGCTCTATGTAATTATTTTAAACAGAAATTTTAAATTATCTGCCCAAAATTTGGATATTGGAGACTACTTAATTTTTTAACAGGGTAATAAAGCCAAGTGCATTGCTCTCATTGTACGCCACTGGTGTCTTTATAACTGTCCCCAAAATATGAAAACACCTCCTCAATCACTTTATTTAGCCCAGTAGAATATATTTGGAGAGATTCTGATGTAAAAAAAAATAAAACTTGACAAATAAACACAAAATGTGAAGTAAAAACAATAATCACAGAAGAATGGAGGAAAATCGATGCAGAAATTACAAAAACTGATTAAATCTATACCAAGACGCTTAAAAGTTGTTGTGGACACTAAAAGATATCCTACTAAGTACTAAATTAAGAAAGAAATACAATATTTAAAGCTAAGCTGAGATTTTTGTTAAGTGTACGAAGACTTTTGTGGGGTAATTTTTTTGCAACTTTTTGATAATTAATTTTTTAAAAAAAATAGTTATACTATTTTTAAAAAAATATTTATGTCATTCCATTAAGAACAAGTTGCAGATATCATAAAAAAATTACAATTACAATATATTAATTTTTATTACTCGAAAACATTAAATTTTATTGGAAATGACAAGTGTAGGAACACTTTTGTGGCCCACTGTATATATATATATATATATATATATATATATATATATATATATATATATATATATATATATATATATATATATTTATTCTCACTCTCTACTTATTTATTTATTTTTCTTGGTGGAATTTTCAATTGTTTATAAAATACATTTTACGGCGCTCAATTGAGCTGAAATTTTATATACATAATTTTTTTGGATTGCAATACAATAAATTAATTATAATTAATAAAAATTAATTGATTAAAACTAATTATTTAAAGAATTACAAATACAGCCACGTTGGTGATTTAGCGACAATTTTGGCGACTTGTGTTAAAACTAGAAAATATTTTTTTCTCACGTTTTAAAGCATCCGGTTGAACAGAAATTTTATATACACGATTGTTTTGAATGAGAATACGATACTTTAATGATAATTAATAAAAAGAAATTACCACTTAATGTTGTGATTCTGTCATATGTATATACATATTAATATTAATTGTAACGATTTAATAAAAAGTAGCTAAAATAAATTTTTTCTTTGATCTAAGTAGGAATTGACGTAAAATTTTTTTTTTCGTATTACTTTTTAAAGTGACTAAACGAAAAGGGGACTCACTACAAGAGAAATTAGGGAACAGTTAATTGAGTGATTTTTTGAAGTTGAAATTTTTGGCGATTCTAACTGTAAAGTAGAAAATAAAGAATATCATTTAAGGACCTATCTTTTAAATTTTTTTAGCATGTTGTTACAGATGAGAGTGTTTCGCAAGAGGAAAATGAAATAGTGTGGAACACCGACAAATAACCAATCAAGAGAAAGAGTTACGTTTTACTGGAAATGATATGATAAAATACTAACTGAACTGTGCGTCAAGAAAAGTCACAGATTTTATTACAAAGTAAAACAGAAAGTATTAATTTTTTAAAATGTTACGCAAAAATAAAAATAAATAAATAAATAAACAAAAGAAAAAGAAAAGAAAATATATTTAAACTATTACAAATATTTTTCAAAATGTCATCCATTTTATTCTCTCTTGACAAATTCTTTACGTCTTTTCTCTGAAGCATTAAATAATTATTAAACCTGTAGTTATAGTATTTTCGTTATTGAAACATCAGAAAAAAGGCGTTTTAATCGTATATAAGTAAGAAAAATATTGAACTAAAAATGCATGATTTTGTCATAGATATCCATTATATGTTTCATTATTTCAGATTCATTTATAAAATGCAAGCCATACATTGAAATTTTTTCAATACTTACTATTAGCTTACACTCTCAATATATTTATTTATTTATCTTGATGGATATAATAAATATATAGGAAGTTTGAGCTAATAGTAGGAATTGAAAAAAAAGCAGCTAAAATAAATTTTTTCTTTGTTGATCTAACAAGGAGAGGGCACGACTAAGGAAGTTCATTTTTGATTGAGACTTGGTGTAATAGTAGTACTCCTTTAGGATGTTCCCCCCTCAATGTAATTCTGCTGAATGGCCAGTCAATTGGGAGAAATTAGCCTTCGAAATTCATGCTTAGCTTTTATACAATTAATTTTTAATTTCCCGCAACGAGTACCTAGCCTGATTGGTAAATCATCAGCTTACTATGCGCGAGGTAAGGGTTCGATTCCACTCGATCAATTATTTTCTTCAATTCATTTAATTATTTTTTAAAATTAAATACATTTATTTAAGAACTGTTTATTAAATATTAAATGATATTTTATGTTTTTATTTTGTATTTTATAAAGTAAAAAAATTATTGTAACGATATGAATGATTGCATTAAATTTTACAAATATATTTTATATTAATAAAAAATATTTATAAAAAATATATATTAAATAATAAATGATATTTAACTTAAAACTTAGTTTCAAATAGTTTTATAATGTGAAATACAATATTGTTACGTAGATCCGGATTCGAAGATTTTATGCAAAACAATCACAAAGAAAATAAACAGTTCTTTACGAACGATGCGAACTTATCAAAAATCAAATCCTTTAAATATAGGATTCAGCAGCAATATTCACAGAGTAAATCTCCGAAGGTCTTCACACCTTCAACAGCAATCAGACACAATAATCAGTGTTTAAAAATGCACGTAGGTAAAAGATTATTCACAAGCACTACCAAGCTAATCGCTAGTCAAAACAATGTTCACTACTCGCTGGTTTAATCAAGACTGAATGGTTGCGGCTGGCACTCCAATATATAAGCGCGGCAGAAACTTCCAGAAATATAACCGCTCGTGTAATCAAGCGTGACGTTAATGGAGGGTTCCAATACATTCTAGAAGAATCCAGAGGGTTCCGAACTCGCCAACATGTTCGCCAAAGTCGCCAAATTGGCCGCCAACTTAATGGACAAAAAATGATGCCAACTTGGCTCCACCGCCAAGATTTTGCCAAGTTCTCATTGAATCGCCATTATAACGTAAGGGGTGGCATTGCTTGTACAATTTTAACATGAAATAAATATAACATAGAGTAATATAAATGCATTAAACACCCAAATACAAATTATTTACACTATTTACACAAAATTCGTAACAATATACTATAAATAAAATATTATATAAAATAATTTATAAAATATATTATTATTATTATATTAATTATTTTATAATTAATATAATAAAAAATATGTCTTTTTTATATATTGTTACGTAGATCCGGGATTGAGTATTTTATGCAAAACAATCACGAAGAAAACAAACAGTTCTTTAAGAGCGATGCGGATTTATTATCAAAAAGCCAATCCTTTAAATACAGGATTAAGCAGCAATATTTACAGAGTAAATCCCCGAAGGTCTTCACATCTTCAACAGCAATCAAACACAATCATCAGTGTTTAAAAATACACGTAAGTAAAAGATTACTCACAAGCACAGCCGAGCTAATCACTAGTCAAAACAATCCTCACTTTTCGCTGATTAAAATCAGACTTAATGACCTACCGGCTAGCATTTATATTTATAAGAGCGACAAAAATTTCCAGAAATATAACCGCTCATGTCATCGAGTGTGACGTTAATGGAGGGTTCCAATACTTTCTAGAAAAATCCAGAGGGTTCTAAACTCTCCAACATGGTCGCCAAATTGGCCGCCAACTTGGTGGACAAAAAATGATGCCAACTAGGCTCTACCGCCAAGATTTCGCAAGTTCTCTCTGAATCGCCATTATAACGTAAGCGGCGGCATTGCTTGTGAATAGTACAATTTTAACATGAAATAAATATAACATTGAGTAATACAAATGCATTGAACACTCAAATACAAATTATTTACACAAAATTCGTAACAATATTATTAATTTAGTTATTTTATAATTTTATAAAATATTCAATAAGTTCTTTTCAAATAAATTTATTTAATTTCAAAAAGTTTATTTGCATAATTTTAATAATAATTTTAATATAACAAATTAATAATAATTTCAATAATAAATCATAATTTTAATAATAAACAATAATTTTAATAATAAATAAATAATTTTAATGATAAATTTTCAGTAATTTTTATAATAAATTAATAATAATTTTAATAGTAAATTAATAATATTTCTTATGAATACTAATGCTTAATAATATTTAATTAATTATAATGAATAGTAATTAACTAATTATAATTATTAGTAATTAAATAATTATAGTTATTAGTAATTAATTATTTAAAAAAAGAAATTAATTAATTATTTATTAAATATATTAGATAGTAATTTATTAATTAATTTTAATAAAAATTATAATTAATTCAGTAATTTTAATTATTAATAATTTTTCTTAATAATAATATTAAATATTTTTAATCAATAATAATTTTAAATACTTTTAATTAATAATAATTTTAAATACTTTTAATTAATAATAATTTTAAATATTTTTAATTAATAATAATTTTAAATATTTTTAATTAATAATAATTTTAAATAATTTTACTAATAAATAATTTAAGTCATAAATTTTTCAAATTTTTTTTACTTTATAAAATTCAAGATAATTACATAAAATATCATTTAACATTTAATAAACCTTTCATAAATAAATTTATTTAATTTAAAAAAAATGATTAAATGAATTGAAGAAAAAAAGTTGATCGATTGGGATCAAATCCTGACCTCACGCATAGTAAGCAGATGACTTACGAATCAGACTATAAACTCGGTGCTGGAAATAAAAATTTTTTGTTGTTACCAATACCACCTGATCGGCAAAGGCCAGATCGAGGCAAACGAAATTCATCATGGCAAAGGGCTTAGTGACGCCTGTTGTTAGTTGTAGCTTTGATCACCCTACAGGTGACAGAACGGTTTGGCTCCATTCCACTCTAATTTAGAGGGAGAATACTCTGGGTGTGGTGCAGAGGTCTCCCACCGCTCTTCCCCTTCCACCAACCTCACGAGAGAACTTGCGGCTCGACGGCTATTTAGAGTACCCCCATGCCGCGCAAGCACTCTACATTTACAAACATCCATGTCTTCTCTGAGATTCGAACTCAGTCTCCCTACGGCACAACATTCAGCGTCAATAATCACTATACCGGATGGGTGACATTAAAATTTAATCGTATAAAACTAAGCATGAATTTCGAAGGCTAATTTCTCCAAATTGAAAGGCCATTCGGTGGAATTACATTGAGGATTTAACACCCTAAAGGAGTACTACTATTACACCAAGTCTCGATCCCAAATGAATTTCCTTAGTCGTGCCCTCACCTTGTGCGTAGGAATTGACTGTATTACTTGTTTATTATAACAATAGATTTATAAAAGTTGAAGCTTCAAAACTGAAACCAAAAGTGTGAAGTTACAAATCCCGAACACTTTCTTTAAATTTTAATTGAAATGAACGTGTAAAACCCTCATTTTCTTTATACACGTTCATTTAAATTCAAAAACATACGAAAAATGCCGCAATTTATACGATTCTTTAAAAAAAGAAAAAAAAATCCTTGCTTTTGTTACATACTTTTACTTGTACGCTATTGCATTCCCCATTGTTTTCAAACTGGATGTTTTTTTTTGTAAAATAGAGTAATTACGAAATGTAAATATACTACGAAAAATTTTGCAAAAGGCTTTAAACTGTGCCTGAAAAGTAATGAACATATTTGATACGTATTGTCTTATGGATTAATTAGAGTATCAAAGTGAAAAATAAAAAATGTTCATTTCCTTCTTTTTTTCCATAATTATAAGTGAATCTCACTTTTTATGTAAGATAATACATCCCCTTTCCAAAATAGTAATGATAATATAAATAATATTCTACCATTCCGAAGTGTTATTTTGTCTTGTGTGCAAAAAGCGGGAACTCTAAAAAATATACTGACAGCGCAGATGTTTTTCCCCCCCTCTTTGGAGCATTATCTACGTTTTGTTGGTTTAATTGAATAACTAATTAAGAGTAATCACTGCTAAGATGTCGATAATCCGACTGCAATGTAAAAATACAGTATTTCAGAACCGCGCCAGATTCGAATGTAATTATATGAGGTGAGTAATTTTAAAATTATTCTTGTTCATTGGTTAGATCTGAATATATCGCTTGGTTCAAAAGCATTATTTTTTTATATTAGAGTTACATTAAAATAAGATTTTTAAAATAAGTCTAAATGATAATGTCGAAAATATATGCTTCCATTCCAGTTTTGGCGTCGTTACGGTGTAGAGGAATATCTTTTATATTAAATTCCTTTTCTATGAACTGATTCGGTGTTAGTTTATAAGTTAATTCATTTGAGGAATGAAAAAACTAGGATTAATAAGAAATTTGAAATATTATACATCATAATTTTAGTGATTTTTAAATTTTGTTTGATTTAGAAAATTAGATTTAAGTTTCTATAACTGAATGCTTAGTATTCTAATGCGCAAGGAATATTTACAGTAACATTTAATTTCTACGAATACCTCACGTTTATTTGTATATTGAAATTCTTATAAATAGAATATTTAGAATATTAAAGTTTGTATTATGCCGTATCCTAATGGATATTTGCTGTATTTTTTAAAACTTTTCCAACGGAATTTTGTTGATAATTCGGAATTCGAGCATCAATTTGATATCAGTAATGATATCAAATGATATCAGTTATTGATATCAAATTGACGCG
The DNA here is from genome assembly GCA_019973935.1 of Trichonephila clavipes. Taxonomy (NCBI): domain Eukaryota; kingdom Metazoa; phylum Arthropoda; class Arachnida; order Araneae; family Nephilidae; genus Trichonephila; species Trichonephila clavipes. Next base: position 497,081 of record BMAU01020187.1, read on the forward strand.
CCTCACGTTGTTCTTGACATTCGCCAACTTGGGCGATACCATTTTGATATGGTTACCTTGATTTTTAACTTTGGCTCAGTGGTTGCCATACTAATTGTATTTATTAAAATTTATTATTTTATTTATTTATTATAATTATTAATTTTTTTAAAAAATTTCTTTTTTCTTCTGTGTGATTTTATTTTTTCTATTATCTGTTATTTAATATTTATTGTCTTGTGTATTACTTTATTATTTATAATTATTATCATAGTGCATTACAATTAATATTTTAATGGTTTCTACTTCTGGCGATATCGATATTTTTTTCAGACGATTGGATTTTTTCACAAACTTGAACAGTTCCATAGTTTGCGTTGTCTGGATAGCAGTTGTCATCTTTTATCGTTTTTTCGAACATGAATATTTCCAACATTATTTGTGAGTACTAGTATTTTTTAAAAGTCATATTAAGTAAACCATTTTAAATTTTTATGTATAAAAACGATTGTCGAATACGCACTTTCAATCTACTTCGTTTTCTAATTCTAATTTTTATAAAAATTATTATTCTTGATTAAGGTTTTGCTTACTTCGGTTAAAATTGTTTATAGATTGAATAAGAAATTTGTTGGCCGTATGTTTTATTACGGATCTTAAGGTACAAATTTGCGCGGCCAAAATCATAAATCTATCAGAAATAATTATTTTTCCCAGCAGCAAATTGCGATTTTCCACTTTACATCAATTTTATTTTTAATTAATGCATTTTTAAACATTCCTTGTTCGATGATATTCATTAATGGAAATCGGAATTTTAGAATAAAGGGAAAATAACACGAAAACCAAATTGAAAATTATTCGTGTTATATCAATATTCGAGGAATTTGACTCATAACCTTTCATAGCATTTATCATCAATCTTGTTACATTCTGATAGCAATTTTTTTTTCGGCTTTTCTTAATTTTTCAAAAGTTATTATTGTTTTTTCTTTTTCATTTTTCCCGCATTCAATTTTCAATATTTTTTCTGTTTCTTTTTCCGGCATTTCTTAATATAACTCGTGCCCTATTTCTTGAAATCCTGGTACTCATATTTTTCCAATTGGTTTTTGAAAAAATAAATAAAGAGAATTACGTTTTTGTTTATTCGATTTTTTTTGCTTCTTTTAAAATTAGTGCAATTTCTATCATTTTTTAAAATGTTCGAATTTCAATTGTCTAATATTTCTAAGTTGTATTTTGACGCGTTATATATTTGTCTTGTATATTATTTTTTTACTTATTTTTATATGTATTAACATGTCTTAATCCACCATTTGTGTAGCAAAATAATGTAAATGAGATTGAAAAAGAAAAACGGTTTTTTCAGCACCAATTCAATTATAAAGAAAACAAATTTGAGTATTTCGATTTTTTTTATATTTTAGTCTTTGGAGAGCATGAAAATATTTGCTTGTACTGTTAAGCATATATACAATTTTCGTTATTTTAACTCTTAAGCAGTTTTCAGCTTTTCATCATCAACATATCTATATCTATCAAGGTGGCAAACTAACCTTTAATGTTTCCTCATTCTCATCTCAGTTTATTAAAATATGACTGCACGGTTAATAATTCCAAAGAAAATTAACTGCTATATTTGTGTAAATTATTTAATTTATATAAATTACAAAAATATAGAATTTGAATACTGTTTCACAGTCTACAATCTCTACTTTTAAGAATACTAAGAAAAATTATTTATAAACCATACATGTGTTCTGTAATTCATCTGCAAAACATTTCTCTTCATTATGTAACCGCATCACGCCAGAGGTCACGTATCTGCCTGTCATCAGTGAGAACAGGTCTCAAACCCTTGACTAGACATCAACAGCCTCGAGTTAGTGACCATGACCAATTGGCTACTGTGGCTTCATCCCTTTTTCAGTTCGACTTGGAAGAGATCATCCCTTGTAAGTTCCTCATGATATGGACTTATAATATGAATGATCTGGAAAATAAGATGTTGTTTATATATATATGAAATATTTTGATAAAGATATTTTAAATAAATTTAATGTAGCACATGTAAAGTTTTAATACTAAATATAGACTTTTAGAGAAATCCCATTCTTAAAAAGTGATGTTAAATCTGATTTCAATTTAAATAAATTTGCTGCATTTGTGTAAAAAAAATATATCAATTTAAACGAAATTCTTTAAACGAGTTTTAAATGTTTTTTAAGTACGGCAAGAGCGGTAGATATGGAATTGATTATGTAATGTATGCATCGATCAACAATGTATTAAGCAGAAAATTTCAATTGCAGTTGGACCCCGATTTACCGAACCCCAGTTTAACGAAATGCGCAATTTGACTAATTTTTCACATTTTCCACAGCTAAAATGAAAGCAAAAATCGCTATTTAACAAATAATAAACATCGCATTAACGAATGTTTTCAACAGTGAAAATCTTTTTTTTTATTAATTTATATCAGAAAAAATAGGATTTTTTTCCAAAAACACATCATTTTTGTCAACAGAAAAAGACTTTTCTTGTAAGCGGCAAATTTCGACTGGAAAAGGTGCAAACTATTATTAAATTTTATAGTTGCAAATGAAACAAGAGTGTAATCTATCATGTCAATTTTGATTAGGGTAGGTAATTTCTTCGTTATATCAGCTCCCTTGACACGCACGCACACGCACGCACGCACGCACGCACACGCACGCACACAGTGTTGATATCTTGGGGGTCGTGACAACTCTACAAGGGGGCCGCGAGCATATTGAAAAGCCGAGAACAAAATATTATTTAAAAAATTATTAATTTACTGATAGTAAGCAAACAAAATACATTCTGACATAATCAAAAATTGATGCATATTTACACTGATATATTACACTTATAAATATATCAGTGTTACACAATGTATTTTATAATTAATTTGACAATACTAAGTTAAAAACAAGTTTATTATTTACCAGTGACCCCATGGGCTTCTCATATATATAATTTATAAACAAAAATTAACACTTACCTTGATAATATTTGTACGGTTTATAACTATACCTTGACTGCCGATCAAAATTTTCGTGATTCACTTCTAAATGTCAGTTTTCCACGTGTGCACGCGTACGTGATGTATTGGGGGAGAGGGGGGAATAAAGAAGCAAAAATAATCTGGAATAAGTAAATTCTTCGCAAATATTGTTGTATGTCGCAAATATTGTGTGTATATTATATCTTCGCTTATATTGCATTCCCAAATCTTCGGAATAATTTTACGGATAGCGGTGCACGGAAAAGATCGTACTTCGTATATATGCGTCTGGAAAAATAAACACTTTGGTTTAGCGAGACTTTTATATACACGTGGGGGGGAGGGGAGGGTTAAGAGGTTAAAATCGCATTGTAGTTTTAGTATTATTGTAATTCAGTACATTGTTATTGTATGGCGGGGGGGTGCGATGAAAATTATGATTGAATATTGGGTCGCGAATATTGCACCTTTGAGAAGCACTGCTGTAATGGGATTAGAAAATTCCTTGTTTTGAACTCCGGTGTTGCTTTTTATCTCTAGAATGTGAGCTGACACACATCACTTGAAATGGAAATTTTCTCTAATTTTTGGTGACCGTAGCCGTGTTTGAAATACATAATTTTTATTTCTTACTATATAACTCTGAATTCATCAACAGATTTTGTAAAACTACGTAGATATTTTTGCTTTTTTGAATTGACATTTTTGGTTTATATTTTCCACTGACAGTTTCTTCTAAACATTTTTTAAAAAAAATATACCGTAAAATCTGGTGTATAACTCGCACCTATACTTTAGAGACACAATTTTTAATTTTTAGATATATTCGCCGTATAACGCGCAGCCCCTTTTAAACGAAGAAACTTGAAATGTACGTATGCAATGCTCGTATGTTTTGAATTCATTTATTCAAGGTGTTATCCCAAGCTGTTGAAAAAATAGTATACTTCTAGAAATACAATCCATAAAGTTTATAAGAACTGTCATTTCTTTTAAATAAACGGTATTCCGATCTATGTAGAAGACTAATTTTTCTTATGCTCTAGTTTCTTTCTTTATTTTTGGAACTATCATTTTTCATACCCGGCGTATAACGCGCACCCGTAAATTTCGATCTTATTTTTTGTGTTAAAAGTGAGCGTTATACGCCGGATTTTACGGTATATCCATTAAAAATATTTAAAGATTTCTTTTTTTCAGAAAACTTTAAACTGGTGAAAAATAGCTAAAAAAACTATTTATATATAAATTAGCTTAATTTTTTTAAAAATTATTTCTTATGTTTTTTTTTAATTGTGCGTGATAAATCGAAACTATTAATTAAAATACTTAAGTTGTAAGGAATGCTAGTATTTTAGTAATTTTTGAAATGTTTGCTTTGAAAGGAATTTTCTTTTTTTATTGAGTTTTTGAGTGACGGCGGTAGAGCCTAGTGGTCATGGTCCCGAATTCGTGGTGGGTGTGTCATGGGTTCGAGTCTTGATTCCACTGAAAACCCGACTTATAGAGAAAGTAATGCATATTAACCGTGTCAGCGCCCCCAAGTTATCTAGTTGGCGCACCAGGGAGGATTGGAGAGTTAGTTGCCAGGATGGGGTCTTATCAGTCACTCAACCGTTATTCAAAATTACGATGTCCGCCGCCAATACCCTTCGCATTGCTTTTTAAAGCGATCTTAAAAAGCACTTACTTATTTGATAATTTTATATCTATGTTTTATTCAAGAAACAACAACAAAAAAATGCATTAGCACACTAACAAGATTCTTTTATTTCGTTTGAGTTGGCAGAATGGTAACGGACTCGTGGCCGACTTGTCTTGAATTCGAGCCTAGTATTACTAAAGATCATCCATGTAGAGGAGCTGGTGTACGTTAAATCTGTCGGGGCTCATACGTCCACCCATTGGTATCGAAGTTAGGAGATGGGTAAAGGGGATAGCTCAAGTGTCGTACTCTTCACTTGACCATGGTTCAAAATAACGAGGTCCGTCACCAATAGCCCTCTTGTAGCTTTGTAGTACTACATAAATATAATTCTCTCTCTCTCTCTCTATCTCTGAAGGTATTTGGTGGTCGCGGTAGCCGAGTCGTATAGGTATCGGACCATAGCTTGCCTTGTCTCGAGTTCGAGCCCAGTACCACTAAAGACCCGCCGTGTAGGGCAGCGATGCACGTTAAATCTGTCGAGAGCTGAAACGTCCTCCCGTTGGTGTGGTGTGGTAGTTAGGAGAGGGGGTGCCAGCTCAGGTGTCGTCCACGTCACTTGACCATGGTTCAAAATTACGTGGTCCGTCGCCAAAAGCCCTCGTGTAGCTGAACAGTGCAACGTTAATATTCAATCAATCAATCAATCTGAAGGCATTTGTCAAATGAAGTCTATTGCAAATTTATCAACTTCCATCCTCTCAAAAATTTGCAGAGCTGGGCAGAGTGCCACATGTGGCACGCAGGCCATGGGTTGCCGACCACTGCATTAGACTGTTACTGCTTTAGAACTAATCTTTTAATATTTTTACTTATTCTCAATACAATTTTTCATTGTGAAAACAAATTAATGCAGACATCTCAAAGCGGTCAATGTTTTAGTTGTAAGTTTAAGGCGCATGTTTTCAATAGATAATTACAAAGAAAAACAATAATATAATTTTTAGTAGATATAATAATTTTTTTAATAATTCATAAGATAGAAATCTGAAGAGCCACATGGGGTTCTCAAGCATCCGTCGGCCAACCCCTGTCGTAGATCCTTATTGTTGTATCAGTTTTTCTCAATGTAGTCTCTTTCTACAACACCCATGAACTACGTTGGAATTATTCTTATATATCACAACATTACTTTCATTAAATTTTCAGTTTTCTGTTAAGAAAGTTTATAATTCTTTAAAAATTCTACAAATTTGAAGAGAAATTATGCTTATAGTATTGACAATAGTTTTTCTCCTTTACGATGAACATCTCACATCAAGTGTTTTACAATATTTATTTACTTCTCCATGAGAAAAATTCAAAATAGTTAAAATTGAATTTTTAAAAGAGAAATTTCAAATAACTTTTAACTTTTTTAAAAAAAGGAAATTTAGAGTTTTATAATTTCATTCTTTATATAACTAATGGAATAACATTTCCAGTTAGGAGTTATGTTAATGATGAAATAAATATTTTCAATAGTAATAAAATCGTTGAAATATAAAAGTTTGCAAAGAACGCAAAAAAGTACATAGAAAATAAGCAAATAGTTTTAATCGAATTCGCGCTACAATATATTGGGGAAATTAATTAAATTTAAAAGATTAAAAAAGTTTTCATTATGGCATGAAACAGTTTTCATAAGAACACAGTTCAAAGCAAAGCTTGATTAATTTTGTTGATTGGTGCATTCCATAATCACGTGACTCGAGGTTGATTCTGATTAGTTAAGAATTCATAGTCATACAATTTGGCCTATAAGATTGGAACATGATACATCTGGTTTTATTATAATGGACACGGTTCTTTAATTTATGTCAGGGGTGCACAATCTTTTTTTCTGCCGAGCCGCATACACATGTTAGCTATTTCATGCAGGCCATATACACATATTAGCTTTTTCACGCTGGCCGAATACATATCATGGCTATTTTACGCAGGCCGTAACGTAAAAAAAGCTTTTAGACCAAGATAATATATAAAATTTAAAACGTGGATAAATAATAAAACTCCCATTTCTCTTTTTTTTATTATTATTTATTATTTTTGTCTCTGAATTTTTCTAAATTGGAAGCATTTAAAAATCACTCCTTCAAAATTACTGCATCAATAAACGGTTTCACACGATTACCAATAATATAACAAATTTCATGGGTGCCTTTGTTACCGCTGTGACATTACCACTGACAAAACACTTTTTTGCTATAGCAAAGATTACAACAAAGTCTATTTATCACTTCTTGAAATAGATCTTCCAGGAAAAGTGTCATTGAACGATTCCTGTTTATTGGTATTTTTTCAATTCCTTCTCTTTATCTCACACTCTCTATTTATTTATTTATTTATCTTCGTGTAATTTTTAATCGTTAATAAAATACATTTTAAAGCGCTCAATTGAGCTGAAATTTTATATACATGTTTATTTTGTATGGCAATACAATAATTTAATTATAATTAATAAAAATTAGTTGATTAAAACTAATTATTTAAATAATTACTAATACATCCACGGCGGCATCATTTTTGGCGACTTAGTGACTATTTTGGCAACTTGTGCCGAAAAGGTTTTTTTCTCACGTTTTAAAGCATTCAGTTGAACTGAAATTTTATACACAAGATTGTTTTGGATGACAATACGATGCTTTAATGATAATTAATAAAAAATAATTACCACTTAATGTAGTGATTCTGTCATATGCATATACATATTTATATTAAATGAAACTGTTTAATAAAAAGTAGTTAAAATAAAATTTTTCTTTGACCTAAGTAGGAATTGACTTAATTTTTTATATTACTTGTTTATATATATATAAATACAACACTTCCGTGACAAATCAAACAAATACTGATGCATGCCTGTTTTTCATTACAAAATAATCAACTTCCCAATCATCTTGAATACAGCCCATTTTCTTCGAACATTTTTCTCTTGCAAGATATGAAAGACATTTAAAAATTAGTTTCACTCATAAAATGGTCACTATACTCCACTGTTGTCTATTATCACTAATCAGAAAAAAAATATTAATTTGCTCTTATATGACATCGAAGCAAAAAGCAAAAGTGCTGTATTTTATTTCTTAATATAGCATTTCCAACCAAATTTTCTTAAATAATTTCTCAGAGCAATGGGCCATGATTGGGTCAATTAAAAATACCCGATGGCCAGCAGGTTGAGTATTTCTGATTTATGTAAATTATTTAGATATATTCCATTATTATTTTTTTTAAAAAAAATATATAAGTTACTTCAGTTCATTATATTTACCTACAGGAGCTTTTATAATAAATATGCATAAAATTTTGAATAAAGCCCATTGATAATCCTAACGAACAAGTGCAAAAGTTGTTTTGAGGAATACTACCTTTATAAAAACCCAGCGATGGATAAGTTATATGTTTCCACAAGATTTTGCTTTTTAATACATTTCTTAGAATCAAGACAAGAAAGATCATTAATGTTTTATGATTGAGTATTTGTGAGAACAATTTAAATTAAAGCATCTGACTATCACTCATCAGCGATGTATACAAATGCATATTAACTGAAAATAAAAGTAAAAATTAAATCTGCAATGTCTTTTGTTGTTGTTGTTGTTGACTAATTCCTCCTGTCTAGCCGCAGGCTAGACCAGGTCCATGAGCCCAAGAGTCCTCAGGAAATCGTACACCAAAAGAGGACTGGAATAGATGTCCTCCCTTTCAAGTCCTGCACGAAACAAAAGATGATCTGGAGTTGCCTGTACCAAATTGCATTTAGTACAATTCTCGTAAATTTTCTGGCCTAAGTTAAAGGAAAGGCCTCTAATGTGTCCACTTGAAAGCCTACTAATAGTTGTTTGGACGACTCTATCCGCCTTGATGGAAAGGGCACCACCTGGGGCCTGCCTATTATACCAGGGGTGAGTCGGAGGAGTCTTCCATAGTTCTTGAATCAAAGATTTCGTTTTAGAAAAAATTTCCGAGAAAGTCAAAGTTCTTCTCGACATTAAATTTTCAGTGACACCTTCCTTGGCTAAAAGGTCAGCTGTGTCATTGCCAAAGAGACCAATGTGAGATGGAATCCATTGGAAGTAAATCTCATGTTGCTGGGAAAGTTCTTTAAGATTTTTAAGAATTGAGACCGATGTTTTGTCTCCAACATTTGTCCAGTCGCTAAGGTGTTGGATAGCACTTCGGCTATCCCATAATATCCATATTTCATCAGGAGATGTCATCGTCTTGATGATTCGGAGAGCTTCATCAATGGCAATTAACTCGGATCTAAAAAACAGAACAAAAGTCCGAATTCCTAATTTTGATATTATGAGAACAATTAGGAGCCTTTATAAAGATGCCACTGCCACATGAGTTTTGTTCGTCTTTGCTACCGTCGGTATAAATTTGCATTGCAGTAGCTGGAATTTTGTTAATAATCTCCAATGCTAATTGACGTAAATATTCAGGTGGATCTTGATTTTTGGAAGTATGAGCTCCCATTTCTGGTTTAAAATGGACTCTAGGCAATCCCTCCTGAGGGTTAAATACGTTCTTCAAAAAAATGTTCTTCAATGTCCTGATCTAATAGGTCCATCGCTTGCATTCGAGAGAAAGGACTGTCTCTTTTTAGTCTGTGTCTGTTTGTCCAGGTTATGAGATATGCAGATGTGCGGTTATAATCTCCGTAACTGTAAAGTTTACAAAAGTACATTGAAAGCAGTAATTTTCTTCTCAGATCCAAGGGCATGATATCAGCTTCGAAAAGAACTAGATCTGTGGGACAGCTATGTCGCATGCCAGTGATAATTCTAGCAGCGCTTGATTGTACTCGGTCCAGTTTCGCCAAATTAGTACGTGATGCACTGAAATAAAATTGAGAGCCATACTCTAATACAGGTCTGATCAAAGAGGTGTATGTCAGTCTGAGAGTACCAGCATCAGCACCCCAGTCCCTTCCAGCGATGTAATTCAGTAAGTCAAGTCTCTTCCTGCCTTTGTTTATCACATAGTCTATATGCTTGTTGCTAAGTATCTCAGGATCCAAAATGTAGCCCTAAGTCTTTTGTAAGTACATTTAACGTAAAACCGTTTTATTTCAAAACAAAAAGTTTATACATATTTCTAAATAAGAAAAATACCGATAAATGTTCTTATTAATAAAAAATACCATAAATTTAATAAATAATCTAAATATTAGTCTCGAAAACTTCGCCCGAGTAGCATTGTTTTTTTATTCTCAACTTTTTTTAAAAATTTTTTTTAGTTCAAGCAAACGATTCTTTTTGCCCTAGTTTTCACTTTTCTACAAAATCTTAAAAGCACACGTGGCGATTACATTTATTTTTACGCTACTATTCAGCTGAAAGAAAATATTTTTTTAATACATCGGATCCATTTGGAAACAATTTAACAACTACTTTTTCAAAGCATTGAGTGGCAACATTGGCTATACATATACAAATAAATATTATTTGTCATTCGATTGTTTGATTCAATATTTGTGTCATTTTTGAATTTGCTCAGAATAGTTATCATTTAAAAGTTTTACTTCGTGCTTCTTCATTGTAAAGCTTTTCGCCATCCATTGTCGACGAGGTACGTGCTTCATATTTTTTTTCGAACAATTATAACTCTTTTTTTTGTTTAATAATTTTTTTTCATTTTACTACTGTACATTTTATCCCTGAATATTTTCGCTTCTAGTAGCTTTTTATACTTTAGAATTACTTTTATTTTATGCTCTTATTTGATTTTATAATTATAATCATTGAGATTTCATATTCCAACAATTCTTAATTTAGAATTTCATACGATAAATTTAAATTCTAATTAAAAACTTGTGGATTTATCGAAGAAAAAAAAAGCAAGTGATATGTTTTGACCGGATGTAAATGTTACCTTTAAGGCTCGAAAACCGTTAATGTGTAGATTGTCTCGCTAAGCTGCAGATTACATTTATTTTTACGCTACTATTCAGCTGAGAGAGAATACTTTTTTAGTACACCAGATCCATTTGAAAACAATTTAACAACTACTTTTTCAAGGGATTGAGTGGCAACATTGGCTATACATATACAAATAAATATTATTTGTCATTCGATCGTTTGATTCAATATTTGTGTCATTTTTGAATTTGCTCAGAATAGTTATCATTTAAAAGTTTTACTTCGTGCTAACTTCATTGTAAAGCTTTTCGCCATCCATTTGCGACGAGGTACGTGCTTCATATTTTTTTTCGAACATTTATAACTCCTTTTTTGTTTAATAATTTTTTTTCATTTTACTACTGTACATTTTATTACTGAATATTTTCGCTTCTAGTAGCTTTTTATACTTTAGAATTACTTTTATTTTATGCTCTTATTTGATTTTATAATTATAATCATTGAGAGATTTCAAATTCCAACAATTTTTAATTTAGAATTTCATACGATAAATTTAAATTCTAATTAAAAACTTGTGGATTTATCGAAGAAAAAAAAAAGCAAGTGATATGTTTTGACCGGATGTAAATGTTACCTTTAAGGCTCGAAAACCGTTAATGTGTAGATTGTCTCGCTAAGCTGCAGATTACATTTATTTTTACGCTACTATTCAGCTGAGAGAGAATACTTTTTAGTATACCGGATCCATTTGAAAACAATTTAACAACTACTTTTCAAGGGATTGAGTGGCAACATTGGCTATACATATACAAATAAATATTATTTGTCATTCGATCGTTTGATTCAATATTTGTGTCATTTTTGAATTTGCTCAGAATAGTTATCATTTAAAAGTTTTACTTCGTGCTAACTTCATTGTAAAGCTTTTCGCCATCCATTGCGACGAGGTACGTGCTTCATATTTTTTCGAACATTTATAACTCTTTTTTTTTTTTGTTTAATAATTTTTTTTCATTTTACTACTGTACATTTTATTACTGAATATTTTCGCTTCTAGTAGCTTTTTATACTTTAGAATTACTTTTATTTTATGCTCTTATTTGATTTTATAATTATAATCATTGAGAGATTTCAAATTTCAACAATTTTTAATTTAGAATTTCATACGATAAATTTAAATTCTAATTCAAAATTTGTGGATTTATCGAAGAAAAAAAAAGCAAGTGATATGTTTTGACCGGATGTAAATATTACCTTTAATGCTCGAAAACCGTTAATGTGTAGATTATCTCGCTAAGCTGCAGATGAAATGATTTGCTCCGTTTAAGTATTCAATCAAGAGTTTTCCATGCCTTTACAAGGTATTCCTTACATTAGCGGCTTTTATATCGTTCACGTTCAATAGTTTATTTCTCTCAATTCATTTCTGCTTAGAATTTTGATTGAACGTTGAACCATCCTCCCTGAATAATTTATAGTATGTTTCGAAAACTCATTTCCTTAAATGTAATAATATGTTAAACCATTTCATTCTTTGTATTATAGTTTTTAAATAGATGGAAGATTGATTCAATCAACTAATGTGCTGTTTGATTGATTGTACAGTCGGACCCCAATTTTGCAAACCTTTATTTAACGAATATCGCAATTTTATGATCTTTTTTCACTCTGCGATTAAAATGAAAGCAGAAATTGCCTATTTAACGAATAATAAACAAAGAATCCATGAATTACTTCAAGAGCTGGAATTTGTTTTATTAATATGTAATAGAAAAAAATTGATATTGCATATTTTTTTTGTCCGAAACAGAAAAAGACTTTTTTTGTTAGCAGCACATTTTGACGAGAAAAGGCAAAGACCATTATTAGACTTAATCTGTACCCCTTTATTAAGGACACGCACACATTTCGAAAATTTTCATTAGTTTTATTGGATTTTTTCTAAAAAAATCAAAGAAAAATTGAAAAGTCCTTGAAAGTAGGTAAGTATATTCTCTCTTAATTAAATTACTCACTGGAATTGTGATTTTAATCGTGTATAGTAAAAATAATTATAAAATAAATTATAATTTAAAAACAAACTAAAAAACACGCTTTTATAGTGAATCCGAACTAAAAAGTAGAAAAATAAAAATATATATTACTTAAAAGTAACATATACAAAATTTAATACTTATCTTGTTAATTTGTTCGGTTTATAATTATTATCGTATTGTAGCTTTAGCACCCTCCCCCTAAAGTGCATTATTATTGCATTCAATACATTATTATTTTTTGGGTGGGGGCGATAAAGTTATGATGGAAAATTAGGTCACCAGTAGATAAAGTTTGAGAACCACTGCCTTATGATTTTCAACATCGCTATATCTCTATCCACACAAGGGTAGTGCTCCCTAACCCTTTTATCGCCGCGGACCGGTCAACGTTTTATAATTTTACCGTGGCCAGCTGAGAGGGCAGGATATTGATTGTTTATATTTTAGATTATTTTGTGTGATTTAATAATTTTAATTTATTTGTACTTAAACGTGCCTTTAGAATAAAATATAATTACACCAAAAAATGAGTACAAAGTGATTTTCATGAAAAATAGCCCAAACCCAAGAAAAATATACCACAGTAATCAAAATGGAAATAATTTAATGTTTCTTGTGCGGACCGGTAGTATCTGATCCACGGATCGGTACCGGTCCATAGACCGAGCGTTGGAGACCACTGCACAAGGACATTAAATTAACCTTTAATTTTTTATAATCCTCATTTCAGCTTTTGAAATTTGACTCTAAGGGAAATTAACCGTTATATATTTATGCAGATAAATTAATTTATATAAATTAAAACACATAAACTTGTATGAAATTTGGTTAAATCTACAATCACTACTTTTAGACATGCCATGTAAATCTGCTTAGAAACCATACATATATATGCAAACTATGTTTTTAATCAATCTGAAAAACACGTAGCTTTACTAAGTAAACTTTTATTTCTTTTCAAATATTTTTTGATCTTCTGGAAATTTTTACTACTTTACACTTATAAATTCATATTTGTGTTAAAAATTTATATCTTTTTAAGTATATTTCTTATTGGACATAATTGAAAATAAATATACTAACTAAAATATTTTACTTCTTATGCATTTGAACACAAATGACAAGTTGTATACTTAATTAAATCTACATACCTGTGGGAGACAACAAGGGGTCTAATACTTTTGTCTTTCTTATGGTTTATTTAACATTAAACAAAAATTAATTAAAAAGGTAGTTTTTAACAGATAAGTTTGACGATGATATGCAGAAGGTAACGCCTGCTCGCGCACCTCTCGCGTTCTTTCTCTCCGCTGCTTTTTTTTCTTAAAAGTTCACAGGTTTCAGTTCTCATTAGCTGCGCCTGCGCGCGAAGACTGTTTTGCTTTTGGCTGCATGTTACAACGGCCATTCTGACTGTACGCTGTCCGCAGCGGTACGTCTACCTTTTTTCCTTTCCATGGATGCCAGAGGAGAATCTGAAACATACAAAAAAGACGGAACAGACAAGGACTATACGACAAATACATAGAGATTTAACATATCATAATTTTTCTGAATTAGACAGTTTCTCCATCATGTGAAGGCACCTCTTCGACATCCGGAAGGTTCCACAGGAAAACATTGTGTCACAGGCATAAGAACGTCTTTTTTAACAAGTTGATCTTTGGTTGAACGCATCGATATTTTCCTCTGAAGAGTTCTGGACGTCTGTTCAAAACGATTTCTCTTTTTCCTTCGTTTCCACTGCCAGGGCTCAAAGATCCTTCGGAGCAACACAAACCGTCCATATTTACTCTCCATAGGTGAACAATAATCAAAAACACTCTCTTTTATAATACCTTGTCGTAACCAATCATCAATTTGATTGTTTACCTGTAATTTCTCAGAACAAGATAAACGTCTGGCTCTCTGACACACAGGAATATCATTTTTCAATTTAATACACATTTTTAACTTAGTACTCTTAATGTGATTGCATTTATAATTCTTAACTAGAGAACTCAAATCATTTCTAGTATTAAAGTTTTTAACATGTGGCAAATCATAACTAGAGTTTTTTCTCACACTTGAAACAGAAACGTTTGAATTAAAATGAACACCCAAAGAGGATCCACTTTCACTTAATAAAACATCGCTCTTTGCGTGGCCTAGTTTCTCTATTTCAGCATATACACTGGGATGTATAATAAATTCTTCGGTCAAGGTCGGTGATATCGCCGTTCGAACACTTAAGCTGGGCGAGTGTTGATCAAGAGAAATATTTATGGGTTTAACTTCTGCCATACGCTGTTCGCCAAAACATGAACTTAATGTTATTATTTCTTCGGAAGGTGTTTGCACTCTAATTAGTGAGGAATTTAAAACTGGGATCTGGCAACCTGAATCGATCAAGGCTGTTACGGGCTGATTTTCCACAAAAATGCTTACGTATTGAAGATTTGAGAATTCATCGCTATTTTGTTTTTCGCTCTCGACTTTCAAAGTATTCACGTTTATTCTATTATGGATGTGGTCGTTAGATTCTTTAGGTTTAAAACGCTTCTCACAGTCTCTTGCGCAATGAGATGAATCACCGCATATATATAGCAATTTTTATTTTTCTCTTTCAAGATATTGGGGATAGTTCTCTTTAATCTTTGGTTTAAAGTTTTGTGATCTATTTTTAAAGGGGTCTTGGGTATATCCATAAGTAATAGGAATTTCTTTATGTGATCCGCTTCTAGATGAAATATAAATATCACACTCTTTAGCTAAATCAATAGGCCTAAACCAATCTTCTGCTTCTCGAATGCCAATATGAGTTGCAGTTTCCTTATTTAAAGTTTCAAATAATTTATCAGAAATTATAAGATCACATAGAGATTCAAAGGAATTAACTTTTCTTAACGAACAATAATATTGGAAGTTTGCCGTCAATCTTGCAGCAAATTGGATGTATGTCTCACCTGATGATTTTACAGCATTTTTAAATGAGTTTAAACACTCGCGAGGGGTTAATTGGAATTCTCTGAGTACTATAGATTTTAGTTTTTCATAGTCATTTAATTCCTCTTCTTTAATATACAGTAAGACGTTATGAGCTCTTTCGCCCAGAAGATTTATTAAAATTTCAGATTTATATTCGTCATTTATTTTCTTGGTTAAAAATGCGCGTTCTAATGATTGGAAGAACAGATTAAAATTTTCAGATCTGGTGGGAACAGGAAGAGATAAAGTCCTAATACTTTTTATCATATTTTCTATGTTAGTTTCTGTTTATCTTCGACTTTAGCTGCAGGATTTAAACTTAATGCTTTATTTTTAGCCCTTTGAAGTTCGACTTCTTTTTCTAACTGTGCTAACTGTAGTTTTGCGAGCTCAATTTTCTGTTTTTCTAAAGTTACCTCTCTTTCGTTTCGCGATACTCTCTCATCTATACAGTTTTGAATTAAAGTTTTAACGAAATCTGGATCACTTTCAAATGTACTACTGTTCTCAATTTTAGTCTTTAGTTTAACTATAGTGTCAGTACTCTCCACAGTACCGTCTAGATCCTCAACAACTCTTATGAGATCCTCTTTAAGAGCGTTTTTATACATTTTAGAAAAATATGGAAAGATCCTACCTTTTTTTTTTGGCTCCCTTGTTGCTCGCACGTACGATGTATCCAATAATTGAAGAAAAAAATTTCGATTCCACTGATTTCACCTCTTCGCAGGTAATATAGTTGAAATTGTTCGAATTGACACCTCTTCGCAGGTGTTTGTGAAATTGTAGTTCCGGCCTCTACACAGGCGGAATTTTCGACGATGGGTTCCAACCTCTACACAGGCGGAATTTTCATGCTGAGTTCCAACCTCTACACAGGTTGAACGAAGTTTTCGAAAAATGGCGGCGCGTCTCCTCCACGGACGGCTTTTGTTCACGTTCCAAACTTTGATCAAAATCGAAATCTTTTTTCAATCCCGGCCTCTACACAGGCGGAGTATTCATGCTGAGTTCAAACCTCTACACAGGTTGAACGAAGTTTCCGAAAAAAAATGGCGGAGCGTCTCCTCACAGACGCTTTTGTTCATTGTCCAGACTTTGGTTCAAAATCGAAATTTTATCGATCGCGGCCGAGCCCCCATAATTTGTGGGAGACAACAAGGGGTCCAAGACTTTTGTCTTTTTTATGGTTTATTTAACATTAAACAAAAATTAATTAAAAAGGTAGTTTTTAACAGATAAGTTTGACGATGATATGCAGAAGGTAACGCCTGCTCGCGCACCTCTCGCGTTCTTTCTCTCCGCTGCTTTTTTTTCTTAAAAGTTCACAGGTTTCAGTTCTCATTAGCTGCGCCTGCGCGCGAAGACTGTTTTGCTTTTGGCTGCATGTTACATACCTATATAAGGCTTTATAAAAGTATCTTATTTAGAATGGTAATTGAAGTATTTTCAGTCGCAGGTGATTGAAAATCATGGATTTAGGTGTTACTTGACATAAACTAAGATATATTAATAAATAATTGAGTAACCTTATCTTTTTCTTTCAATCTTGATTTAAGTAATTATTTTTTATATTGCTTTTTTATCGATTTTTTTTGTCTGTGAACTTAAAAAAATAGCTTCAGTTGATAAAAACAAACGTTAAAAGTTCAAAACAGAATATTTTATATCTGATAGGATATTTTTTATTAACATTATGCTATTAGCTGTGCTAAGGATCTCTCATTAATCATCCACAAAAAGAACGGGGGAATGTATCTGATTATCTATATATATATATACATGACTGTCTTAAGTGCAATCAGAACTCTAAACATCGCCAGCCGCGAGTTATTGAACATGACCACTTGACTCATTTCTTCAATGCAACTTAGACAAGATCATCCCTCGTAAGTAATTTATGATATATATATATATATATATATATATATATATATATATATATATATATATATATATATATATATATATATATATATATATATATAAAGGAGAAAAGCGACTCACTGACTGACTGACTGACTGACTCACTGACTGACTAATCACGATAGCTCCGGAACTATTAAACCTACAGACTTGAAATTTGGTAGGTAGGTTCCCTTCATGGAGTAGATGTCAGCTAAGAACGGATTTTGCAAAGTTCAAACCCCAAGGGGCATTACGGGGGTTTAAGGGGCGTTATAGATAATTATTTCCATTACTAAACTATTAGATGTACAGTCGCGAAACTTGGTACACAGATTTCTTTCATAAAGTAGAGATTCCCTACATAAAGATTATTACAAAAATCGACCTCCAAGGGGCGTTATACATAATTATTTCCATTTTTAACCTATTAGACGTACAGTCTTGAAATTTAATAAGCGGATTCCTTTCATAGAGTACAGATCCCCTACAGAATAGGTTTTCTGAAAATCGACTCCCAAGTGGCGTTGTAGAGAATTAAATGGCGTTATAGGCACACCTTTTTTAAACTATTAGACGTAAAATCTTGAAATTGAGAGTCAGCAGATTCCCCTCATTAAAAAGAGATTCGCTACAAAATGGGTTTTGTGAAAATCGTTTCCTAAATGGCGTTGCGGGGGCTTAAATGGCGTTACAGATAATTATTTCCATTTTTAAACTATTAGAAGTACAGTCTTGAAATTTGATAAGTGGATTCCTTTCATAGAATACAGATCCCCTACAGAATGGGTTTTGTGAAAATCGACCCCAAGTGGCGTTGCGGAGAATTAACGGGCGTTATAGGCAATTAACTCCTTTTTTAAACTATTAGACGTGAAATCTTAAAATTAAGTAAGCAGATTCCATTCACTGAGTAGACATATGCCGTAAGATGGGCTTTGTGAATATCGTTTCCTAAGTGGAGTTGCGGGGGCTTAAGGGGCGTTACAGATAATTATTGCCATTTTAAAACTATTAGACGTACAGTCTTAAAATTTGGTAAGCGAATTCCTTTCATGGTGTAGAGATCCGCTACAAAATAGCTTTGGGGGAAATTGATCTCCAAGGGTCACTGAGGGGGATTAAGGGGCGTAATTGATAAATATTTCCGCTTTTCAACTAATAGAAACACCTGCTTGAAAATTAGAAGGTATGTTCCGTTCATGGAACTTTGCGGTCATGGTCCGTTTGCGAAAACGGTCCCCCAAAGGAGTGGGGTTGCGAGGGATTAAGGCGTGTTATAGAAAAATTGCTGTTTTTGAATTTAACTCATTTACTTGAAATTTGTTGAGCATTTTTCTTTAGTTGAATAGAGTTCCACTAAGAATGGCATTTACGGAAATCAACTCCAGGGGGAAGCGGGGAGAGTTATCGGGCGTATTGGTTGACAAAATTACCGTTTTTGAACTGCTAAGACTATAATAATAAAATTTGGTTTGCTTGCTTCTTTTGTTGAATTGGAATCCTCTAAGAGTGCTCTGAACGAGGTATTGATGTTAGAAATTCCTTTTTTGCTCTGTTAGATTTAAACTTGAAATTTAGATCACGTGTTTATTTTATAGAGTAGAGATCCACTGAAAGTTGCTTTGGTGGAAATCCACTTGATTATTAAGTTAAGTGAGCGAAAAATATTTTTCTCCTTCTATTTTAAATATAAATAGAAATTAGATATTATAATTTATGTTTCTTTATATCAAGGGGCGAGAGTGTAACAGCTGTAAATGTATTTTTCATTACAATCGAATTCTTAATGCAAGATATCAAAAATTAATATATATGTAATTAGTATACATATATACAACATCGTGAAATGCCCAGTGAATTGGGTGGGTAACGGCTAGTATATATATATATATATATATATATATATATATATATATATATATATATATGAAATATCGGATATAACTCATCAAAAACACAAGATATGTTTTTTTTTGCATATGTAAGATGTTATGATGGGTATGTTTTTCTAAATGAAATATTGCTTATAAAGTATTTAGAACTGAGTGTAGATTCTTGGGGAAATTCGTCTTGTTTAATGCCATTTAAATTTAGATAACAAATTTGATGCAGATATGTCTGAATTTTTTTAGCATGTACAAATCCTTTAAACATGTTTTTTGTTTTTAATTATACCTCAAGCAGTAGATATGAAATTGATTATGTATTGCATGCAGTGGCTCATTTCTTTGGCATTGATTTGTCACTATAGAAGTCATTAATTTAGGAGTTTTAATTTGATTAAAATAGACGAATACCAAGATTTTATATGTAGAAAGAAAGTTTGAAATTCGACTATGCTGAACTAACTTCTACTTGATATTGTTGAAAATATCTCAGTGATGAAGGATATTTCAATAGGAATAGAAGGGTTTACAAGTAATTACATATTTCACAAGTAATTGCATTTCAACATCGGAGGATTTCACAAAAAATAGTTCAAAACAGAGCCAGTTTAGATTGTGGGATGTCTTGTAGGTCAATTGTTTCTCATTTGGCTAAGTCTATTTTTTTTCTCTTTTCTTTTTTGCATTTATAAAGAAATTTCTAGGTTTGTCTTAATTCAGCTATATTATTAGTTTCTGTGTCATGTTCCATAACTACAGCCTGGATGGCTATTTGGAAATAGACCAGAAAATTAGCTGTAGAGAAACAATCAATCTTTTTTTAAAGGTTTTTCAGAGCTAATGAGATGTCAAGAATCTGTATCAAATTTCCACATGAAGTGTTCCACAGTACATTGGAATAAGACTTTACTGTAAGCAACATCCCTAGATTTGTTTTGTATTTAAGAGCCATCAGTACATACAGCTACTGAGTTTTTTTAATGCACTTTAAATAAAAAAGTTTGCTTTTTACATTGTATCAGAAAACTTTTTCTTTGCCATTTGCTTTTTGCTTTCTAGTGTAGTTTGCTTACCATAGTACATTTTTGTGACTCTGTATAGTACTTATAATGCAGGAAATTGCATAGTATTTGACAAATATAAGTCCAAGTATCTTGCCTGTTAAACCAGAATTTGAATGTTAATTTTTTTCCAAGGTCAGATTTTAGAGTGCCCAGTAAGTTCTTCAAAATATGGTGTTAGAAACTTTGGAAGAATTGGTGAGTTGTCTTGTGGCTCAAATGTTCATCATTTGACTAAGTCGGCCTTTTGGTATTTATAAAGAAATCATCGAGGTGTTTGTCTTATTTATGAGATAATTACTGTGTCTGTGCCATGTTTTATAACTACAGCTTAGATGACTGCTTGGAAATAATAAAGAATATGGTTTACATGAGCAATATATTTTTATCTTGAAATTTACCTCCATCTTGAGAATTTACGCCGTGTGGTCTATTTTGTATGAGGTTGTTTATTTTGTGTTTTGTCTGTACTTCGTTTTGTGTTGGGTGAGTGAGTGTATATGACCGTCGCCCTAATCAGCTTCACGAGGGCTTTTGGCTTCGAACCTTGTAACTGAAAAATGATCAAGTGACGAGGGCGACACATGAGCTGGGAACACCCTGTCCTAACTAGCACACCTTGTTTTGTGTTGGTATTTTCAGTTGTATATTTTGAGATGTGTTTCTGTTTTTTGTTTTGAGTGATGTTGTCTATTTTGTGTTTTTTTTTGTATCGTCCATTGTATGTTGTGTTGCCTATTATATGTTCTGTTGTCCATTATATGTTGTGTTATCTATTTTGTATGGTGTGTTGTCGATTTAGTATGGTGTGTTGTCGATTAAGTATGGTGTGTTGTCTATTTAGTATGGTGTGTTGTCTATTTTGTATGGTGTGTTACTTGTTTTGTATGGTGTGATATGTATTTTGTATGGTGTGTTTGTTATGGTGTGTGTATGTTGTTTATTTTTTGTATTGAGTTGTTTATTGTATATATGTTGTGTTGTCCATTATATGTTGTGTTGTCCATTATATGTTGTGTTGTCCATATATGTTGTGTTGTCCATATATGTTGTGTTGTCCATATATGTTGTGTTGTCCATATATGTTGTGTTGTCCATATATGTTGTGTTGTCCATATATGTTGTGTTGTCCATATATGTTGTGTTGTCCATATATGTTGTGTTGTCCATATATGTTGTGTTGTCCATATATGTTGTGTTGTCCATATATGTTGTGTTGTCCATATATGTTGTGTTGTCCATATATGTTGTGTTGTCCATTATGTTGTGTTGTCCATTATAAGTTGTGTTGTCCATTATAAGTTGTGTTGTCCATTATAAGTTGTGTTGTCCATTATAAGTTGTGTTGTCCATTATAAGTTGTGTTGTCCATTATATGTTGTGTTGTCCATTATATGTTGTGTTGTCTATTTTGTATGGTGTTTTGTCTGTTTTGTATGGTGTGTTGTCTGTTTTGTATGGTGTGTTGTCTGTTTTGTATGGTGTGTTGTCTGTTTTGTATGGTGTGTTGTCTGTTATGTATGGTGTGTTACTTGTTTTGTATGGTGTGATGACTATTTTGTATGGTGTGTTTGTGTTATGGTGTGTGTATGTTGTTTTTTGTGTGTATGGAATTGTATATAATATGTTGTGATGAACATTATATGCTTTCTTTTCCATTAGATTTTGTGCGGTCCATTATTTGTTATGTTGTCTATTTTGTATGGTGTGTTTCTTGTTTTGTGTGCTGTGATGTTTGTTATTTTTTGTTGTTCTTATTCTAGATAAACTGTAAAAATCGATGGCTAATCCTCTCCTGAAGTCGAATTTTTATCACAAAGGAAGTTTTGCAATACCAGAAAAACTTGGCAATCGCTTGGTTTTCAGTCATGACTATATGGTGGATACGTAGAAGCATCCCAATTAAGCTCCTGGACTTTCCGTTGAATCATTTTGTACGTGTGGGGTCTGGTTTTGTCCTAATGGAACACATTCACTCTTCTATTTGCCAATTCTGGCCGTTTCTGGTGATTGGTTCTCTTCAAACGGTTCAATTCTTAACAGTATGAATCCGAATTTAGCATTTGGCTATATGAAGAAATCATATTAAGTTATTCCTTTCAAGTCTCCCACCACTCACCAAATGCAATTTTTTTTGGCCAAAGTTTACGCTGCTTCACCGCGGTTTTTCCAGGATGGTTTTCGGACAATGTGACTGTATGTGACCCATTTCTCATTCCTATTCACCATCTGCTTAAAAATTGGTCTATTTTATTCCGTTTGGCTAATGCTTTGCAAGTGTAATTTTGCTGCATGATGTGTTTTGTATTAAATGGCGTGGCACCCAAATAAGAATCTTCTTTTTGAATCCAGCTTTGTGGAAACGATTTAAAACTGTTCTATCTTCGATCTTTAGGTCTTGGGTGATGCTACAATTACTAACATGTCGACCGAGATTGATTATTTCTGAGGTTTTATCATTATTTTCGATGATGGGTATAGCTGAATGGAAACAAAGAAGCTAAAATTGCATGTAAATGTCCATTGCAGTATTGGGACAAAAAACCCCACTCACAATTTCAGCCGCCTCGCTCGCATTTTCCTGTTTATCAAAGAAAAACATGAAAGTCCACAAAAAGGAAATATGGTATATTTTCCAGTTATACACCGTTTATCTTACAATTGAATGGAATAAAAAGCGACATACGAAATTTTATGTGCAAAATTTCACCTTTACAACGAGCATTAAATCTGAATATGTTTTATCGATACTTATCACTATTAATCACTACAGCCCTCTATCAAAAATATAATAGATTTCTTTTTCCCAAACCTTTTATTTTTTATATGCTGGAAATCTTTTATGTGATGTGTGAAAAATTCTGTTCTATAGAGCCCGTACCTTGACCGAAAGCAGTTTTGTGCTTTCAGGTGGAGCTCTTGATACAAATCTCTACCCAGGAGTTTGTCTCCTGTCGAACGCTATACCAGGGCTCTGAAGGCACAGTTCCAGACTCCCCTTTGTGGATCCAAACCGGGAATCATATGCATTTTGATTCCTTCGAATTGGTGTGATCCCCGTTTACGTGCAACAAGTAGGCTATGGGGACACTGATCCTTGCAATTGCTGACTGGGTGTGCGTCAATGTGGGAGATTCCAGAACAACTGAAATATTCAATACTCCGATGTAGGTCTTGGAATGGATCTCCATCTAATTTTAATTATATCTGCTATTCGCGGCCATGGTAAATTAATGGTCAAGGTAACGGACTTATGTTTGGAATGTCATGAGTTCGAGCCTAGTACCACTGAAGACCCGCCGTAAAGAGTGAAGCCGAAGCTAGATAAATATGTCAATGGTCAAACGTCCTCCCATTTGTGTGGAAGTTCAGAGAGTAGATGCCTTCTCAGGTGCCTTTCTCGTCATTTGACATTGGTTCATAAATACGAAATCCGTTACCCAAAGCTCCCGATTAGTGGAATAGTGTGACGTTAATATTCACTCTCTCACTATTTGCCCTTTGGTAATTTAATGCTTATTGCGTCTATCGACGCCTCTTTGTAAAATGTTATCCCTCTCCACTTTTTGAGGGTCTAATGTTTTTTATTGTGTTTTAGCTTTGGGAATATTTTATCCCAGTTTATAATCTTGTTGAATTTGTCATTTAATAACCCTTTTTTTCATTGTGACTTTCCCACCTTTATTTGGGCTGTTGCTGTCTTCACTCTGTATACTTTTCATCTACTTTGTTCATTTGCCTATACACGTTTGATATTGAGAATAATATCTCTATTTTCTTTCTCTTGATTAACTTTTGTTGATTGTTTTATAACACACTTGACATAGAGGAACAAACATTTTGACCTCGTTTCTCTTTTATTCCAATTTTTATATATTCTTTATTAAAGCAATTTTAGGTCTGTCAGTTTTTTCTGTGCGTTGTTTTTACTCTCTTGTCTCATTCTATATTGATTTCAATAAAGATAATCTTGTAAGCCGTGATTCCTTTTGAATAAAGGTCAATTACCGTACAAGATAATTCATCATCTAAATAGTTTTAAATCTAAATATTCATTGGGGCCGAGCAGTGTATGAGAAACCATAGATCTATATTTTAATGCTCTGATTCGCTCGGGCATTTATGCCCCTGCATTGGCTGTGCAGGATCACACCTCACACTTGTAGGATCTAAAACTCATCTTAGTTTCTAGACTATGTAAAAGTACTGTTTTATCAACAGAAATCTTTCTGACTGTTCTCAGGTTTTTATAAGACAAGATTGTGTTACATGGCTACTCCAGCAACCATAGCAGTCCTATTGAAGTAATTATGTGTAATAATAAATTTTAACTCTTTTGATTAAAGGAAAGAAAAGTGTCATTTTAGTTGATAGTCCGAAGCCTGATTTTATGGAGATCGAAGATTCAGTTTCAGCACAAGTAAAGCTAGTCCTACCCCATCCCGAACTAGTCCAGTGCAGACCAAAGAATACGACCCGGTGTGGCTCGATGTGTGCGATTCCGACTTCTGATCCCGTCAAGTTAAAACTCCCTCAACGGATTCTGAAGAGGAGCTAGGCGGAAATCCTGCGGATATAAATCGTTTTGAGCTACATCATCTCGATGATCTATAATTGATTCTTCCACCAAACAAAATAAAAAAAAAAAGCAGCTTAACATTCCCGATCTAATGTACAATATTTTTTTTTCAGTTTGTCAACTACTGTTATCCGTTTTCTTTCCAAAGATTGATAAAGTTGCTGAAAAATTACAAATTAGTATAAAGTTTTTGCGTTGTTCATCTAATACCCTTTTTACAAGAATTCTTTTACGGAATATTTTATTTTGCGTTTTTGTTTAAAATTTACCTTTGTTTGTTATCGATGTTTGAAATTTGGAAAAAAATCTGGCCAAAAAAAAAAAAAAAAAAAAAAAAAAAAAAGAAATCGCAAATTACGTGTACTGTCGTTTCGCCTACTGGCGTTATTGACTTCGAAAACTGTTTTCGAGCAAAACGACTTTTTCGCCAATAAAGACTCATATTCCGTTCCACCTGAAATTGGCAGTTCGAATCACATTCGCTGACTGGAATCAATGGAAACAGAGGTTGGCTATAAAAAATTACACTCACCAAATTTTGTAAGTAAAAAAAGAGCGCGTAAGAAAATTTAAAAAATAAATTTAAAACAAATTTCATTTACTACATCCGTTAATAGAGCAAAAATCTCTATAATATTTGTGAAAGTCTTAATCACTTTTAATCCGTTAGCATTATTTTAAATAAGCGAATAACCATATAAATAATTATATACAAGTCATATGAATGTCGTTTCTGTATGTTATCTTTAAATATAATAAAGCATTTTAAAAAACTATGAAATTCATTTAAAAATTTATCAATATTAAACTTTATTATCTTTCGTCAAACTTTTAGTTTGCTTAAAAAATATGAATGTACATTTGAAAAATTACTTTACTAACGTAAATATGCACAAAATTGAATTCACATTTTCTGACCATTAAGCATAACTTTTAAGGATAAAGTGATGGATTTGTATGGTGTGGTTGTTGTTTCTAATGCTACTTGTCTGACGTAGTCATATCGAGGCCCACGAAATTCATCGTGGCAAAGGTCTGGAAGTACATCTGTCGTTGGCCTTAACCTTGAGCACCCTACAGGTGACAGTACAAATTAGCTCAGCAAAATCTCCTGAAAGAACGGTAGATGGCGACATCACCTACCTCCACCTCCAAAATTTTGGCATGAAACTAAAGGGGAGGGAAATATTCTCCAGTCCCCAGCAATCGTGATTCAGTCTACAAGACTTTCGGATCCACTGACTAAACGAGCACATACTCCCTGAGTACTCGGAGACATCGAACCCGAGCCTTTCGGTTTAGAGTTTGATGCTCTAACCACTAGTCTACCGACGGGCAGTGATCGATTTAAAAGTGATATTAAAAGCAATAAAAAATATTCTTTTAAATTAAGCCTTTTATGTACTCTTAAAAATTCATTAACTCTAATTTGTGGTGGCCGCGGTAGCCGAGTGGTATAGGTATCGGACCGTGGCTTGCCTTGTCACGAGTTCTAGCCCAGTACCACTAAAGACCCGCCTTGTAGGTCTGCGATGCACTTTAAATCTGTCGAGAGCTGAAACGTCCTCCCGTGGTGTGGTGTGGTAATTAGGAGAGGGGGGTGCCAGCTCAGGTGTCATCCACGTCACTTGACCATGGTTCAAAATTACGTGGTCCGTCGCCAAAAGCCCCCGTGTAGCTGAACAGTGCGACGTTAATATTCGATCAATCAACTCTAATTCTTGAAAAACATGTTTTTTAAGTAACTGCTGGAAGTGGTCTTTCTTTTGGGTAAGTGTTTCTCATTTGGCTAGTAATTTTGCCTTTTAGTATTTATAAAGGAATTTCACGATTTATCTTATTTCTGTGGCAATATGTTTGACTATGTATTGTTTGCTTTTGAATGGATTACAATAACGGAGTAACTTTTTATAAAGGACGAATTAAATTTGAAAACATATTCAGAACTGTTTGCCCACATCACGTAGGTGGACAATTCACAGTTGTGTTTCACAGATATTTGATAAGAACACGAAAACAGACACATATAACAGAAGCGGCATTTTGACGGACACAACATAAAGACAAAAAGCAAACGGTG
This sequence comes from Trichonephila clavipes, assembly GCA_019973935.1. NCBI lineage: Eukaryota > Metazoa > Arthropoda > Arachnida > Araneae > Nephilidae > Trichonephila > Trichonephila clavipes. The sequence continues at coordinate 524,162 of BMAU01020187.1, forward strand.
ACGATTACATTATGAAAGCATTTAGACAGAGTGTGATTACACTAGATTTTCGCTTTTATACCGGCAGTGACTATTATACAATAATGGTTCTGATTGGATAGAATGTGTGGGTGGTTTAGAGATTTCGAACTAGCCGATTAGGATTAAAATTAGTGTTATAAAGGAAACTAGAGGAAAAGGAAACTAGAGGGAATTATTACATCTACATGTATAACATTCTTTAAAACTCTTTTATTGCTCATATACTAATTGCATATATATATATATATATATATATATATATATATATATATATATACTATATATATATATATATAGCTGATAGGATAAAATCCTCACTTAATTTAACCAATGGAACCCTTGATTCTTTTACATTTGCAAAGTACCGCCTTCTTCTGAACACTAATTAAATTTTATTGCTGAGATTCAAATATAACCTCTGATTGGATGAATGCCTCAGTAAATTTTACCAATGCAACAATAGTTGTTCCTCTCCTTTTAATATACCGTCTTCTTTTAAACATTTAATAATTTTACTGCTGTAATTGCTCAACTCAGCGATAGTGGGAGGAAAGACACAAATATTTTATTCTACATCATGTAGTGACTTTTATTTTTTTAATGCCGCCTTCTTTACTATTTAAATTTATTGCTTTAATTCTGATGACAGAGATGATTGGATGTAAGTCCTAACTAATTTGACCAATGAAATCATATTTAGGCCATTAGATTAAAGCTTCCTACCTGTTTAAGGGATTCAATGATTTTATTGGTGAAATTGTACAACAAGGTTTTGATTAAATGTAAATTACCTTTTTTTATCAACATCATGATAGAATGGTTTTTTATTTTTAAAATACCGCCTTCTTTACTTTGTGACGTCTTACGCGTCTTTTCTTTAACAAGTCCTTTGGGTTCTTTGGGCCAGAATTAATGGCAACTCTTTTCCAACCAAATCCAAGAAACCAGAAGTAAAGAGATGCAAATAATATAGGATCTTAGAGTAAGCGTGATGGCAGTGTAATGGAAGTGTAAATGAATGTTAGACAATTGAAGTGCTTTGTGGCTGTGGATGATAATTGAAGTTCGTCGTTCAAAGATTCAAGTTCTACGTGTCATGGATAAACACATTGGTGATCGATTAGAAGTTAAACGTAAAGCTACATACCTTTGTAGATAAAGACAAGTTTATTACAGAATAATATAAGGTAGGATTGTTTACTTATTATTATATTTGAAGATTAGTCGGTTCAATTATTGAGATTGGTCTGTATTATATTGCGTATTGCGTCATCGTAGATTCTCTCATTCATTAATTTATAATATTATATTTGTTCAAAGTTTAAGTTGAATATCTTAATAAAGTCATATTAAGGTAATGTTTGATTCTAGTTCTTACGATAACCCTACACCTCTAGCTCACGCTGATACTTCGAGGGATGTACTTCAAAGGGGAGGTACATCACAACTTGATTAAAATTTCATTGCTCCAATTTCAATGGAAGCGCTGATTGAACTGAAGTTCGATAAATTTAACCAATGTAATCATTGTTTGGGCTCAGTTTTTAAAGTACCACCTTCTCTTAGACGATCTTACAAATTTTTTGTTCAGATTTAAATTAAAATTCTCATTGGATGTGTGTAAGGCACAATTATTTTAACCAATATTACCATAGATTGACTTTTATTTTGTAACATACGCCTTTCTTACAGCAGTAAACACATTTTATTGGTCTGTTCTATTGAAAGCTCTGATTGGAGATACATGTTACAGTTAATTTAAAAAATGTAACCATGGTTCAATATTCAAACTTTAAGTACCACATTCCATCCGACATACACTCAATAACAAAAAAAAAACAAACAAAACCGATGCACTAAGAACGAGTTGTCCGATAAGGACAAAAAATTGTAGGTAAAAAGATTATGTACGGAATAGAAAATGATTAAAATTTCAGAAAAGTTGAATGAATCATTCTAGAGTAACATAGTTGCAAAGTAACGAGCTCAATAAGGTGTTGACATCTCTAGACTAGATGCAAGCTGCCACACGACGTGGCATAGAGTAATAAAGCCCCTTGAAGGCCTCCTGCCGCAATTCTTGCTAAATTTGCTCCAATCATTAGGAAAGATAATTAACATTCCCTGGTAGATGCATTCGCCTCATCATCATATCTCAGACATGCTCTATTGTAGAGATATCTGGCTGCCCAAGGAAATGTTTGACAAGTTGTAAGATAATTCATAGCAACACGAACCACAAATGATCTGACCTTATCTTCTGGAAAATAAGGCCAAAGTACTGCTAAAGAAACGGTAGCAAAACATTTCTCAGAATGTCGTCTACGCATCGTTGGGCTGTAAGTGTGCCTCTAAAGATGACCAAAAAGAGTCTGTCTGTTAAAATAAAGGGCCTCCTAGGCAATAACTCCTGGTTGAAGGCCTGTGTGTCTTGAAATTGTGGAAGCAGGATCGGCACGCTGCACTGGGGTCTCCAGACACGTCTTCGAGGATCGTCACAGATGGAAGCGAGCTATACGTCACCAGTCAGCATGTTTTCAAACTGATCGAGCCAAGCACCACCGTAATCTAGCTTGACAGTGTGCAGGTGTAAGTGGCAGGTGGCGTAGCGGTTTGTACGAGCGTAAATTTTGCTCTATCAGAGCTCTGTGAATGGTCATGGTGAACACTAACATGTAGGTCACACGTCTGATGGTTGATAACGATGAATCAAGTGCTGTGACAGTTGATCTGGCAATAAATCTTACCTCCCGATCTGCTGTGGCCCTAGGTCAACCGCTACCATCATGACGCTGAAATCTGCCACTGTCCACCCATTCTTGTCAGCATTTTCTAATGGCCACATCACTTCGACCCATATGACGAGTGATTCTCCGATTTTCGTAGCCTGCCTATTTCAATCCAATGATACCACCTGTTTCAAACTGGGAAGGCTGCTCGTAAAATGAGCTCGAATCCTTCTCCAATCATTTTTTTTAGTCATTGGAAGGTATTAGAAATCTCAATGCAACAGAAATTTTGACATTCATATTGAAAATCGCTTCTTATAGACACCTGCTGAGTGCGCAGTTCTGATGCGCTGTAGCTCCTTCTATTCATTGATTGGATGCAAAACTTTAATCATTTGCAAGTACTGTACAAATGTCTTCGCATACAAAGTTTCATTACAATCGGGCAACTCCTTCTTCGTACGTCGTTTTTTTGTTATAGAATGTATTTAACATGCCTCAATTCCTCTACAAGTAAGTGTTCAGCGCAGCGTTTCTCAAACTGTAGAGCGCACCTCTCTGAGGGGGCGTGATAACTCTACGAAGAGGGCTTGAACATATTGAAAACCCGAAAACAAAAAAATATTTAAAAAAAAATATTAATTTACTAAACGTGAACAAACAAAATACATTCTGACATAATAAAAAATATAATACACATTTACATTGATACAATACACTTATAAATGTATCAGTACTACACAATGTATTTGATAATTATTATAAGTATAGTAAGTTAAGAACCAGCTTAATAATTACCAATAACTGCATGGGCTTGTCGTATACAAAATTATACACAAAAATTAACACTCATCTTGATAATTCGTACGCTGTATAATTAATCATTTAACTGCCAATAAAAAGTTACCCAATTCGCTCCCCAATGCCATCGTTTTTTACCTAAGCACGTGTATGTGATGTATGGGGAGGGAGAAAAGGAATAAAAAGCCAAATATCCTGAAGTAAAACCTTCGCAAACACTGCCAAAGTCCTTTTAATGCGTTTCAAAGCCTTCGGAATAATTTTATAGGTGGCAGTGCACAGAAAAAATCGTACTTCGGAAAGACGTATATATACGTCAGAGGCAATTAAGGGCTTTACCTGAGCGTAAGAATATACGGTGGTTTATATAGGTTTATATACGGCGGGGGTACTTGAGAGGTTAGAGTAGTATTGTAGCCTTAACGTCAAAGTATAGTATTATTGAATTCAATGTATGTTATTGTATGGATGGGGGGGCGAATAAAATCATGATTGAATACTGGGTCGCAAGTATTGAAAGTTTGAGAAACACTGGTTCAGTGGTTTTAGAATTGGAACCTGTGACTCATCAACACCAGCCATGAAAGCGTGATAACTCGGTTACTTTGCCCATATTAAGGGTTAAAATTAAATTGAATGAAAATTTTTATGGAATTAATTAATCAAATTAATTGACTTTCCCAGACAAAATTTGCATGATATAAGCTGTTGTTTTCGCTTATATCGTGTTCTTTCGTTTGATCCGATCACTAATTCTAAAGGGGATCCAGAAAAACGATTTCCATGAACCAAACCTTTAAAATTCGCGAGTGTAATGCCGATATACCATAGAAATTTTGCTTTTCTTTCCGATTTTTGTATCGATTGGAAGACAATGAAATGCAACAAAAAATAAGGACGTCTTCTCTAAAATTTTATCCTTCCTTGGATTTTTATAAATTATTTTATGTCCGTCTTAGCGACTGATTTGATAGTGGTTTTCAGATCATTAATGATATATTTATAAATATTTTCTGAAATTTCAAAGGGATATGTAAAATTTCAGAAAAGCCATCATTTTTTTTAGCTTTTCTGAAGTAATGAGCGAGAGAGAGAACACTCTCTGATCAGCTACTCGATGGCTTTTGGTGACGGACCTCGTCATTTTCAACGATGGTCAATTGACGAAGACGACACCTGAACTAGTACACCTCACATCTCCTAATTTCCACATCACATCAATGGAAAGACATTTGAGCCTCAGCATCTTTAACGTATATCGACCTTTTCAGCAAGACGGCTCTTTAGTGTTACCGGGTTCGAACTTATGACACGCCAGCCAAGGGTGCATTAGCTTAACCACAAAGCCATCTGGTGCCATTGAAGGTCTGAAGAGTTTATGGACTGATCCAAGACGAATATGTTGAGGCTCAAAGTCCTCATGTTGTGGTAATGTCGAAATGGGGAGGCAGCAGAAATTTACTCTCATCACATTGAGCAAAGGCAAAAATGACGAAATGTGTAACTAAAATTCTCAATTGAGATTCAAGGTGCAACATTAGTTTTAAATATTCAAATTGAATTTACAATTCATAGATGGCTATAACACTGGGGGCTTCGCGTCAGACTAAACAGCTAGCCGGAACATCTCTTCATGCATCTCAGGGTTAAAGGCCACGTATACTGAGTTGGGCACAGTAGGCCTTAACTCTTATGGGTTGTGCCAGTGAATTGAGTTAGAGTTAAGATGGTTATAAAAGTGTTTACGCAAAATGTTCGTTTATTCATTGTTTTCCGATAAATATAGAAAGAATTCTCGAAAATACGCTTGATGAAGTACGAGGAAAAAGTTGTATAGAGAAGTGACACGCAGTTAAAATTTAATTTCAATACAGAAAAAATGTATTTTAATCTAAATTTGAAAATGCAAATTTGCGGTAGAATTTACGTCATAACAGCGTTTCCTAAAATGTGGGCCGTGATCCTCTAGGGGTCGGGATAACTGTACGAGGGGGGGGGCGAGCATACTGTGAACAGTCGAAAACAAAAGATTCCTTAAAATAATTTACTGAAGGTAAACAAACAAAATACATTCTGACATAATAAATATTTAAATTAACATTTACACTGAGGTAATACACTTAATAGATGTGTCAGTACTGCACAATGTATTCTATAATTAATTTAACAATACTAACAAGGGAAGGGCACAACGAAGGAAATTCATTTAGGGTCGAGACTCGGTGTAATAGTAGTACTCCTTTAGGGCAGTGCTTCGCAACCTTTGTATCGCCACAGACCGGTCAACGTTTCTTAATTTTACCACAGCCCACTAAAGGGGAGGACGTTGATTGTTTAGATTGTTTATGACTGTTTTGATTTAACAATTTTAACTTAATTGTATTTAATTGTGACTTCTAAATAAAATACAGATACACCAAAAAATGACTATAAAGTGATTTAACAAGGAATATTAAGTGATTTTCATAAAAAGTAACCCAAACCCGAGAAGAATATACCACAGTAAATAAAAGACAAATAATTTAATGTTCCTTGTGCGGACGGGTAGTATTTCATACACGGACCGGGGGTTGTGGAACACTGCTTTAGGGTGTTCAACCCTCAATGTAATTCCGCCGAATGGCCAGCCAGTTCGGTGAAAATAGCTTTCGAAATTCATGCTAAGCTTCTTATACAATTGATTTCAATTTTCTCTCCCACGATTCCGTAGCCTGGTTGGATCTTCGTCTGCATACTTTGCGTGAGGTTTGGCTTCCATTCATGCATCAACTTTTTTTTTGATTTCATTTAACTATTTTTAAAATAAAATAAATTAATTTTTGAAAGGTTTATTTGATATTAAATGCTATTTTATGAATTTATTTTGTATTTTATAGAGTAAAAAATTAAATTTATTATTAAAATTATTTATTAGTAAAATTATTAAAAAAACTTTTATTATTTAAAAGTACTTAAAATTATTAATAATTAAAAATATTTCTAATAATAATTAATTGAAATTATTTAAAATAATTAATTAATATTATCGCCCAGTCAGTATGGTGGCTATGACCCTCGGCTTGTAACTGAGTGGGTTCGAATCCCGAGTAAGACATGGTTGTATCTTCTTCTGGAAAAAAGTCGGTCTTTCATCTGTGATGGATTTCCCTTTCGAAAGGGAAGCAGCACACCCTTGTTATATGCTGAGATCATCATCTGTAATAAATGTGTGTATTTTTCTATTTGTATCGTTGCTTTCTGTTCTTCACTTGTATTTCATATGTTCCCAGGATAAAAAAAAACTCACGACAACATTATTTAAAATTTTTAATAATTAAAATTAGTTAAAATAATTATAAATTAAAAATATTAATAGTTGAATTGAATTAATTAATTTTTATTCATATGAGTTATTATTAATAAGAAGTAATATTATTAATAATTATTATTAATTTATGATTACAATTATTAATTTATCATTAAAATTACTAATTTATCATTAAAATTATTAATTTATCATTAAAACTATTAATTTATCATTAAAACTATTAATTTATCATTAAAATTATTAGTTTATTATTAAAATTATTAATTTATTATTAAGATTATTATTTATTATTGAAATTATTATTAATTCATTATTAAAATTATTTAAATAAATTTATTTAAAAAGAGCTTATTAAAAATTTGATAAAATTATAAAAGAATTAAATTAATAATGTATAAAAAAGGCATTTTTTATTTTATTATTTATAAAATACATATATATTTTATTTATAGTACGTATTTCACATTATAGAACTATTTGTAACTAATTTTTATGTATAATATCATTTAATATCTATTATATATATTTTATTATAGATATTTTTATTAATATAAAAATATATTTATAAAATTTAATATAAATATTTATATAATTAAAGTATTTTTTTTAACTTATAAAATACGAAATAATTACATAAAATATCATTTAATATTTAATAAACCCTTTGAAAATAAATTTATTTAATTTTAAAAATAATAAAATGAAATGAAAAAAAAAACAACTTCATCTCGTGAATCGAAACCTAACCTCCGGCATAGTAAGCCTACAATCTTCCACCCTGTCTACGTTCGTTGGAGGACAATGAAATTTAATAGTATAAAAGCTAAGCTTGAATTTCGAAAGCTATTTTCACCGAATTGGCTGGCCATTCGGCGGAATTACATTGAGGGTTGAACACCCTAAAGGAGTACTACTATTACACTAAGTCTGGACCCGAAATGAATTTCCAAAGTCGTGCCCTCCCTTTTTAAGCTCAATCTGATTTATTCTTCAATTGCAAAATTTTTTCTTCTGTGAGAATTCTTTTCTTTTGAGTCACCTTGTAATGGTCTCTGGGGACCTCACTTTGAGAACTATAATAATTAGGAGACGTAAAAGAACCAGTAGCCATTTTTATAAATAACTTTCTTTATTTGAATAACTTTCTCAATTAAAATCGAAGACTTATTAACAAATCCGAATTATAATATTATGAGGTTTTAAATATAATATCTTTTAATTTAACTCAATTAATTAATAATCTAATTAATCAATTCATTAAATAACGATCACGCAGAATTTACCACGATAAGAGATCCCAGAATTATATCCAATAATGTTCTTAATGAACATTTAACTTTAATCTCACTCTTAAAACTTTAATGAGACTTTAAATATAATTTTATATTTACCACTCGGAATCTCAATTCTTCATGAGAACAAATTATCTTCAACTACAATATTTCAATTCAAATTCACTATAACTCTATGTTTCAATATCTATCTCCTACTGCTCTAACTTTACTATTTCGTTTGACTTAAATACTGAATCTAATCTGCATAATAAGGAATCCTGTCCGCTTTTTGGAGTTGATTGGAAATAGGTAGGGAATTAAATTTCCCTAAAAAGGTCGGTTCAGAAGGTTAGTGATAAAGTTCCGTATAGATTCGTCACAACCCCCTCCAAAAAGAAAACGGGATTAATTCGAAGGACTCAAATGTCCTGAAAATAAATTACGTAAATCCTATCTTTGTCTTACAGTACCGACGATATTAATTTCTATTTGTATATTATTGAAACATCTTCCGTAATGGAAAAGGATAAAATTACGATTTAGAATTAATTGACAAACCTCATAATATTTTACAAGTTTAAATTAATCCCTGCACTCTATCCATTCGGCAAGGGGGCGTGGGAAAAACCACCCTAGTGGTGGCAAAAAACCAGCCCCATAGAGTATGATTTATATACTATACAAAAAAATACAATACAATCTTCTTTGGCACTGGAACATCGAAGACTTCAGGGTCAGCTACCCTGAAAGATTGATATCCATTTGAGAAGTAGGTAAAAGTATACATGAAGTTATACATTTGTTATATGAATGTCATACAATAAATATCTGGTTCCTTTGCCTTCTCATTCGAAAAACTTGATGCGCTAGTTAGTGTTAATGGTTAATCCTATCTAACTTCGCCGCGTAATAAGGCACCAGATTTGAAACAAAACATACATAGAAACACACATAGCATATAATAATCATTTTGTAATAAACAAATAACACAACCAACCAAATGAATTGTCGCATCTTAGCGAAGTCATACATCGAAGTAAACAAATGCAAAATTTACAGATGTTTTCTCCAAAATACAAAAAGTAACACAAAAGTCGTTTTTTTTCTATAACAGAAAAAAAAACACACACAATGTAGTGTCCACTTTTGTCAGTCTTCTTAATTTTAGAGTCCGCCCGTGACTTGCTTTAATTGCAAAAATTCTTCATTTGTTCGTACCGCGAAGATAATGAAACAATACAACCTGGATTTTGTCTGTTAAATCCTATGGACTGGATCTCCATTCATCGCTTCCATACTGAGGCTTCTTCTGCGGAATATGCTGCCAGGTATGCCGTTGATTTCGATGTTGTTGAGGTTCTCATGGATTCTGTCTTTTTCTTGTATACGGCTCCGTAGATAGTATGGGCAAGGTCTTCTTGTATTGGTTTGATTCGACCGGATTGTTTTCTCCGCTTGTTCGTTGTGTCTTCTCGTTGTCGCTCTGGTTTGACGGGTCTGGTTATCACGTCTATTAACTTCCATTCGGGATCCACTTGTAGTCGTAGCATTCCTGCGATCAGGCAACTTTGATGGACCTGCAATGGACTGTACTCCTGGTGAAGAGGTATTAGGTCTTTGAAACTTATTGTTATTGGACGAGAACGAGGAAGGGATCGACCTCTTGACTCCCTGTCTTTGTTCAGGAGCGTGTCTTTTCCGGTCCTGATGATCAGATCCTTGTCGGGATCTTTTCTTACATATCTTTGATCTTTTTATAGCTGGGCCCTTCGACGCAGTACTATTAATTTTACGTTTATTTCTGGGGATCTCCGTGTGGTGTTACTCTGCCGTGATCTACATCCCTCACTTTCCTGACTAGAGGTTTTCCTATGCTCTTTAAACTGTCCTTGATGTGATCTATTTGACCCATGACTAACTTCTTGTTCGTCATATAGAGTTTCTATCTGACTATCCGAATTAATTGTGTCTGACTGACGAGGTCGGTACACTCGAACTTGATCAATATTAACAGTTATATTTCTTCCGTTTTTCCAAATAACTAAATTATTTCTTTTATTTCTAAAACTTTATAGGGACCTTCAAACTTAGGCATAAATTTTCCCACCTGTTTCTTACTCGCAGCACTTAAGAAATGTGTTTGAAGTAAAACTAAATCGTTCACTTTGATGTGAACATCCCTCCTTCTGAGATTGTAATGTTTTCCCAAGATTTATGCTGTTTTTGCATATTTCGTCTTGCCTCATCGAATAATCTTTCGATGTTATTACCAACATATTTCGCATCCTCCTTAACATTTATGAGCTTGCTAAACGGAGTTATGATTTTCCTTCCTAAAAACAACTCAGCCGGAGTTTTATTTGTCGTCTCATTTACTGCCGTGCGCAATGCGAAAGCGAACTCGTGTAGAAATTGGTCCCAGTTTTCATGATTTTCTTCAACAAAAGAAGCTATCATTTGAACTAAATTTCTATTCACTCTCTCCGTGAGATTAGACTGTGGTCTGTACGTTACCGTTTTCATATGTTTGATGTCCAACCTGTGACTGAGATGTTCAAACACGTCAGAAATAAATTGGGGGCCGTTATCACTTATCAAAGAAATCGGAGCTCCGTAACGCGCTATATAGTTATTAAAAAAGGCATTAGCTATTGTCTGGGCTGAAGCTTTACGAAGAGGAATCAGCTCACACCACTTAGTGAAGTGGTCAGTTATAACTAATATGAATTTATATCTCTCGGGTCGGGATGCGGGGTAGGGGCCTACTAAGTCTAGCGTTACAATTTCATTTGGATATTTCGAAACTATAGGCATTAAACGACCAGCTGGTAGCGCGTTTTTATAATTAAACTTTTGACACCGGTCACAGGTTGAAACATATTCAAATATATATTTTCTCATAAATGGAAAATAGCACGTGTCACGAAGTTTAAGATATGTCTTCCTCTTTCCGAGATGTCCTGCCAATGGCAGATCATGAAATTCTTTCATTATATCTTTTCGAAGAGAACCAGGAATATAAACTCTTAGTTCTCCTAGATTAGAAAAATACTTCGCGTAAAAGAGGAGACCATTTATTAACTTGAAGTCCTGGGACCAACTCTCGCATACCGTCGCATTAACAGAACCGTCATCAGGGTTTTCTAAGTATCGATAAATATGTCCTAATTCAGGATCTTCCCTCTGTTCCTTAATGAATTGTTCACGGGAATTTATTGCGAGGGCTCTAAGAGCTGCGCACGAAATTTGCGATCCCTCGACACTGTCTACTGGATTTCTTGATAAAAGGTCTGCGACCACGTTTTGAACACCAGGTCTGTGTTCCCATTCTATGTTAAACTCTGACAATTTCAATGCCCATCGGATCATCCTACTTGATAAATTCTTACCATTGGTTAACTTCGTTAACGCTGCGTGATCTGTAATCACTTTCACAGGTAGGGGTCCAAAATAAGTTTTAAACTTATTTAGAGCCCAAATTACCGCCAAACATTCTCTTTCGGTAACCGTATAATTACGTTCTGCTTTATTAAGGGTTCGAGACGCGAAAGCAATAGGTTTTTGATTTTGCTGAAGCACAGCACCAATTCCGACCCCACTTGCATCAGTGAATAATTTGAACTGTTCAGAAAAATTTGGTAATTGCAAAATTGGTGCCTCCGTTAGTGTGCGTTTGATCTGATCAAAAGAATCCTGTGCTTCTCCCGACCAGTTAAACTTCGCCCCCTTTTTCTTTAATTGGTACAATGGTTCGCATATATCTGCGTATCGCGGAATAAATTTTGGTACCAACCCGTCATCCCTAAAAATTTTGACACTTCTCTATTATTTTTGGGAGGTTTCATTTCCGTAATTGCCCGAATTTTCTTATTGTCAGTTTCGATTCCTTCTTTACTAATAATCAGGCCTAAATATTTGAGTTTGTCACGAGCGAAGTGACATTTTTCTTTATTTAACGTTAGCCCTGCGTCTCGTAATAAGGTAAAAACCTGAGTTAAATGATCTAGATGGTCTTTAAACGATGGAGATGTAATAATAACATCATCCATATAAACGGAACGGACACGAAACGCCCAATAACAGGTTGGAGGATTATATCGATAGCCCTTTGGAAATTAGGCGCCGCCCCAGAAAGACCAAAAGGCATGCGTAGGAATGCAAAAGTGCCATTGCGAGTGATAAACGCTGTTTTTTCTATGTCTTTTGGACTAATCGCCAACTGAAAATAGCCACTTCTGAGATCTAGAGTGGACATAACGTTGGTGTGAGGGATATTGGTGAGTAAGTCATCAATAACCGGTAATGGATATCGAGGATATTTGGTAATTGCATTTAGTTTCCGATAATCGATCGCGAAACGATATGCCTCGGGAGAATCTGGAGGAAGGTTATTGTTCTTTCGAGTTAATACGACTGGAGATGCATAGGGCGAATTAATAGGACAAATTGTACCATCCCGTAACATCTTATCTATGTGATAATCAATAATGCCTTGTTTGACCCTGTCGTACTTGTATGGTCTCGACATTACCGGTCCTTTATCTCCAGTATCTATCTCATGATATACAACATGCGTTAATCCCGGTTGATCGGAAAATAACCCTTTAAAATTATTAAATAAGGCTTTTAATTGCCTCTGTTGCTCGTCATTAAGTTTCGATTCTGTGAGATCAATATCAACGAGTTTCTCCTCTTTAGGCTTTTGTTTGATCAGATGATCGGGAATGATTAAGGATTTCTGATCAAAATCTAATGTTAATCGTGACGCCTTCATAAAATCAATCCCTAGAATGCACTGATACTGCATGTTATCAAGTATATGGAATTCCCAGGGTTTCTGAAATTCCCTGATTCTAATTTGTAATTCGACTCTACCCAAATGACTGCACGGGGCTCCTTGTGCTGTCACGACTCTGTCTTTCGTCTTTTGACGAGGTCGGTATGAAAAATAATTGCGGTATACCTCCTCCGAAATAAAAGATTTCTCCGCTCCCGTGTCCCATAGTGCGGTAATAAAGGTTTCATTTAATAGAATAGGGACATACGGTAATTCGACTGGGGTCATTCTTATAGAGGATACTCTGATAGGCCGATGATCCCAAACTGGAGGATTTTCCGTACCCCGCGATCGATTACCTCCATATTCACATCGATCGCTTAAAAGTTTAAATTTCTACTTCGTTCATTTTGACCTCGAAATGAACTATTTCTCGACCCACTTTGTCGACCGCCTTGACTGTGGAATGGTTGATCCGATTGTCCACTTTGGCGTCTACCTTCGAATCTGCGATTATTTGTGAAACCTTGGTTTTCGAACCGATTAAATTCTCTTTGTGGTCGGCTATTATTGGCGTATCTCTCATTATTTCTGTTTTCCCTCCAATTTTCCTGTCTATGCCGGGTATTAAAACGATTGTTTTCATGAGGGCCGGAACTTCTAAATCCCTCACTCGAACCTCTGATTTGCCTATGCATAAAACGTTCTTCGTATTTATCAACGATTTGTAGGAGATTGGCAGTATTTCGTGGATGTCTAACTTCGACATAATCCAAAATTTGGGGTTCTAATCGACTGATGACGTGATCTATTAATTTTTCCTCCGACATTTCTAGTTTAAGTATTTTATGAATTTTCAACAATTCATAAATAAAGTCCGAAGGCTGTTGATCTCGTCTTTGTGATGAGGAATAAAATCGCGTTTCTAGTTCTGACCTGTTTCTGACCACGGGAAATTGTTCTGACAATGCCTGTTTTAAGTGCGCGTAGTCTGTTGTCTTATCTTCAATGACTCTATAACCTAGAACTTCGAACCAGTCGAGTGCTCGACCTTTGAGATGACCTTTCAAGTAAGCACATGCCAGTTGTGCAGGTATCTCATAATACGCGAGATTATGATCAATATTCTCCAAAAAATCATCTATGTTCTCAATTCCCGAAAAATATTGTTCCGGAATGATTCTAAAACTGGATCCGACTCTATTCTCGGGATTTATACGTTGGGCGCCATTGTAATGGTCTCTGGGGACCTCACTTTGAGAACTATAATAATTAGGAGACGTAAAAGAACCAGTAGCCATTTTTATAAATAACTTTCTTTATTTGAATAACTTTCTCAATTAAAATCGAAGACTTATTAACAAATCCGAATTATAATATTATGAGGTTTTAAATATAATATCTTTTAATTTAACTCAATTAATTAATAATCTAATTAATCAATTCATTAAATAACGATCACGCAGAATTTACCACGATAAGAGATCCCAGAATTATATCCAATAATGTTCTTAATGAACATTTAACTTTAATCTCACTCTTAAAACTTTAATGAGACTTTAAATATAATTTTATATTTACCACTCGGAATCTCAATTCTTCATGAGAACAAATTATCTTCAACTACAATATTTCAATTCAAATTCACTATAACTCTATGTTTCAATATCTATCTCCTACTGCTCTAACTTTACTATTTCGTTTGATTTAAATACTTAATCTAATCTGCATAATAAGGAATCCTGTCCGCTTTTTGGAGTTGATTGGAAATAGGTAGGGAATTAAATTTCCTAAAAGGTCGGTTCAGAAGGTTAGTGATAAAGTTCCGTATAGATTCGTCACAACCTGAAAAAGGTTTTAGTTAAAATTTAGCATAATATTCCATGAAAAATAATAAAATGTATCAGAAAATTTTATTATTTTAAGAAAATAAAATATTTTTAATTAACACCATACTAACTCCCACCGGAAAACCCAGATTTCTTCAGGGGAGGGAGGAGGGGAAGAGATATGGATGTAGATATCTGTGGAGAGGATAAAAGTACCATACTTCTCAATAAATGTTTGAAAAAGAAAATTAATTGCAAAAAAAAAAAAAATAATAAAATAAAAAGAGAGAAAAAGGGGACTCACATTCATGGCGACACCCAAGAAAATTTGCTATTAATTATGTAACTATATATTTTCTTTTTATGAAACTGAAGAGAAAATTCGTATGGTAAATACTTAACTTTACAGCTGCAGTGACTCAAGTAAGGCCCAAACCGCACGATCGTGCGGGTAACGAAATCCCGAGTGCTATAAGCAACATTACTAGAGTATAATTAATATTTTTTTTATTTTACAAATATTTAAACATTAATACAAAAATTTGTATCCAAGCAATTAGAAACATATTGATAATTACTTTTTACAACAGGTAAAAAAAAAAAAAACGCTTTTTCGTTGTATTTGAGAACCAAGCTATGTTTGAAAAAACCAAGTGAAACATGGTGAAACATGGACCTCAACCATCGTCTGTCGATAAAAAGTAACACTTTACACTTTCTGCAAACAGCTTAATCGTTAGATTCGCGATTTTGGGTCTTAAAAGGATAAACAGATACGCTCAAAACTTTACTTTTTCTTTTCTTTTATATATTATAGATTATAATTTTCTACAACTGTATAAGAAACTACATTATTTATTTTTTATTTCTAGTTTGATTATGTTAAGTTTTAACACCAGCATAAATTAAGTTTATGTGTATCAAATTCTTGCATTTAAAATGATGAGAAATAAATTTATAACTTTTTTTTCTATTTTAACGAATTCATTGAAATATAAGTAAATTATATTTATATTTTATCAAAATATAAATGCATTTTACTTGAGTAAAATCAATTAAATTCGGTTTAGCTTATTGTACCTTTGTCTATAATAAATTAAACGTTTCATTTTTTTAATGCAATGCTTTTTATTATTATCACTGTTTAATGCTATATATTTCTGTCAATGCTCATAATAATTCTGAGAAGAAATCTAAGTGGAATATAGTTTAAAATGTTAAGAAATAATTTCTTTAAAAAAAAAAAATTCTTGAAATTTCTGCAACTAAAATCATTAGTAATTATTACATTTGATTCTTCGAGAAAACCTTTTCCCTCAGAAAGGGAAAATCATTGCATTTAGGGATTTTCTAAATAATGAACATCCCCATTGATCAGTCAGAGACTAACTACTATCTTGCTTCTATTGTCCGCTGTTATGTGGTAGCATCAATCAGTGGCAAAAAAAGGGGGAAATCAACACAGCTAAAAGTGCCTTCCTGAAGCAACTTTTTCTCTCAATACCCACCGTCTCCAAAAGGTTAAAAGTGCGCGTTATACGCCGGATTTTACGGTACTTTTTTCTTCATCAATGTATGTTATACATCCTTTTTCAACCTTGTTTATATAAAACATCAAATAACCCACATGTTATTAAGAATGAATCTCATTTAATTTCTTCTTTATTTTCATAAGTTACATTAAATGAGAATAAATTCTCTTTTAAGTCTGGATTAAATTCGACATTCTTAAATAAATGAGTGTAGCATATGTTTCTACAGTACATTCTGACCACGCAAAGAATTTCTTGCTTGCTTTAACTAAACAGTACATATTGCTTCTAATTGTTTTCTCTCTTCATTGAAATTATCTGCTGACGTCGGTTCCGAGCCAAAACGTGATGTCTTACATTCGAATGAAGAGGAGTAAATGGTATTGATGAAAATAATATCTTCTTTTGATTTGGAATTCAGTCAGTATGAGAATAATATAATGCGAAGAATTATTTCATCCAGAAGTCATCGATTGGGCTTAGTTTTTCATGTATGTTAAAGTAATAAATTTGAATTGGTATTTTTTAAGAAAATGAACTTTGTTTATCCTTTTGATGTATATATATATATACTGGTGTTAAAAATTAAGATAATTTTCAGATTTTAATGAAATTTGATATACTGTGATGTCGTAGATTGTTGTGAATCCCCATCCTTCGATTCACGATAAGTTTTATAGCTTTACCAGCTGTTAAATGACAAGTACGACGTCTTCAATTGTTGTGAACTCACACTCATCGACTGTCACTAAATTTTATAGCTTCACCAGATGTAAAATGACCAGTGCACGTGGCCATGGGACCATTGTTTATTGTTTGAACTTGGGGAGTGACGACACCCAGACTAGCAGCTATAATGGTAAAGTAGAACCGGCACCCCATTGACAATAGGCGAAGATTGTCTTCAAAGAATCGTGTCGCCACTTCTGATGTTGAGAGAATGGGATAACAGAAACAGGTGGCGTGATGGACAAGTGTGTCCAGATGTTGGACAAGGAATTATGGCGCCTTGGGCCAGACGGCCCGGGTGTGTATTGGTGTGTTATGCGCAAATAGGAAGAGGGATGCCGAGAGAGATTTTTGTGACTTGCAACTAAGAAGGGACGAGGGGCGTCTTGTGGACCCACCCCTGGTGTTTAAAAGGGTTTTTTTTTCAGGAGACGGGGGAACTAGAGAGAGGAGCCCTGCCCTGGATGGAGAAAAAGGAAAAAGCCCTGCTCTGGATCGAGAAAGCATGAGAGGAGAGCCCTGGTTGAAACGGACTGGAAGAGAGTGCTAAAGAAAAGGTCTTAGTCCGAGATTGGAGTGGAAAGGAAGGAAAGACGATGAAAGTCGGTGGCGTTGAGAATAGAATATAGACTGACTGCACCGGCTTGGCATATGAACTGTAATCTATTGCTTCACTAACAAATTGTTTAGCAAATAAACAATCCTTTTATTTTCATGTTAGTCTGTTATGGTTAGCTACTCACGACGTTACAATACATATGGGGATAATTTAATGAAGGATAAGATAATAAACAAAAAATTAACCATTCAGCAGTTAAAATACAGACGCATGATCGTGTGCAACACTCCTCGAAGTCAGAAAATATGAATCAGCAGTGGTAGAGTATAGCAAAAAAATTGGTTAATAGGAGGTATGGTCCCCTCTTACAGATAAACAGGCCTCACACCTTAATTTTATACCGAAAATTAGGAACGTTATGAGTTCCTGGGGCAATTAATCCCACTCGCTCAACAACGCTGTTTGCAGATCTTGGGTGGTTCTCGGAGGGGAGTTACGAGTTTCAATTGCCTTTCCGAAAGGGTCACAGGCATGCTCTATATGGATAAGGTATGGAGATCTAACTGGCCAATCCATTCATAAATATCTTCACTTTCCAGAAATTTATCGACTAGGCGAGCTCCCCGACGTGTAGGGCAGCGATGCACGTTAAGGTATCCTACTACGTTTGGAACAAGGATTTTAAAAAAAGCGCATAAATGGATAATTTTCAGGATATTTAGAGTCTCTTAGATTTGAACACATGTATAAAATTGTTTTAAGGACATTTTGACAAAAAACAATTATTTAAATACTCTATTTCGGCAAAAAATTAACTTAGAATAACCTATTTTCAAAATGTTCCCCTTTGGTGAAAAATGCTTCTGTTATAATGATATTTTGCCTGTTTATAGCTCAGACCTCTGTACAGAGGCTCAGCATTGATTTTTAAAAAATTCGCATTATTTTCAGAGTTACAACCAATTGAAATAACTATCGGCGTTTTTTTCTTAAAATTGCTCCCCTCTTTTGTCGTAAAACATGTATGAACCCACTTCTAAGTTATATATTTCAAAAATTCTATTTGAGCCTCTGTACAGAGGACTGAGTTATTAACAGGCAAAATATTATTATAATAGAAGCATTTTTCACAAAATGAAAACATTTTGTGTGAAAAATGGTTATTCTAAGTTAATTTTTTGCCAAAATGTATTTAAATAATTGTTTTTTGACAAAATGTCGTTAAAACAATTTTATACATGTATTCCAATCTAAGTGATACTGGATATCATAAATATTGTCCATTTATACGCTTTTGCAAAATAATGGTTCTGAACGTAGTTGGAAACCTTAAATCTGTCGAGAGCTGAAACGTCCTTCCATTGGTGTGGTGAGGTAGTTAGGAGAGGGAGCTGCCAGCTCAGGTGTCGTCCACGTCATTTGACCATGTTTCAAAATTACGTGGTCCGTCGCCCAAAGCCCTCGTGTAGCTGAACAGTGCGACGTTAATATTCACTCCCTCATTCACTTTTGGGTTCTTTTACACACATTGAGAGATGTTGTAATAATATTATTTATTTTGAGATACAAACGCTAACATCAAATTTATCAACCAGGAGGCGCTGTAAGCAGGTTTTTGTGTAGTGTATCGAATTTTTCCCATACTTAGACTCCACTTTTATGTCTATTGCACTTCTCGTTTATAAATTATTAGAGTAACAGCGGACTTTAGAGAATACACTGTATTTGATGGACTCTTTCTTTCTATCAGTTAACTAGTATACAATTCCATACAACTGTTAAATGTATGAAATTTTTATTTACTTCATAAAATTTTGACAACAATAAACATTTTAGTACAGAGGTTCCCAAACTTTTTGTCTCATAGACCCCTTGCCATGTTTTTCGGTTTAGTGTAGACCTTTACTTACCTAATATTAAATTTTTGCAAATGTACAAACTTAAATGTCTTGACAGCTGGTATAGCATAACATACATTAAAAGTTTTACGTGCTCCCAACTGTAGTCAAATAGAGTGTTTTAAGCTTAAGAAACATATGTGAATTAAATAAATTGAAATTTATTATGTATAACATTATTTATTACATAAAATAACAAATGTTTTTAATGAGTGAAATGAATCTGTTGCTTCAGTAACCAATATTCAACATTTGGCTTTAATCTTTTCAGATATAACCCTAAACCTCCTCGGTTACTAGTATCCAATCTTACTTTTTCTTTCTGTTTTTATTTTGAGGATTAGCAAGCGTGTTGAGACTTCTCCTCTTTGGGAAAAACCATTAAAAACTTTTCTGAAATGTTCCATAATTCGGGATAAACAGCAGGTATATGTTTTTGAAGTCAAAATTGACGACATTCGTTTCTAAACTTTACATTAAGATCTTCATTAAGGCTATTAAAATCAGTTCCTTTTGTAATCAGACTTTTTTTAATGTAACAACATGAATTCATTACCTACTGTGATATTATAATTGTCAAACCTAGTTTCAAAACTTGAATAAAGGGAATTTAAATGTTGAATATAAGAAGAATTGGTACCCTAAAAATCACAAACCTATCGTTTTTCTTTTATTTTCATTTAATCTTATTCTTTGCATTATTATCTTTCGATTGATATATCACTTGTTAATGTCGGAAAGTTAGAAGTTGAATAAAACTTTATTTGAAAACAAATTAGGCAATTCAGCCACACCCCCTTTTTAGAAAAAAAAGCTAAAAAATGCGTTTTGCTAAAAAAATATAATTTATAAAGAGAAATATTAACATTAAAAAAAGAATGTCTAGTATTAAAAGCAGAATATTTCCGAGGCAATACAATAATGTAATTTTTCTTCCTTGTGAAATGTTTGCATGTAAAATTTTTAAATTAATGCATTTTATATTAATAATTTTATAATTTCAGTTCTTATTCCTGATATATTTTTCATACAAATGTAATACTTTAATATTTTAAGAATAAAAACAGCTAAAATTTCTGTCGTGACAGAAAAAAAAATTTTTTTTAACGTTTTTCTTGAATTTTCTTGTGCAATTAGTACTCTCTAAAAGTTGATCACTTATAAAAATGTGTGGGTTGAAAAAATATGAAAATGCAATTATTTTAAAGAAAAATGTATAACTAATATCTTAAAGTGGTATTTTAAATTTAATTAAGCTTAAAATAATTATTTTTTCAGAATTATAAACTTTAAAGGGGTTTTTCTCAGTTTGTGTTTTTCGAAACCTTAGTGCATTCAAAATGCTACTCCTTCGACAATTATTTACCAATCACTTCAATTTTTTTCTGCCTGTTAAAAATAAAGCATGTAATAAAATTAGGGATCCGTTTTGCTATAAACTGAATACTTTTTTTTTTTTAAAAAAATTAAATGTAAGACGTGTTGGTTTTTTCATTGATTTTTAGTCTGTATATCAACATTTTATTTTTTTTCTCGAAAACGAATGAAGTTATTCTAAAATCGATCCCTAAAGTTGCTTAGAACATCCCTAAGAATATTATAAGAAAATTTTAGGTCAAAAAATTAATTTTTAAAAAAGGAGTAGGATTTTAAAATTTTCTCAATTTTCTTCAAAAAATTTAAATTTTTAAAATTGTGTGAATAATATATGAAAATTTTAATCTGGTATCATTTTCTTGAATAGAAACATTGTATAAAATGCTAAAATATAATTTTTAAATACGTAAATAAAGAAATTTGCTCAAAGGGTGCCAAGTCGTCTTAAAACGTCATTTTTCTGTCAGATTGTCTATAACAAATTGAGAAACTTAGAAGTTGAGGCGTCCAGTTTTATAGTCCATTAGCTTAATTCTGGAAACTAACCCTGAAATGAGGGCGCTTTTTTATTAAAATTTATGCTGTCGCCTTGTAACTGTAAATTAACCCCAGTAAATTTAGTAAAAAAAGCTATCAAATAGGTAAATCTGTGGTTTACATTTGATTACATTTTCTTATAAAATTAAAGTTACGATCTGGTTTTGGCTCTCGTAGAGCCCTTTACACCTCATGATCCCCCAAATTATTTTTTCGCTGACGTGGACGCCTCACAAGTCTTCAAAGGCCCCTGGGGGTCCATATAGATCCCCATTGGGAATCACTGTTTTAGTGCAATAAAATTCTCCTTAAAAATAAAAACCATTTTTTTAATTATATTATTCTTTTATCTATTTCAAAAGAGTACTTTCAAATCTTTTCAAGACATGATAACCCAATGAGAAATCTTCAAAATGGGCATTGAAGTAAATTTAGGATAGATAGTATGGAAAGTATAAATACACAAACACAATTCTCCTTTGATTATCTTGGGTACAATAAATACAATAGTTTGGATTCTAAAATGCAATGAACATTTTCTTAGAAATAGAATTGAAATTATGAGTTAACAGATATCTAGTGGACGAGAGCCTTGAATGAAAATATAAAATAGTTAATGAAACAAAGCAATAAAAAATGTTGTATAATAAAATTAAATAAATTCTTGCATTTTATAAGGAAGAGAATAAGAGCGCGTATGTTTTAGACGCTTTTATGATGAATTTTTTCAAGAAAAAGTTAATTTTCTAAAAAATTGCTTTAGAAGGATTAGATGAGAATATATAATGAAAATTTATATATATATATATATATATATATATATATATATATATATATAATATAGGGCCGAGGGTAGCCTAGTGGTTAGAACATCGGACTCCAGACCGGGAAGGCTTGGGTTCAATGCTTGATGCTACCAAATACCCTCCGAGTACACACGGAGTACGTTCTCGTTAAATCAGTGGGTCCGAAGTCTTGTAGGCTGAGTCACGAGCACAGAAACTGGAGAATGTTTCCCTCCCCTTCAGTTTCATGCAGAAATTGGGGAGATGGAGATAGGTGGTGTCGCCATATATCGTCCCTTCGGGGAATTTTGCAGAGCTAAATCGTACTGTCATCGCATTGTCATCCAAAAAAATCGTATATATGAAATTTCAGTTCAACTGAATGCTTTAAAACGTGAGATAAAAACCTTTTCAAGTTTTGACACAAGTCACCAAAAGGGTCGCTAAGTCGCCAAAAATGATACCAACGTGGCTGTATTTGTAATTCTTTAAATAATTAGTTTTAATCAATTAATTTTTATTAATTATAGTTAAATTATTGTATTGTCATCCAAAATGAAATCATGTGTATAAAATTTCAGCTCAATTGAGTGCTTTAAAATGCATTTTATTAATGAATGAAAATTCCACCAAGATAGATAAATAAATATATATATATAGCGAGAGAGTGTGAGCTATTAGTAGTAATTGAAAAAGAAGAGTAAGTTGTATTAATTGTAGCTTAAAGAGTCTTGGAGCTAACTATTAACACAAGAAGGAAAGGCAAAAAGTAAATGGACTTTTGCAATTTCTCTTTTCAAGGTTTGGCAACAGCACTAGTATCCAGCGCTGAATGAGGAGTAGTCTGCAACACTTCTGTGTAACATATCATTCGTCTTCCCTGGTAGTCGTTGGAGTGTAGCAGACTGTTCAACATGGCAGCTCCATTGCTGATGTGCCCCAAAGAAAAAAAGGAAGACAGTGACTCGCTTTTTGTTTCCCGGAGGTGTAATACCTGCCCCGGATACAGCCATCCCTTTTATCACTATAACCGGGGTAAGCATTAAGTCGATCGCAATCGACCGGTAGACTGCCAAGACATAAGATCTTAGATGTGCATACTAAAAGAAGCACACGTTGTTATCAAAATAATGAAAACACCCATGAATAATGTGCTTCGTAAGCATTAAAGTATAATAATAATAGCTACCAGATTCTTTTTGTAAATAGACAAGTATATATTTTGGGAGTATTCGTTAGCTTTTTGTTCCAATAGTGAACGCTCACCGAAACTACACTCCAAATCACATTAATCAACTTATTAAGCATAAAAACAACCTACGTAAACGCTATCAGCAGACTTTAAATCCTTTTTATAAAACTTTATACAATAGAGCTCAAGCCAACCTCAAAAAAGAACTTAAAATATATAGTAATGATACTTGGAACGCTAGACTAGAAGCTCTAAATACAACTGACAATAGCCTCTGGGAGGCTCAGCGGTTCTTAAAAAATAAAAGATCTCAAATACCTACGTTGAACTGTGCTACTGGTATGGCCGTCACTGATCCGCAGAAGGCTTACCTCCTTGCTAATGTGATTAAAAATAACTTCATTGAAAATAACCGCATGCAGGACAACTACGATCAAGATGACGAGGTTGTCACCTCTGCTGTGAATACCTTTCTCTCTTCCCCCCTTCTACTCAAATTGAACCTGTCATGCCTGATGAAATTATTAACTTCATTAAAAATACTAGCCGTAAAAAGGCCCCCGGTAAAGATACTATCACAAATAAAATGCTAAAAAATTTTCCTATCAAACTAATTCTCATACTAACTATTCTTGCCAATAAAATACTTAAATTTCATCACTTTCCTAGTAACTGGAAAGAAGCTATCATTTTCCCTATTATTAAACCTGGTAAAAATAAAAATATTCCTAATTCATATAGACCTATTTCTCTCCTTTCAACTCTAAGTAAATTAACTGAATACATCATTCTTAATAGACTTAAAAAATTCATTAATGATAACAGCCTAATTAACCCTAATCAATATGGATTTACAAATAAACTATCTACTCTTCATCCTCTTCTCAGACTAACAGAAAGTATTTCGGAAGGTTTTCAAAAAGAGAAGAGCACGGGAGTGGTCTTTCTGGATATCCAGAAAGCCTTCGACCGTGTTTGGATTTTAGGACTCACTTTCAAACTAATTACTTACGATATTCCTTCTCCCCTCATTCACCTCATTCACTCGTATCTCACTAACAGATCCTTTCGGATCAGAGAAAATGAATTATTATCTAACTCTCATTCCATCTCTGCAGGGTGTCCTCAGGGTTCATTGCTCGGGGGGGGGGCTGTTGTTCAATCTCTATATAAATGACATTCCCAGCTACTCACTAACAAATATTAGTCTCTATGCGGATGATACGGCCATTAATGCCACGTACAAAAACTTAAAGACTGTTACCTTTGCCATTAACAAACACCTCAAGCTGCTAGAAAATTATTACGACAGATGGAAAATTAGTATCAATGTAGAAAAATCTTGTGCAGTCATCTTTACCAAAAACGCACCATTCCTCCCCCTCTATTAATGTTCAATAAACAAATTCCCTGGTCTCAGAATACCAAGTATCTTGGCGTTATTTTTGACTCACACTTAACTTGGAAACAACACATTTTACACGTTCGCGATAAGTTCCGAAAAACAATGTTCAAACTTTTCCCCCTAATTTCCCGGAACTCACATTTAAGTAGAGATAACAAAGTGCTTCTTTATACAGCCGTTATGCGTCCAATACTCGCTTATGCCTGTCCAGTATGGGGTTATGCTGCTAAAACCAATAGTAATATTTTAAATACTCTGCAGAATTCATATATTAGAATGATTGTAAATGCCTATCGCTACATGAAAAAGGATCGCATAAATAAAGCTCTTAAAATCACTAGTTTTAAAGCTCATATTCAAAAATTAGCTATAATTTTTTTCTATAATTTGCCAAATACTAATAATGTAAATATGTTAAATCTAAACGATTACAACTGTAACGATAATACCAAAAGGCCAAGAAGAATCCTTCTGGATTCTTACAATCCGCCTTAGCTTTTTTATCCCTGCAATAATTTTTAATTATTGCACCCTAGTAAATTTTTAAAATTTTTTTTTATTATTTTTCTTTCAATATTTATTTAATCTCTACACCCCACTGGACAAGTATATTTTTATATCTTTTACCCCCATGGGCAGCCAGCCTGAGGCTAAATTCACTTCTACCCCCAACTTACTGAGAGAGCAGTCCTAAGCTCTCAGCACCGCATAAAACATTAACTCCAAGTAGTCATCTCTAAGCCGCTCCTCCCGGATTCCATCGCCACAGCCAATCGCCGACATGTCACTCCGCAGACTGTGAAAACCAACGAAGTCAAGTCCTGCATCAAAGACATCATGATATGGGATTGAGGACTGTTTATCAGTCCAGGTTCCCAAAAATAAACTGTCATCCACTGTCATCCACTAGCTTTTTGTTGAAGTTCTGTAACTCTTATATTTTTTCCAAAATCGTAAAATGTAGATCTGTCAAATTTTCACTGAGGCCAAATTGTGGGAGCCCGTCCAGTTGGAGCTAGTGTGACCGAAACATCCCAGTTACTAGAGGTACGGTGTAAAAAGTCATGACTGCTTACACACAGTGCGGCAAGACAAGTTCGAGAACTAACTTTAAATGAAAATTGTTTATTTTTTATGTATTTTGAATTAATTGTTTGATAATAAATGCATTATTTGATATTATTCAATTTGTGGGTATAATTATACGAGTGTATTTTGCGTTTTTTAACCGCAAGTTTTTTGACTGTAGCTATGTAGAAGATTACATATCCTGCATTTATTATTATTATTATATAAATATCGTTAAGCTTTTTTTCTTATTACGCTTACGCCACAGAGTGGAGCGCAACACCTTGAAAAAATTAGAAGTAGACCGTGTCATGTAAAAGTCTGCCCACCCCTGCACTATAGTCTTCCATCAACTACTTGCCCATTGTCCTCAGTGGTTGACGTTGATGGACACACTCAATCTTTCATGGTCACATAAAGATGTTCCTGACTGTTTGAGGCGCTCTATCGATTCGTTGGTCTTGCTTCAGAATAAACAGCTGTCACCATATTGCGCCAGCATGTTCCAAATAATTTTCACAGGTTTCTTATCTTGAGCAAACAATGAGTGAATCACTGTTCTCCTTTCTTCCTTGGTGCAGATTGACAATAAAGCTGCCATTTTGAATAATCTACTACGCTACACAACGATTACGAGGTAAGACGAGTGACACTTTGTATAGAAGTGTGTTGCCGACTACCCCTCATTCATCGCTCGATACTGACACTTTTTTAAATCTCTGAAAGAGAAATTGCAGCAGTCTCTTTACATTTTGACTTTCCCTCGTTTGTTTAAATCATGGTATTTCAAAATAAATCCACTACTGTCAGTAGATAGCTATGCCTATTTAGGAAGTCGTACCTTTAAAAAAATCGAAAATATTCTTACGAACAACGAAATAATGTAGTTAAAAAATGCAGTTCATTTAAGATCTGCAAGCTTCAATATTCAGATTAATTAAATAAAAGTACGTTGGAAGAACAAGAAACAATTGAAGATGAAATATTAAGTGGTATATTGGAGAAATTATATCTTGTTATATTATGTAATTGTTTTCTATAAATGCTTTTATCGAATGCTTAAGAGCCCCAGTTAATGTAAAGTAAGTTATTACCATAATTTTTTCTAAAAAGTAATTTATGATTATTTCTAACATTTGCTTGATAATCACTTAAATATTTTAAAACTTTTATGGCAGTTGATTTACAAATAACTTCATAAATTTTACAGAAAGAAGAATTAATTAATCGTAAATTAAAAGTTTTCTTGAAAATAGTATGTGCGACTTTTGAATCTGAAAAAATGACATTTAAAAGCCCTTTTCAAAATAAATTTTGATTTTTAAATATTAAGAAAATTACTGTGTGTTCAAAGGGTTTTATTCTCGAACCAAATCAACTTGTCATGGAATACAATATTAAGCTGTAAAAAATGTTTAACATAAGTTAAACACTTTTTTAAATCCATTTGTTAATTCTTTGAAAGGAAAAACTATTTTTTTTTGTTTTTACGAAATGATTGGTTATATCCAAAAAAGGAAAACAAAAACTCTAAGACATATTATGAGTAATACATTACTTGAGATGAAGTTAAATTCTGCCATATACCTTAAAAATAACGTTAATTAGTCTATTTAATGCATTCAGATTAAGGAAAACAAAGAGAAAAATTAAATATTTACAAATAAAAACAGGCCTCTCCAGAAAACACAAGAAACAACAAAAATTCCGACGAATAGCAAATAAAAATATTTTCCAAGCTTTTTTCCTAATTTTTTAAATCAGAACATATGTTTACATTATTTTATAAAATACTCTCGAGCATTCATTTTTTTGCTCTTAGAAAGATCCGGTTGTTACTTATTAACTCGAAAGAATTTTGAAATGGGAATAAAAAAAAACTCATTTATGTTGTTTCCCATAGAATTATTTGACAAAGAAAACAGTTTCAGGTAATTGAATTTCCCTAAGCAATTAGCTCAGTAATTACTAAATATTTTCTTAACTGTTCCAAACAATAATGTTTTTACGTTTTAGGATACTGCTTCAAAGAAAATGAGTTGCAATTAAAAATTTCCTTATCCGAAAAGCTATTATTTTCCTATCCATGGTGAAGGGTTCAGAATTACAAATAAAAGTCCTTTGCTTTTTATTGGTATTTTATGATATATATTTACATAATAATAACTGCTCTTCTTTTAACATACTTAGCTTTCACTACACTTGAGAAGTAAAATAAATATTTATTTTGCAATATACATATTTTATAATACAAAAAGCAGCTTGCCAAGTAGAAGTTATCATTATAAAACACATAAATTGATCGATGTGATGCATACGTACTGAAGATAAAATGCTAATACTATCATAGACATAGAATATTTCATTCCAAATATGTTGTTACAAGAGATAGAAATCAATAAAGTGTTGGCTAATTTAGGAGTTCTGAGCAAACCGTTATTCGGCTTGGCATTGATTCATATAATATGAGATGGTATTGCAAGGTTTTAATTATTATTCAGAATAATCAAAATGAAAACATAACTTTATTTTTTTTCTTAACACATTTCTTCATAGTCACAATCCAGTATTGTACATTTTTCTCCACATTTCTTGATCTTCTGAAGACGCCTAGGTCAGAACTCAGTTGATTGAATCGAAAATCATTGTTTATTTCTTGAATGACTAAATTTGTGTTATTACAGCAAGAGCCTTCTCCCACAAGCCGCAAGAGACAAAGGATATGAATAATAACACTTAAGGGAACCAAGACATTTTTGACCTTCCGAAAAGCAATATTTATCTTAAAAAAAAGTAAACGTAATGCTGGTTTCAAAAATGTATAACATGTATAGGTTTAAAGTTACATAACCGAGTAATTACAGTTTTAAAATGTAAATAACAGCTATTTCGGTTGTAGCAAATCTCTTGTATGTAAAGAAAACAAACACTCAAACATTACCTCCCAGAACTAGTTCTCGTAAAGATTAGAAACATAATTACGAACGTATACATATTTTTAAAACATATATTTAGCTGCAACTCTGAACTTTTACTAAGATGTTTGCATTATCGTACGCATAACGCAAATGAAAGCTTCAATAACCGATTTGTGAACAAAAAAAAATGTAAATTGGTGTAATGGACGCAGTGAAATGCTTTAATGAAGGTGCACATGCAAGAACAAAAATATTAAGGGAAATAAAATAAATCCAGAGATTGACACCCGTAAAGGCTTTCGAAAAATTGACGAAGTTAGAATTTGTCAAGCCGAGAAGGTGATTAAAAAGCCAGCAAAAGACCAGATCTACTGAAAGACAAAATAAAAAAATTAAGGAGGCTTTAAAGGAGTTCATACGAGATGAATCTGGAATGTTTTAAATATCAAATTTTAGTAAGCTGTATCATTTTATTTAGTTTTTTTTATATTACTCCAAATGTGCTTTTCTAGTTTTAAGGTACATTCGTAAAAGAAATCTATCTTTATATTTTAGTCAAACTTAGCATTAGCTTTTGTATAGTAATGATGCGTTTAATGCTACAAATTCAATTACTAAAATGTTAGTATTTTTGATTTTAGTGACAATATTTCTTTCAAAAAAATACCGTTTTTATCACGATTTCAAAGAGTAAAGATAAAAATGTTTGTAAAAAAATTCTAAGCAATGAAATATATATATATATATATATATGTTAGGCCCCAGGCCTGCTGGTTAAATGAGAAGGGCATCATCTCAATAGGAACGTCTTTATTTCGTTTCAATCACATAAAATCCAACATGGCGGCCCTTTGGCGCGCAACCGGGTGGTACAAAAGACAATATCCCGGCGAGGAGTCACCAGCTAAGCCTTTTCGAGTATGAGTTCTCCTTCGTCAGCGCTCGCTCCACCTTTAAATAGGCTTATTTACCCACAAATCCTTATGCGATGGTAAAGAGTTCGCTCTATTTTCATTTATTACTTACTTAATTTTGAAGCTTAACTTTTCAAACCTGACATATATATATATATATATATATATATATATATATATATATATATATATATATATATATATATATATATATATATATAAACTTGATCACTTAAATAAAGGTACAATTTTGTAACTAAAACAGCATGTTTTATGATTTTATATGTTATAAAAGGAAAAAATACAGGTACTTTTTTAATCAACACTATATATACGAAAGCACCTTTTGAAGTGTAATTTTTAAAATCCTTATATTTCTAAAAATAATGCACGCATTTAATCATTTTAATTTTGATCGTTTTGCGTCATCGAGAACGTCCCGGTTCCATTAATGATTGGCACGAATAGGAATCCTTTTGCGTCCCAGTCGACTAATGTGCTTACCACGATCCCTGAAGCCATAGGAGGGTATTTCAAACCATCCTCCCCTTCCGTCTTCAAAGCAGTAACCAAGATCCCCATGGATGATCTGCAAAAACTTATCGCCGTAGGAATTATGACCCAAGAAATGAACATTTGATAGTAGCATAGCCAAATCCTACTAGTTGATTATGCATTTTCATGGAGAGTCAAGCTCAGACGTTCCAAATAAATCAAGACTACTGATTTAAACACCATCAGTGCATGTATCAATTTTACCCGTTACCTCAACAAATGATTGTCCACAATGGCAGCGGAAAAAAGTTTCAACGATACTTAAACCTACTGGAAATGTATATCGATTGCAGTAATGATTGAAAAGAACCTTCTCTACTATGGTTTAGAAGTCCATCAACAACACAAACAACTTTCATCTCTAAGAAAGGGGTATGCAGCATGCAGCGACCTCTTCTCCCGCAAGTCGCAACCAACGAAGGATAGAGATAAAAACGTTTAATAGCTGGAACGAATGGGGATTCCTTTTGTCTCAGTCGTCTAAAACACGCCTTTTGGACCCTAAGTTGGCCAATTTAAATTACCTTCTGCCCTTCGTGGCACTAATGGTTATTCCTCTTCCTGTTACCAAAATAGCTTCTACCGAATCATAAAACCTCCACCCCCGAAGAGATTTTTTTTCCGAGTTCTGTGAAAAAGAAAAAGTCACTTAGGTTGAAATCTGAAGAAAAGAGCAAATGTGACCAATATTTCAATGCCGCATCGCTTTAATTCTCCATCCTTGCTTCTAGCTGAGTTTGAAGGGGCATTATCGAGAAGAAGACGGACACCTTTGGCTACCGTGCTGTTCCTAAAATCAGAGTATCATTCAGTTTGTTCAGTAGTGTGCTGTAATCCTCATGACTAGCATTTGTCTGACTCTTCTGGTAGTTTCTTAGATTGACTCTAAGACAGTTAGAAAAAACAGCAGGAGCTTCCATGTCAACTATTGTACTTTAACCTTCTTAGTTAGAGGAGAATTGCTGTGCTACCTTCCTTTTTTGTTCATGTTTTTGGTCTCTGAGTCATATTAATAGATCCAAGATTCATCTGTAAGAGGTTCTTGCCTCTCTCGCGGGCACCTAGACGTGTGGGGGAAAGGGAAGAAACACTTGAAATGGTTCAACTAATCTATTTTTTCCACACTAAGAACAGACATAAATTTCAACTAATAATATTAGGAGAATGTCTCAATGAAAACGGTGAAAGTGGAACAACGACAGTAAAGCGTGAGTGATTAGGAGACTAACAAACTTGATCTTTATCTTAATCAAGGCTCTAATTTATTCTCCTATTTAATCTTATCTTAATTCAATCTTAGTGAACAATCGTCGCTTTATGGTTTCCTTCTAATAAGAATCAAATCACTATAATTCTAATATTATACCTTCAATAGTATCTCACCTGGCTCGAGTATATCTTCTCTCCTTCTCTCTCCCAAGCTAGAAAACCTCGCCTATTTATATTAAGTTAATTTACATATCATAATTCTTTTATTCCGAAGGGTTAGTTGTGAATAAAGCGAATTGGTAGCCCAAAGATTTACCAAGAGAATTAATTAGAAAATCACGTATAGATCCATCACACATCCATAGTTACAAGTGACCAAAAAACGTTCTTTTCGTCTTGCTCTTCAACATCTACCTAGACAAATCACGTTGTGCTTGTTTCTGAAAAAAGAATCAATAATCATGGAATCCAGTATATTGACATCTTTTACATGCGTAATTTGTGAATAATTATTCACACACACGCTTTACTAAGTCCAGTCTCATTTGTGATCCTTTGGATGATTGCTCTTCGTTGGTGAAATAGAACGCGAATTCCTCCACATCCTTCACTGAAGCTGCATCACTCGGAAGTAATAGTCTTCTACATCTTGGATCATATTTGAGGAACATGTGGTCAGGTTAAAATTCCTTTTCTGACGTACAACGGTGTCATATAACGATTCGTAATTCAGATAAACAGCCCTAATTTCATTGTTGATTTGACTGTTACTGTACCCTTTCAAAAGAATGTACATAATTGAAGAGTGAGCCTTTATCTTCTCCATATTGTGGATTTTTTCAATCTACGAGTTCCCGAAATCAAATAAATCAACATTATTAATTATAACTTTCCCCATTATATGTATATTAGAATAACTGAAATGAATAACGAATTTCATCTCTTATACTTCGCGTATTGCTATTTATTTAAGATTCACATACCCTTACGTATATGATGGCTAAGAAAGTCAATGTTTATCGGTAAAAATTTGCAGCAATCCCTTCTACGTATCACAAACAGCACATAACAAGGCCTGAACCAAGATTCCTTTTCGTCCCAGTTGAGGCATTTGTGGAATGGTTGATGGTTCAAAATAAACACCTCTGTCAAGGTTCACAAACTGCTTCCGCCAAATTGGAATTCAATCTAGATGTCAATACAGTTCTAACCCTACTTTTTAACCACACATTCATTCAATGGAGAGTAATTAAGACATTTTCAATAAATGGCGACAAAGTTATTCAAATGGCAATGGCGTACGCGTCAACCAGATCCGCCATCTCAACAAGTTAGTGCCCAAAGCGTCAACATGAAAATGTTCCGCGATCACACTCAAACCTACTGAAGACGTATATCAATTGCAATAAAAGCTGGAAAAACAACCTTCTCTAAGTTTCACTCAGAAAGCCCATCTCAACAGTAAAAACAACTTTTTTTCTGTAAGAAGGGGGTATGCAATGGGCTTTTCTGTAGAACAAAGCATAACAACAAAGAACAGAAGTAAAAGCTTTTAACGACATTACTAACTCTTTGAGCTATTGATGACGAATGTGTTAAGTTTCAATCCCATTCAAGTGGCGATTTTAATACTTGAGCTGGTACCCTTCTCTCAAAACTGCCCTACCAGGCCAAAGTGAGGACTTTGAGCTTCAACAAATTTAGTGTGCATCAAGCCCTCTAAAAGTGACATGGAACAATGAAATGGATATTTAGATAGAGTTAAGTGTTGAGGAACATTTTAAACTAGAATTTTCTTCATCTGCGGAAGTTGACATTGGTCGTGCCATTGGAAGACTTTCACACCAAGTAAAGTTCCATGTAAATTTTCCTTTGTTCTTTTCTTTGGAATCAGAACACAAAATGCGATCCCACGACCTATTAATCATGAAATTCATGATGTTTTATGTTAAGTTAGCGAAGATTTAAAGGAAGTATAAAAATGTATTTAATGAACGATGCATGTAATTTCTCAGCGATACTTTCCCGTGAAATAATCACTATTCTCATTTGTTTTCTTTTAATTATTCTTATATATTTATTTTTACAAAACATGATTGCTTTAACTAAATGCCTCCCGTTTAATAATCATATTATCCAAGAAAATAAACTAAATGGTTTCAGAGATAAAATAAAGGAATATAAAATATTTTTTCACACAAAAAGTTAGAACATTTCTTTACTCGTGCATTTTTCAAAATGTCATATTGATGATTTAGTTTTTAAATTTCTCAGATATTAATTTATTTTAATTCTCAATGAAAAAAAAGAAACGCTGCTTTTTAAGTTGACAAATTATTTAAAGGCATGTAAAAAATAAAAAAAATATTGACCGATGTTTATTGCACTTTGTGGTTAAAAATTATTCAAATTCAATCAAAAGGTACAAGTTAAAACTTACTAAAGCATTTCAGATTTCCGAGTATCTTTTTTCAAAAAATGAAAGAATTCCATAATTTGCGTTTGCAATTAAAACACTTGTTGTAACTTATTAAGTTTTTTATATTAAAAGATTTTACTCATTTTTAAAGCATTTAAATTGGAAGTGTACTTTACTTTTTTTGCCTGAGTTTCCAAGACGTTTACTAAATAAAAACATATTTCTTTAGAAATATATTTACATTTCATATTTATAATTCAGTAGACATCAGAATTCAAGAGTTATAATAGTATGTAAAACATATATACATTGAGTGAAGGAACTCAAAAGTGTGTGTAATGCGTCAAGTCCTGTAATAACCCTTTAAAGTATAAAAACAGCTTCCTCAAAAATGTACTTTATTTTTTATATTTTGTGTGTATGTCTTGCTGTTAATTCTTGAATAAGAACACAATAAAATAGATAGACGCTATTAGATTACTGAAAAATAGTTAAAATATCCATAAAAAATATGATGACTAAATCAAATACCAACCAAACACTGTTATTTCATATTATACGTAAACTGATGTCTCATTTGTTTTTGGCATTGAGCTTATGGCCCGTGATGTTTCAGTCAAACGGAGCGGTAAATTCTTAAGGTCGGTTTTGTGTGGGGGGGGATTGATACACATAAATCTGTAGAGAATCCAAGTTCTCATGTTGGTGTATCGGGGATGTGGAAGTGCCAGTTCATGTATCAACCCTGTCATCCGACCATAGTTGTTAATTGCGGGGCACATTAACTAGGATGAACGAACCATAAATCAGGTACTTTCGAAAAAAAAAAACGTTCTATAAACATAAATATTTAATATTTCTTTCGTGGTTCTGGTAGTCGAATGGTTAACCCTTTAGCGGGAAAGGGCTAATAGGTCTAGCAACATATTAAAATTTTTTTCTCCAAGCGGGTGATGGATATTTAGTCTGTCAACATGCATTAATTGAAGCTAAAACGCATAAAAATCAATACATATGGCAGGACATTAGATTTTTTTGCCTTTCATGTTCTCTGATGGGTACTTAAAAACAGTTTTTTTCGGTGTAAATCTACAAATTGTATTTTGATTACTATAAATAAAATTTCTGATCTTTGAAAAAAATAAGACATGTCTTAAGTATACATTTCTCTCATCTGAATGAATTAAGCATATGTGCAATTAAAAAAAAGGGTTTTACTTAGTTTTTTGGAAAGCTTTTATAAGAGGATAAAGGCTCTATCCACTGTCCACAAAGAACAGAAAAAGGATCTAGTAATTTTCGCTTTTCTTCCACTAGAGAAAGAGCACTTAGAATTATGTGAGGATATTAGAGGTCGGAAATATAAACAAACTTTGTTTACAATATGTGGTACAAGATTCTCCGCTTCGAAAATCTTTCATTACAGCTTTTCGACTAGGAGAAAACGTTTGCTTATTACACTTCTACTTTGTATTTAATTGTTATTGAAATAGTTATAAGCATAAATGTTAATTTTTCATAAAAAAAATATTGTAATGTGATTCATTATTTCTGTCCTGAAAAGTAAGTTAATTGTCAAAAGAGCGCATTGGTTAAAATGTCTAGCCACCACCAAGAAAAAAAAAAACCCGAGCAAATATTTTTTGGAACTAAGTAACGTTTATAGAGGAAGAGAACTTTACATTTACCATGTACTTTATCACAGAAAAGTGTATTTTAGCTTTGTGCCCGTTAAAGGTTTGAAGTGGAAAATATCATGATCAATGGCATTTCTGTCGAAAGGTAGGTTCGAATTCTAGTGCCAATGAAGGGGGACTGATACACATTAAGTCTGTACAGAATTTAAGTTTTCAGGTTGGTGTGGCGTGGGAGTTTGGAGAGTGCAGTGTCAGCTTAGGTGTCGCTTTCAGCACTTTACTATTGCTGAAAATTACGATGTTCACTTCTAATGGCCCTCATGTATCTTCAAAAAGTACGATGTTATTATTAATGCAAGCAGTCAATTATTATACTTATACCTTAATGGTAGGTTGATTAAACTGGCAATAGTTTTATATACACAGATATTAAAAATTCTCGTTTGGAAAACATTATGTTTATCTTTCAGAAAACTGCTTTATTTTATGTATGTAAATAATATTTTTAAAATTTTTTAACTCTTTTTAGATATTGGTAATTCTGGAAATATTTACACTGTGCATATAAACTAGAGAAGTAAGAGAAGTAAAGAAAACTCACGCATCCACTTCAAAAAGAACTAAGTTAAACAAGTAATATAAAATTTTTTTTAAGTCAATTCCTTCTAAGATCAACAAAGAAAAATTTTATAATAGCTACTTTTTATTAAATAGTTACAATGAATATAAATATGTATATACATAGGACAGAATCACAACATTAAAGGGTAACTAATTTTTATTAATTATCTATAAAGTATTGTTGTGTCATCCAAAACAAAATCGTGTATATAAAATTTCAGTTCCACTGAATGCTTTAAAACGAGAGATAAAAACCTTTTCATGTTTTGACACAAGTTGCCAAAAGGGTCTCTAAATCACCAAAAACGATGCCAACAGGACTGTATTTGTAATTCTTTAAATAATTAGTTTTAATCAATTAATTTTTATTAATTAAAATTACAATATTGTATTATCATCCAAAATAATCATGCATATAAAATTTAATTAAGCGCTTTAAAATGTATTTTATAAACGATTGAAAATTTCACCAAGATAAATAAATAAATAAATATATAGAGAGTATGAGCTTATAGTAGGTGTTGAAAAAAAAAGAGATAATTACTTACACATATGTGTTAACAAATTCGTGTTCATTTAATTCGATGATCAATTTTGTACTGTCGGAAATGTGTTAAATTTGCATTATACATCCCGAAGGTGCTTTGGAATTTCAAGTAAATTAATCAAATAAAAAATATTTTTGATGTAGTTCATTAAAAATTAAAAAAATATTTACCCTTTTATATGGATGACAAATAGAAAAAATTAGACACGGAATTTCGGAATAAAAAACTTAGCGTTTTAATTTATATTATTTATTGTAAAGGGTGTTTTTTTTTGAGAGGTATAGAACTTTAAATTGCAATAAAACAACGATGTATTATTCGATTGACATATTTTTTTTTTATTCGAAAGATAATCTTGTAGCATTACATTTTAAATATGATTTCTGGCATAGGACTGCCACGGCTAGCTCGGATGCAGTCCAATCTGGATGTCCAATTTTCGATGACCTTTTCCAACATTTGTGGCCGTATATCGGCAATAACACGGCGAATGTTGTCTTCCGAATGGTTAAGCGTTTGTGGCTTATCCGCATAGACCAATGACTTTACATAGCCACACAGAAAATAGTCTGGCGGTGTTAAATCACAAGATCTTGGAGGCCAATTCACAGGTCCAAAACGTGAAATTAGGCGGTCACCAAATGTGTCTTTCAATAAATCGATTGTGGCACGAGCTGTGTGACATGTTGCGCCGTCTTGTTGGAACCACAGATCCTGGACATCATGATTGTTCAATTCAGGAATGAAAAAGTTAGTAATCATGGCTCTATACCGATCACCATTGACTGTAACGTTGTGGCCTTCATCGTTTTTGAAGAAGGATTCCACCAGCCCATAAAGCGCACCAAACAGTCAGTTTTCCTGGATGTAACGGTGTTTCGACATACACTTGTGGATTAGCTTCACTCCAAATGCGGCAGTTTTGTTTGTTGACGTAGCCATTCAACCAGAAGTGCGCTTCATCGCTAAGCAAAATTCGTCTATGAAAATCGACCATTATTTTCGAAATAAAATTGCACAATTTGAAAGCGTTGTTCAGGCGTGAGTCTATTCATGATGAATTGCCAAACCAAACTGAGAATAAATCACTTGACAGCTGTTAAATCGGTCGCCATCTTGGAAAGTAATGCCAACTTAAACTTCTATACCTGGAAAAAAACGCTCTGTATTATCTTCTCTTTTTTTTCTTTCCTTTTCTTTTTTGTCTGGTGTCTCATGAGTTCGATCCCTAAAGAGAATGATGACCCTCCGTGTAGAGTGGTTGGTGCACGTTAAATATGTCATTTCTCAAGGCCATCCAGTTTGCGTGTCGTGGTATTTTGGTATAAATGGGTGTTAGCCCAGTTATCTTCCTCCACACTTGAGGTAGCTCAAAATTTCAGATTATTCAATAATAACCCTCGATTTGCTGTAATAGTGGAACCTGAAAGGATATTGAAACAAAGCATTAAAATAACAATATAAGTAGTACAAACTGGTCAAAATGCAAATAATGTGATTTACGAAACTGACAAGGATGTTCAAAAATGACACATACTACAAAATACCAGTATTAAGGTATTCGATTACGTTCAGAATCGTCATTTAAAAAAAGCGCATAAATCAATAAATTTCATGATATTTAGTGTCACTTAGTTAAGAATGCATGTATAAAATTGTTTTAAGGCCATTTTGACAAAAAAATTATTTAAATACAATATTTTGGCAAAAATTAACTTAGAATATCCTTTTTTCAAAACGTTCTCCTTTTATAAAAAATGCTTCTATAATAATAATATTTAGCTTATAAAAAGTAAAGACTTGTCTGGAGAGTGTGAACTAGGATTTTTGAAAAATTTACATTTTTTTCAGAGTTACCATCAATTGAAATAATTATCACCGTTTTTTTTCTTAAAATCTCTTTCCTCTGTTGCAGTAAAATAAAGATAAATCAATTTCTAAGTTATCTATTTCAAAAATTCTAGTTCAGCCTCTGTGCAGAGGTTTGAGATACATACAGGCAAAATATTATTATAATAGAAGAATTTTTCATAAAAGGAGAATGTGTTTTGAAACTTGGTCATTCTATGTTTATTTTTTGTCAAAATATTGTACTTGAATAATTTTTTATTCTAGTAACCTGCTTAAAAAACAATTTTATATACGTTTTCCAATCTGACACTAAATATCATAAATATTATCCATTTATACGCTTTTGCAAAACCATGGTTCCGAACGTAGTCGGATACCTTAAAGAATAAAATGATTGTACATTCATTTAAAATTGGATCCAAAGTGAGAAGTAAAACAATTGTAAAAAAAAAATGTTACTTTAGATCTGTGGCGCACACAAGGGGGGTCCTGGGAGTCCGTACTTGGAATTAACCCCTTGAAGTGCGTAATAAAATGAATTCGAACTCTCTAAACTGG
Organism: Trichonephila clavipes; assembly: GCA_019973935.1. Taxonomy (NCBI): domain Eukaryota; kingdom Metazoa; phylum Arthropoda; class Arachnida; order Araneae; family Nephilidae; genus Trichonephila; species Trichonephila clavipes. The sequence continues at coordinate 563,212 of BMAU01020187.1, forward strand.
CCAAACTGCACACCATCGAGATAATTCGAGCTGAGTTGTATTTTATGCTGCTGTAGTATTCACACTCGAGTATAAGCGATCGTCGTAAGTCGTTGACCAAGTACGATCCATCGACGTGATTTTGTAAATTTAGATAAAAAAAAAAGTCATCGTAAGTTTGGATAAATATTATGAGGGATGATCAGAAAAAAGGGTTACAAGCTTCAGCATTTGAAAACTATATTGTGGAGAAATTTTGTTTCCCCAGTTTGGAGACAAATAGCGCTACTTGCCTTACAGCTGGTTTGCGGGTAGGTAGAGAAGGATCCTACTTGGTTCAAGACGATTGAAATGACTAGGCGCTTAGGAAATTGGTCTTCTTTTGGAAGTTCGATTTTTATGAGCAAGGAATGTGCCCGCATCTGGCATTCGTAGTCAGATAGGGGAAGTTTATAGAAAAGAAGCAATGGGCAGACAACATATAGCGAATTGGTGTCACTCTTTTCAATCAGACAGACATGATGTCGAAAACTGCAATATGGCAGGGAGCATCCGGTCAAGTTCTTTATCGGCAGAAATTAACACGGCACGAATTGAAGAAATGATTCAAAATTATCGGCGTCTAATTCTGAGTGAAATCACGTCAGAGCTGGGACTGAGCTATGGTAGCGTGCGGCATATCGTTTCTGATGTGCTATGATATTTCTACTCGGTGATGTGAAAACATCCGCCAAGACCTGGCTCAATGGAGAGGGACCTGATTTCTACCAAGACGGGTAAAACAAGTTGGTTCTGTGTTCTGATAAATGCCAATAGAATGTGATGGGCGCGTATGGCTCTTAATTCTATCTTGTATTTTCTGTCTATTGGTAATAAATATTTCTTTATTCGACTTGTAACCTTTTTTTCTGATCACCCCACTTATAAAAAGGAGTGTTCTTTCATTTACTAGACATCAGCATTTGGAATTTATATGCTTCGTATCAATAAATGGAGATGAAAAAAATTTAGATTTCAGAAGCAAATAAGTAGAAAGACATAAAAAATTATTATAGTGGCATGAAAAAATGGGGTAGAACACACAAAATGTTTTGAAACTCTACGACAAATGGAATGTCATTTTCCCAGGTTTGTTCCGCTATGAAAAAAGGAAGCTCTCACAATATACTGCACTATTCATTTTGATAAAATGGATATCGATGGAAAAATAAAAAGGAAATGCGTGTAATAATTGCAATGTGAGCTACACACTGCTCCCTGTTTCAAGTATGTAACACAAAAGAAAATTTAGACTATTTGTTTTAAAACAAACACTACTAATATTATTTCTCTGTTGCAAAATACGAATAAATATTTCCATAATAAAAATAGGTTTTTTTTCGAAACAGTTATTCTAAAAAGAAGAAAATAAAAGTTAATATACGTGCAATATTGCATTATATGGCTCTTATCTGCAATGTATAAAAATCCAAAATTAAAATAAAAATTTTAATTGATTTTATACTTTTTGTCAAAATAAGGTTCTAAAATGCATTTTTTACCAAAAAACTTGATTTTTTGTTCTTTTTTTAAAATTTCAGCAAAAGTGTGTGTTAAGGAGTTTATCAAACTACAAGTAATATAATTTTTTTTAAAATCAATTCCTACTTAAGTCAATAAAGAAATTTTTTATTTTAGCTCCTTTTTATTAAATAGTTACAAGTAATATAAATATGTATATACATGTGGGAGAATCATAATATTAAGTGTCAAAATGGGAAGTGATTTTCCTTGCAATTTTTCCTTTATGTATATGGTACTGGACTATTTTTTGTTTGTTTTTGTTACTATTTACTCATTAATTAAATTTAATTATTCTTATAAAATAGTATAGTTAAAAAGAAATCACAATCTCAGAAACTAGGTTAATCTAGGTGTGATTCAAAACCATGGCCTTTGGATTAGAAGTCCAACGCGCTATCCACTGAGCTACAGGGACACAGAAAACGATTTTCCTTTCAATAAATGCTGTTGGACTATTATTTTTGTTTGCTACTATTTATTCATTTTTTAATTTAATTAATGAATTAATATTTGAATCAACTCTATTAACATCAAGTGTTATCCACTACAAGTTTAAAAAAGTATATTTGAACTTGAATGGATGAATAGAAAGTATATTTTATTAATGATTGAACATTTGAAAAGGATATATATATATATATATATATATATATATATAAATGTATATTGGAAGAGAGTAAACTAAGAGTAGAAATTAAAAAATGAACAAAATGTTTATTTTAAATTATCACAAAATTTAAAATAAGGAGAAAACAATGAATGGAATAGTACACTATTTTTCAAAAATTGTACAATCAAAAAATCTAATTTTTTTGCAAATATTAAGATAAACTAATGTATCAATTTATACATATTTCTTCTAAAGGGATACTTAAGAACAATGCAATGCTTTTCGATTGAAAGAGAAATATAAATGTAAAATGACGAACAACCTTGTGGAAATGATCATTGGGCAATATTTCTCAAAAAATCCCTTGCCATCTGAAAGTGCTGACGGAACCTCTTCTCTTAACATCAAAAAGCTGATCGGAGCTGAGTTGATAACAACACGAACAACAACAAAACTATATCAAAGAAAAACGAACAATGAAAAAAAAATATAACAGAAGTATTGATGCAGTGTTATTGTTATTAATGTGCTCCAATGCTAAAGACTGAAGTACTAAATGCCCAATTTTTTATACTTGCTCAATATAAAATAAAATATTGATTGTCAATGAAATAATTTTTCAGAAAAGAAAATATTTCGTGAAAGAGTGCTTATAGTAAAATAAAACTAAAGTTGCCTCAAAACTATTCATATTTACATTTATTTGTGTATTTGTCTGGATATGTATGTAACATAGGAAATAATGTAGTTGCACATTAGAGCTACTGGTGTATGGAATTAGACGAAAAGTACGAATAAACTGGTACATTTCACGATTCCTTCTATTTTAGTTCACTCTCTCCCTATATATATTTATTTATATATATATATGTTTTGTTCAAATTTTTAATCGTTAATAATATACTTTTTATTGATTCACGGAAGTGCAAATACATTTTTTTAAACTTGTAGTGGATGACACTTGATGTTTTTCATTTTTTCAAATATTAATTCATTCATTAAATTTTATTTTTTAATTTTAAAGTTGATTAATTGATTGAATATTAACGTCACACAATTCAGCTACACGAGGGCTTTTTAATTTTAAAGTTGTTCTGCGTTATTTGTGACGAATTTAGAGCTTCCATCAACAGATGGCGCCAGTATGTTTTTCTAACGAATTTTTTCTTGGCTTTAAATATAAGCTTGTAGTGGATGACACTTAATTTTTTCCGTTTTTTCAAATATTAATTCATTAATTAAATCTAATTAACTAAAACAAATTTTTCTTTGTTAACCTAAGTAGGAATTGACTAAAGAAATTTTTTTTATGTTACTAGTTTCAAAACTTTTACTTAATTTTCTTCAGTGAAATCAAAAGATTACTTATTGTTTCTTCAGAATTTCATGGTTTTTTTTTATCCTGCTGCAAAGACTCCAAATACCAGAAATATGTTCCAGAGTAAATGAGAATTTTTCTATCTTAAGTTACTTTAATATAACTACCGATCATAGGCTTCATAATGCGAATAATAATGAAATCAGAAGTATAACTCTTAGCAAACATTTAACTCTCTCATTTAAAGCTATAACATAATTAAAATTTTTTAAATATCTTTTATTTAACGTAATGATCTATTATGTAACCTAGATTGAGAATGAAAACAATCCAAAGTTTATATATCTTGATTATACCGAAACACTCTTTTCAATGCACATTACGTGTAAAAATATTCTAATAACAATCTTTGAGATACATTGTCTGATGATATTTCAAGTAATTAAATTAGTACAGCACAATAGTTTTTCCAATCAATTGATTTATAGAACATGACGCGTTTTTAAAAACTAATTATTGAAAATTCTAACAAATTGTTAGCGTTTGCTATCCACATGAATTTCAGTCCAAATATGGGAAACCTTTTTCGTAAAATTATATACGTAACTTTAATTATTACCACGCGCAATTAAAACAATGCAAATTTAGAAATGTTTTAATTAGTTGTTATGATTATGATACAAATTATTGGTAAATATCAAGTTTGAACTGTTTTTTGCTCTCATCACGCCTTTTTACTTTTCGAAAATCTTTCTTTTATTCTCGTAGAATATTTTAGGTTTATGGTATCATCAGTTTGAAAGCTATCATATGTTTATGCATGGTACAGAAGCGAGAATAGATTAGATTCATGATAGCTCACTTTCATTCATGCAAAGATATGATACATTATTACTAAGCTCGTTTATAGAACACCAATTAAATAAACCATAATTAAGTGTGTAACACATCCCTTCTCTAACATAGATTACATTTCTAACTATTATCTTAATTGCCATTACATGGAACATCTAATGTATTACTTCAGAGCATATTAATGCTTTACTAATCTCTAAAAAACTATGAAACAAACTTGTTGCTGAAATCAAAAGCGCATCCTATTCATGAATAAGGTACTGTTAAATATGTCAAATATTGTTCATTTTTAGAAAAAAATTAGTACTTTTAAAAAGTAATAATCTAAATCTGAAAGATTTTCACAAGATTTTGTTTCGAGAGTTCAGAATAAAAACAGTGTAAGAAAATTCATTAATTTATCACATATACACTTAATTCTGTTTTTGCTCGAACTTTTTCTCCACAATTTTGGATTTAACACAAATTTGAGAGAAAAATATCTTTTTACAAGTCTTGTTTTGATTTACCACAATCAGCCAAATTCTAAGGAAAGTTTCGCTTTACTTTTAGGCCTATAACATTGGAGACGATTCTAATGTGTAACCCAATTTACATTTATTAGAAATCTCCAAATTTTCCAGCCTCAATATGGAATTTTGTTTTCTTTGCAAATATGAAGATATTGAACTCATGATACTAAACACTACGATTGAGATACAGGAAAGACAAAGAAATCTAAGAACGGTTCTAGACGAGGAGATGTTAAACTGGTGTTCATCAGTATCAGCGCAATGATCTTGTCAAAAGACAAACACGGTGATTCATTACTAAATTTTTCCTTAAATAAGTGCTTCTCAAACTTTGAATACTTGCGACCCAATTTTCAATCATAATTTTCATTGCGCCCCCTCAATACAATATCAATGTATTGAATTCAATAATAATGCTTTTGACGCTAAAGCTACAACACAAATTTAATTATAAACCGTCAATTTATCAATATAAGTATTAAATTTTATTAATGACAAGCTCATAGGAGTCACTTGTAATTATTTAATCTTGCTCTGGACTTAGTATTGATAATGTAATTAATAATTACAATGTGTGGATCTGATGCACTTATAAGTAAAGGGTGTTTTTTTAGAGGTATAGAACTTTAAATTGCAATAAGACAACGATGTATTATTCGATTGACATGAATTTTTTTTATTCGAAACATAATCTTGTGGCATTACATTTTAAATATGATCAAGCAAGGCGCAGATTCGCCGAATGGGCCCAAAACGAGATTGCCGTTGTTCCCGATTTTCATAAGCGAATTTTGTTTAGCGATGAAGCGCACTTCTGGTTGAATGGCTACGTCAACAAACAAAACTGCCGCATTTGGAGTGAAGCTAATCCACAAGTGTATGTCGAAACACCGTTACATCCAGAAAACCTGACTGTTTGGTGCGCTTTATGGGCTGGTGGAATCATTGGTTCGTACTTCTTCAAAAACGATGAAGGCCACAACGTTACAGTCAATGGTGTCGGTATAGAGCCATGATTACTTACTTTTTCATTCCTGAATTGAACAATCATGATGTTCAGAAGCTGTGGTTCCAACAAGGTGGCGCAACATGTTACACAGCTCGTGCCACAATCGATTTATTGAAAGACACGTTTGGTGACCGCCTAATTTCACGTTTTGGACCTGTGAATTGGCCTCCAAGATCTTGTGATTTAACACCGCTAGACTATTTTTTGTGGGGCTATGTAAAGTCATTGGTCTATGCGGATAAGCCACAAACGCTTGATCATTTGGAAGACAACATGTGCCGTGTTATTGCCGATATACGGCCACAAATGTTGGAAAAAGTCATCGAAAATTGGACGTCCAGATTGGACTACATCCGAGCCAGCCGTGGCAGTCCTATGCCAGAAATCATATTTAAAATGTAATGCCGCAAGATTATCTTTCGAATAAAAAAAATTCATGTCAATTGAATAATACATCGTTGTTTTATTGCAATTTTAAGTTCTATACCTCTAAAAAAAACACCCTTTATATGATATCAGTGTAAATGCGTATTTTACATTTATTATGTCAGAATGTATTATTTTGCTTCCTTTCAGTGCATTTGTAATTTTTTTAAATATTTTATTTTCTCGATATGCTCGAACCCCTCGTTTAAACTTAGCATGCCCCCTTAGGGGGGGCGCACCCCACAGTTTGATAAACGCTGCCTTAAATCCATTGAAATATCGGCATTACAGGAGCCTGATCCTAATTTTGTTCAAAAGATTACAGAAAAAAATTCCCTAATCGAGCACAAAGATGATAACAAAGCAATTTCTAGTTTTAAGCAAGCGTAATCGTTTATTGACAGAAAGCGACAACGCGAATAAATTCTTTTTATGGGTGACTCCTGTTATATTGCCTAATTTTTGTGCTCATGAATTAGTGACGCGTTCTTTTCTTTTTTCAGATGACAATATGTGTGATTTGCATCATACATGTACAATCCTTATGGTATAAAATGTTTAAAATCTGTTGGGTTGAAGTGAGTGAACTATGTTTTCTGATGGAAGAGAAAAAGTGTGTAATTCGCCCACTCACATTTTTCCCACTTCCTCCCTCGTATTCCTTCTAAAGGGACCACACCCAGATCATACACTGTGTACGGTGGTCAGACTTTGTTCTTGCTGTATGCCATTTTCGTAATCATTTTTCAATAAATTGTGTAGTCCAGAAAACAGTGAGGAAATGATTTTTACAAAAAGAACAACAAAATCCTATTTACGAAAACTCTTGGTTTACTGTACAGGGTGAGTTATAAAGAAGTGTACACTTTCCAGATGCTGTCAAACAGTTACAGAAAAAGACTGGCACCGCCTCAGCGAACCGTAAGGCAGATGCACTCTTAAAGTTTGTATCTAGCCCCTGAAGGAAGTGATGCAGGCCATAACATGCTTGTCATGTGACCAGTCAATCCAAATGGGGGTGTCTGCAGTGGAAAAGGCTTTTTGTGTTCTTAAATTTAGTAAAATTGAATCCGCAAAAGCTGAACAACAGTGTTTTCGGATTTCATGATTCGGAAAGAATCTCCAGCAAGAAAATCTAACTGACAATAGTATGAACAATAAAAACTACGGGCTGTTTTTGTGAAAGGTTTAAGTCTCGGGCGAAACTGGAACAGCGTTTCACAGCTTCTACCGAATGCATTTGATACCTTAAAAAGCGTTTTGATGGAAATGTATTAACGCAGTGTTTCTCAAAATGTGGAGCGCGTGAGATCAGAATGTCGAAAATAAAAGATTATTTTTTTTTTAAAAAAAAATTATTAATTTAGTGAAAGCTAGCAAAAAAATGCGTTCTGACATAATAAAAAATAAAATACACATTTACATCAATATGATACACTTATAAATGTATCAGTAGTGCACAATGTGCTTCATAATTAATTTAACAGTACTGAGATAAGAACAAGTCTAATAATTGCCAGTGATCCTATGAGCATGTTATAAAATTGTATGCAAAGTTTAACATTTATCTTGATAATTTGTATGATTTATAATTAGAGTCGCTTTGTAGCTTTACGTCAAGGTATATAATTATTGAATTAAGAGGTCTCAGGGGTGTTAAATTTCTCTAGAGGTCTGAAAATATAAACGATTTTCAAACGCGTATAATTCTTTTAAATTTAAACTAAATGATTCGAATCTTTCACGTTTTATTTAAAATAGAATGGGGCTTCAGAAAAGTATAAAAGTATTAAAATATGATAATAATTTTTAAAGTCATAAGCATATGAAAATTCTATAATAAATATTAAGTATGTTTTGCTGTGCGCACGCTATTTTCTAAAATATTAGCCTCTGATGTAAAAAACTTTATAGAATTATACAATGCATCATACTCTTTAAACCCTACCTAATTTTAGTATTATATATCTTTTGTATTTCAAAATATTTGTAAAATATTGCAATTTTTTAAATATTTTTTAAAAATGCATTTTTTATTTATTAAAATATGTAAGTTATTATTCTATTTATATAAAAGTAGCTACAAAGTATTAATAATACATTTGTCTTTATAAATCAACTTATATAGCTAGTAATTAAACCTACTCTTTTAGAAAATAGCATGCGCGACGTAAAACTTAATAAATATTTCTTATAGAAAAGTTTCTTATGTTCATATGCTTATAATTTTTAAAATTATGATTATATTTTAATCATTTTATACTTTTCTGAAGCCCCATTCCTTTATAAGTAATGTGTAAAAGATTCGAATTATTTAACTTAAATTCAAAGAAATTATACCTGTTTGAAATTGTTTATATTTTCAGACCTCCAGTGAAATTTAACACTCCTGGGACCCCTTAATACATTGTTATTATATGGAGGGGGCGCGAGGAAAATTATGATTGAAAATTGGGTCACAGGTATAGAAAGTTTGAGAAGCACTGTATTAACGGCTCGATATGTGTTGTGTGACTATAACACATATGTGACTGTCTTTAACAAAACACAAAATAGTCTCATAAAATTCTGTTACACACAGGTGACATATACATAATATCTTACATTATTTTTGATTTATCCTGAATAAGGGATAGCTAGGGCTATGCAAATTGTGTAGCACTGCGCATCATTTATGCGCAAGTGAGGGTGCTGTGGTAATTTTAACATTATTTGTTGGAATTGCCAATATGAGTAAACTGCCTTCATTCAGATGTCTTCGATCGTGGACAAATCGTAGGTGGGTGACACATGGGCCATTAAATTTTCGAAATCGTTAGATAGCTAGGATTTTCAAGGTCGATAGTATCAAAAGTATACCAAGAATACATGAATGATGGACAAGAAATAAGTGATCGGGCAAATTGCAAAGGACAATTGGACTTGACAGTGCGTGGTGAGAGACGGTTAGGCGTATTGTACGTAGCCAGGGAAGTTAAACATAAGTTCAAATGACCATCCAGTTGAATGACGGTGCCAGTCGTACAGTTAGTAAATGAACTATGCAATGCTCGCTTCACCGTATGGGTTTCGGGAGCCGTCGACCTACGAGAGTACAGGTATTCAATGTTTGCCGTCAGGCCGCACGTCTTGCCGGAGCAAAAAAGAGCACAGAGACTGGGGTGTAGAGGACTGGAAACGAGTAGAATAGAGAGATTAGTCTCAATTATGACTACTTAACACCGACGGGAGACTGAGAGTATGGCGTCAGGCTCATGAAGCCATGGATACCGCATGTCAGGTTGGAACTGTACAAGGGCATAGTGACTCAATCGTGATCTGGAGTGTTTTTTCGTGGCACTGTTTTGGATCTTTGGTGCGTCTACCAATCTTTGTCAATCTAATTCGATACGTAGAGTTGCTGGGTGATCCCCTCCATCCGCTTAAGCTGTTCTATTATCCGCTCAGTAATGGAGTTTTTCAGCAAGACAACTGTTGATTTTACAAGTCCCGGCTAGCTACTGGCTGGTTGGATGAGCATTTCTCTGACTTTCCTGTCATAAATTGGCCCCCTAGAAGCCAAGACTTGAATTCTATTGAGAATCTTCGGGATGTTTTGGAACAAAGTGGGAAAGACCATCACATAGCACCAACAAACCTTAGTGAATTATGGACAGTTTTAGCCAATACTTAGCAAGTCATTCCCATGGAACGTTTCCAGAAACTTATTGAATCTAAGCCTCGTCATATGGCAGCCTTTATCAAGACCAGTGGAGGCTCAACTCGTTACTATGTAGGAATCCCTAGTTTATGGGCACTTCAGTGTATAATTAACTGAAACTGTATGAACTTTTTCAGGTATACCCCAGCATTGTTTCTGTAATCTTCTGTTTTTCCGTAGATGCAATATATTTTTGATGTGTAACGTCTTTCATCTTGGTTGCTGGATATTTGTGGGAGTGATTTCGTGAAAAGGGACGAAGTTTGTAACAGGATGTGACGTAAGCGCGTGCTACTTGATTTGACCAAAGAGTGCGTGGCTGTATCTTTTCGCTACCGTCGCATAGGGGTCCAACTGTAGTAGCCATCAAGCACTCGAGCGCTTGACTAAATCAGTTAGTCACGATATTGGGGGACATAAGTGTGGCAAAAGCTTATTTAAAAATGGACTAGCAGTGATTTCGGTGATCGTATACATTTCTTCGAATCAAACAGTTACAAAAAAATTAAAGGTTTCCTGCATTTTGTACTTTGGCCATATAACGAAGGTGGTTCTGCTGTTTAAAAAATTATCACTCAATTCCCTTGATTTTGAGTGGTGATTTCAACTTTAACTTCAGTTTGCCAAAAGCTGAGTCGCTCATAGCTTTTATGAATGTTGAACTCAAGCTCGAAATGAATACAAATCAAAATGTTTCGACTGCTAACAGAGGTACTGTTATTGACGCTGTTTTTCAACGGTTTTAAAATACTTTGAAATCACAAGTATATGTGTCATATTTTAGTTATAATATAAGTCTATTTTCTCCGCTCTTCCCCAAATTGTACAAGAATAATTATTTTTGATAAAATATTGCATTTTTACTTCTTTTGTTAATTAAATACAATTTTCATTAAAGATATAATTATTCGATAGAAAATTATTTACAATCATACCCGATGCATATTTTTTTCAGGAAAAAGTTAATCTTGCGTATTGACCATGATAACATGTTTGATGTTACACATCATATACGGCTACTGTAAGAGAGAGAGAGAGAGAGACTCGTTTCTTTTTTTTTTATAAATATCTTTTACACGTATATATATTCTTTAGGAAAGTATTTATCGTATAAAAGCAAAATGAAGTGTGTTTTACATTTGAAATATAACTGGAGTAGTCATTTTTCACACCAAAACATTCGTAACTAATTGAACATGAAGTTCCAGTAGTCAATGATTTATCGAAAATCCTGAATTAAAATAATATATGAACTGTCCCGAAGTTTTCCTTTCTTCTGAGCAACATAGCTACCCTTGGATATGGTTTGCAAAATTTTTGAATTGGGATCCAAAATGAAGCGTTACATAAATAAATATTCCAAAAATACACTGAAACAAGAAAAAGAAACATGATGCTATACAGAAAAATAGAAATCAGCGAATGAAAATAATATACACATAAAATATAAGCATATTAATAGCATATATAATGGCAGGAAAATAATAGTATAAGTAATGGCAATAATATACATATCTCGATAACTTTTAGCGCAAGTTAGGAGGATTTAACGAAATAATCATTTCTCTTTTTTCCATCCCACAATGGATGATATATTCTTCCATAACCGTAGCTACAAATTAAACGCTAGAAAACCACAATCCATTACACAAAGTCGGAATCAATGCACCATGTTAATTCAATGGATTCTTTTTAAAAGTTCTTGGGTTTCGAAATATATCTTCTCAAACAACCAGTATTTGGTTGAAAGCATTCGTCAAAGTGTTCGAATGAGTTTTCGGTTCTTCGAGCAATTGGATACTGTTTCCGAAGCATCTGACCTCAGTCAGATTAATATGAAGTTGTATTTCTATTTCTTTAAAAAAAACCATACGAACTGAAGAATGAATTAATTTTATAGTAAAGTAGAATTATATCATGGAATTTGTTGAATTCCCCATTGTTCATAAAATAGGAATATTTCCATTTTTATTTACGAGTAAGAAATATATTTTGATATAAAATATATATACAGTCGGACCTTTATATAATGAAGTCTCTAAATCCCGGAAAAAAGTTCTTTATATGGAAAATTCGTTATTTAGAGGTTCATTTTTAAAATATACTTTAAAAACCACATAAAACAAATTTTAAATTCATAAACACTGTATATTAAAAAAAGTAATTATTCCCACCTTTTTTAAAATTAATATCTGTTCATTTTATATATCTTACCCATCAAAAAAGAAAGAACGAAAAACTGCTAGGAAGACAAGAAAAAAGAATGCAAAAGGAATTCACTGTATTTTCAACATTAAGAAAGTGGCCGCGGTAGCCGAGTGGTATAGGTATCGGACCGTGGCTTGCCTTGTCACGAGTTCGAGCCCAGTTCCACTAAAGACCCGCCGTGTAGGGCAGCGATACACGTAAAATCTGTCGAGAGCTGAAACGTCCTCCCGTTGGTGTGGTGTGGTAGTTAGGAGAGGGAGGTGCCAGCTCAGGTGTCGTCCACGTCACTTGACCATGGTTCAAAATTACGTGGTCCGTCGCCAAAAGCCCTCGTGTAGCTGATCTGTGCGACGTTAATATTCAATCAATCAATCAACATGAAGAAAATAATTTTATACTAAAATTAATGAATTTTAAGGACATCTTTAATTGAAAAGCATGCAAATAATATTAAATATACATTATTTTATAATTAGAACAAGGAGACACAGGACAACTCCCCTGAGGGTGAAAGTAGATATCGAAGATGTTTCTAGTGAACTGGACAATGGGGTTAAAGGTTGCAATTTTTGGATGAAACGTACAGAAATCTATTGCTCTCGGCGAGTTAGGATCTAACGAAACCACTTCAAGATTTACGACCACCATAAAATGTGTTAAAGAGAGAATAACTTGAAATGTTCAGAAATACTTTAAAAAAGGGGGGGGGAATTGAATTACAAAAGAAAAAGTTAATTGTATAGAAAATGCACTTTGCTATAGAAAGGTTATTTTACGAAGAAAATTGCGCAATGTTCAACGTTACAGGAAAAAGCTCCCTATATCAGTGTTTCTCAAACTGTGGGGCGCGCCCCCCTGGTGGTGCGCGATATACCTACAAGGGGGGCGCGAACATATCGAAAATAAAAGATTTAAAAAAATTTATTTACTAGAATGAAGTAAAACAAAATACTTTCTGACATAATAAAAAATATACACATTTACACGGAAATAATTATATATATATATATATATATATATATATATATATATCGCAGATAATATATATATATATATATATATATATATATATCGCAGATAATATAATATATATATATATATATATATATATATATATATATATTATCTGCGATTTTACATCATCAAATATAAAATCTACTTCAAAACTTTATATTTTAGCTATCTTTGATACTATAACCAAATAAAAAACGTTTCATTCGATTTGCTGTAATCCCATGATGAGAGATTTTTTTATTACGTTTCTTTTCAAAGCGGAAATGCTACTCTTTCAGAGGAAAGACAAAACCCAGACCCATAATCAAAAAAAATTTTAGGAATATAAAAAATTCATCACTGTTATATATTATTGACATCAGATGTAGGCAGCAGAATGTATTTGCTGCGGTTTGAGCTTCGAGCTTACTTGTATGGTTAGTTACGTCCCTGCTCTTATGTATTTCTTTTTCATTTAGGGTAGTTTGAAGGATTACTAAGCCATGCATAATGAAAAACGTTTTACATCATTTTTAAGAACATCCATATTGTAATAAATACACTTTTAATCCGGGAGCGGTCACGCCGAGTACAGAGTGCACGAAATCGGTAAATCTGGCAAAACTGTTTAATTGTTACCAATGGCCCTGACACTATCCTCCCGTTTGACAATCTTAACGTGAACTAAAATATATTTTTCACATATCTCTCTCTTTTATGGGAGTGACAGACGTTTTTTTTACGATCTTAAGGTACTTGTTTTGTCTGAGTTCCCGGTGTGATAACTTTTTTTCCGAAATTTTTTCTGTGTCCTTGAAAGTAGGGGTGAGTATATTTTCTCTTAATTAAATTATTCACTGGAATTTTACGATTTTTATTGTGTACTATAAAAATAAATATAAAAAAAGGATTCGGGTGACTCAATAACCCCGCTCGACCATTAGTATCGAGTGCGCGTCTGCTCCAGGGTTAAAATATGTTAAAGTCTTTTCGATTTAAATATTAAAAATAATACAATTATTCATCAGAGTTTTTTTTATTGTTCATTATAAAACATCAATTCTAAATGCTAATTCTTTGAGGCTTAAAATTACAGTTCGCTTAAAACTAATTATAATTTGAGCAATCATTTAAAAAAATCATTTTACATTTTTGTAAACATTGTCGCACACTTGGCTTTACTCTCCTTACAATTAAGCGATTATATGAATAATGTTTTATTTTCTTATAAATGAACTTGTGCAAAGAGCGGGTACTTCAGCCGGTATACGTTTAATGCATCAGTGCTGCACAGAGTATTTTATAACTAATTAATTAATACTAAATTAAGAACAAGTTTAATAAGTATTAGCGACTACCATGGGCTTGTCTTACAGAGCAAAGTTTTTCAAAGGAATGCTTTTATGAATAGAAATTGACCCTCTGAGTTCTTTTCCTACATTTAGCTGATATGTATATTTTGTCTTCTAAGCAACCACCGCATTTTGCAATATGTTCCCATTTAAAAATTAGAGAAAGGAAAAATAACATAATAATTATCCTATTACTTATTTTATTTATTTTTTTGCTTAAAAGTAATATATACAAAATTTAATACTTATGTCATGAATTTGTACGGTTTATAATAAAGATTGTTGCTTTAGCGTCAAAGTGAACTATGATTGCATTCAGTACAATATTAATGTATAAGGGGGGCGCGATAAAAATTGTGATTGAAAAGGGGGGCGCCAGTATTGAAAGTTTGAGAAGCACTGCCCTATATAGAAAAATTCGCAATATAGAGGTTCATTATATAGAGGTTCCACTATATTTCTGATCTTAATTTAAACAATTAATGTTACATGGCTAATCATATTGAATAATACATAGAATTTTATTAAATAGTTCTGAAATTTTTTTAATGCATTTATTTTTAAAAAAAATGTTTGTTACTCATTTAGAAATTAAGTGCCAATACATGTAAAAATAAGAAAACGCTATTATTTTCCTTAAAACTCTATCAATAGTTGAAGTTTTGAAGTCTATTTTTGGTAGCTTTTATTATACTTCCAAATCATTATTAATTCAAAACAGATAATTATATTTATGCATTTCAAAAATTCTTTATAATTTGTAAATTTAGTTCTGAATAATAATTCGATTCAAAGGTTCAAATTAATTCAAAATTCAGAAAGTTCAGATTGGAAGCTGTTCAATCAATCTCAAAACACGCTTCGGTGTTTGTGAAAAATTCAAAACTAAAAGAATTTTTGGAAGTAACGGCAATACTGTAGTTTGAATTAACCAAAAGTGTGTGTGTTTACAGAACAATACAAGAAATAATGCTGAAGTTCTATAAGATATTCAGTAACCACGGATAGAGCGATGAGAGTTGTGACTGTGGTTGCCCAATGGTCATAACCGCTAACCTCTTTTCTTGCTTCTGTATCTTACTGTGTTTACAGGTTAGTCTTGTAGATGCTCTTCTGGACCAGATGTCGCCAACCTCATAGCTGTGGTGTGCCAAACCATTCTAAGAATACGATTCAGGAGCAATTTTCTTCAAACAATTAAATCGCTCCAACAATGATACACAGCAATAAATGCAACTATTACGACGTGACATGGAGTCAAACAGATTTTGAATATCTGTTTGTGGAAGAGAATTCTATATTGCTTGCAGGCGCAGCAAACATTCGTCTTTTGAAACTGCAGGGCGCAGATCAGGAGCGAGACGACGACAAACCAAATCCCACATGGACTCAATAGGCGAGTTATCCGGTGAATAAGCAGGCAGAGGAAGGGAACGACTTCGGGCAGCAGCACTTCACGGACGTACTTGTTGCTATTAATATTATCCTTAATTCGTTGCAAATTGGATCGTCCATGATACGAAATTGCACCCCAAACCATAACTCCGGGTGTTAAGCCACTATGTCGTTTGATAGCGTACTCTGGAAGGCAGTGTTCACCGGCACAGCGTCTAACACGAAGGCGGCCATCATGGCCACAAATTGAAGCGTGTTTCATCTGAAAAGACAACTTGGTGCCAATCAGCTTGCCAACCTCTGTGCTTATGAGCATATTGCAGACACAGCCGTCGATGGTTTGCCGTGAGGGGTATTCTGTGTAAAGGCACCCTTGCACGCAATGCACGGTGCAGCATACGTCAACGAATTGATGAAGCTGACATTAATACATCTGTAGCAGTAGATCAACGTGCTTCCAACTGCCTGGAGGAAGTTGTACGGCCATGCGGACCAGGTGTCGATCACGGCGAGCTGACGTCACCTATCGTCATTCACTGCCAGTTTTTCGAGTTGTTTGGTGCTCGTCGGTCTACTGCTTTAAAACTTGCATCACTGTGGAACTATTCCGCTGTACACGAGCTCCTATTATGCGATAGCAAAATCTTCCTTCTCAAAGGCTGATAATCCTCTCCCGTCCAAAATCCGTATTGCGTTGAATTTCTCCTTATGTCGTCGTGGATGTATACTTAGGTCTCACTAAACGTTCGCCAATAACAAATAATCATTAACTATTTTCAACGTCCCGATACAGCCCCCTATTTATACGCTTTCAGCATTAGTTCAGAGGGCTCTGCGTACGCCAGGCATGCGCGGTTGCTGTGAAACTT